>VXBP01010746.1:0-533101 GCA_013400115.1 Rhinopomastus cyanomelas
TAAGCCATACTCAAGAAGCTGTCCATCAGGTCTGGTGGGAAGGTCAGCTCCATCCAGCTAGGAATCTGCCCTGGCTGCATTCTGGCAGAAGAGAAGGTGATCAAATTGGTGCAGGACAGCAGGATGGATGCACTGCTACACATGCAATCCTGACCTCTGAAAGGAGAGAAGACACTCTGAATGAATGCACTAGCAGGGAAAGCACCCAGTGTTATCCCACCTCTTCCTATGCTCACTGGGCAATGTGTTCAGCCCACAAGGTGGCCAGTCACAGTGAATGCATCTGACCCCCTGCGCAAAGCTGCCTAGGCATACAGAACGCACCCCCAAACCATTTATTTCTGTAACAGGCTAAATGAAACCAGAGTAAGAGTCTTTCCCGGCTGCCTTTCATAACACCAGAAGAACAGGCCCACTTTGACTGCATCATAGGAAAAGACCAGCAGACCAAGCCCAGTAGTGTCTGTAGGTCAGAGGAGCATCTGAACCTGGTTATTAAATGTGCACTTGATCGAGTGCAGACCTCTGTGCATGACCACACACCAGCCACAGGTAAAGTTGCAGAGGGGCTGCTGCAGCCACCAGCAGAGCGACAGTGACCTCCTCCTCCCGGCGTGCCAGAGTCAGAGCCGGGTGAAGGCCAAGCACCTACACGAGTCGGCCCTCAAAGCCAACATTGTGTGGCAGCCACGGGGTTGGCCTGGCACTGCCACCCTGCCCGGAGGAGGGGGGAGAGCCGCCTCAATGGCACATTGATGCTAACGGCTGTGAAGGGGAAAGCACTAGCGGCTGCTCTTCCACCCGCTGTGAGCCCCGGCAGACCACGGACCCCTCAGCTGTCACCAGCCCCGCAACCCCCTGCCAGTGCCGAGGCCCACATGTTCTACAGCCGGGCGCGGGAGGGTTCGCGGGCAGGGCCCGCACGGACCTGACCCCAGCACCAGCGGCACAGCCCCGCACCCCACTAGGGGACCCACAGAGCCCGCACCGACCCCCGCCCGGGAGCGGCTTCCGGCATGGCCTCGGGGCGGGGCGCGCCGCGCCGGGCCCCGGAAGAGCGGGACCGCCAGCGGGGCCTGTACGGCCGGGCTCGGGACTACCGCCCGGCTGCGGGGCAGGGCCGCTGCTCCAACGCATCGCGGCGTACAGGGCACACGGCGGCCCCGCACTGTCGCCGCCGAGATGCCTCACTGGAGAAGGCCCCGGCCCCAGGAGTGCCAGCACGGCCATGCCGAACCCTCACCCTGGCGGTGTGCGAGTGACTCGGCTCAGGAGCCGACTCCCTGCCGGCAGCAGATGGCACCGCCACTGGGAAAGACCTACTGGGCTGGGGGCCAGAATGCCTGTGTCCCGGCACACAACCGGCAAGGAGACAGTCCCCTCTGGCAGACCGGGAAATCCCTCCAAGCATCGCATCTAGCCACCGCCTGGCTCTGGTATAGGACTGCCCCTAAGAAAGGCAGCCAGGCTGCGGGAGGGAAAGTACTGCCTTATCTGGGCTCCACAGAGGGACTCCGTGAGCCAGGGGATCTGGGAAGCCCCACAGCTCCTTACATCTTCAAGACCCAGCTGCTTTTAAAAGCCACTTCAACAACCCAACTCAGACTCGACTTGTCATCCTCCTCCCGCGACAGGCAGTTTGCCACAAGGCCACACTGCTGTTAGTTATCTCAGCTCCAGGAGAACGATAGCCTCCCCAGCACCTTCCTGCCCAGTGGCAGCCACACCCAGCCTCACCACCTGCCAAGGGCATGTCACAACACCCATCCACCCACCCATCAGGCCACGGCCAGACTCATCACTCCACACTTTGCTGAGGTGGACCATCCACACCCCCTGCACCCTGGAGCATCTCGGGTGACAGGGACACTTACACACAAGCTTCCTCAAGCCTCTTCTATTCATACAGGCTGCTCAGCAGGTACCAAGCCAGCACATGGCCTCACCAAGGGCAGACCCACCTCCTAAAGCAGATAAACCCACTCGCAGCTTCAGCAACCCCCATAACAACCCCAGAAACATTAAAGAGCCCCAAGAGTCACTCCAGCACACACCAACCCCTGCACCTACTATCATGCTTAAGACACCTCTTACCAACCCCTATCAAACACACCCCTCACCCCCCAAAACATCCCTAAGAGCAGGCACTTCTAGTCCGACTAGGCACCCCGCAATGTGCATAGCGCACTATAGCGACACAAACTCACCACCAGCCGCACCCAACTCTGCCCGCCGCCACCGCCGGCCCCCGCCCTTAAATAGGGCCGCCCTGCCCCCCTCGCCGCTGCTGATTGGTCACACAGGGTCCGGCTCCATCCTGTAGGGAGGATCCCGCCCCCTCGAGGCCAATCAGCGCTGGCGCGCGTCCCGCCCGTTCCACGGCCCCGCCCACGCCGGCAGCTCCTCTGGGGCCGGGCTCTGACATCCTGTGGGGCGGTGCTGGGGTCTGGGGCGAGTTCAGCGTTTGTTCGGGGTGAGGCTGCTGGGGGCGGAGGGTCAAGGGGCAGCTCGGGAGTGGAGAAGTGGAAAATGGCTGCCCCGGGCCAATGGGAGGCCCTCAACTTGGTTGTTTTAGGCAGTCTCTTCAGTCTGTACTGAAGTACAGATCAATAAATCAGTGGCACATATGCTCATTTTTTCTTCCCAGTGACACCACAAGAGCAACTGGGAGCATTGTGAAACACAGGACAGGGCACCCCATAGACGCTAAGCCTGAGCATAGCATTTCCAGCACCACTTCGTCTTCTGTTGTTTTCACAGAGTTATCAAGCTGCTTCTTACAAAGTGCCGGGGCTTTGACTTGCCCTTGTCTGATCTGAAAGAGTTTTCAGAATTAACTATTCTGATTGGTGGGAATAATCTCATTTCCAGTTTAATTTGATGCACGGCTAGTTAATAGCCGTTTGTTCCTGTGCTAGTGTTGTCTTTAATCTCACATGGGTATTTCCTCCAATGTATTTGTAGACAGCAATCATCTCCTTCACAGCCATTACAAGAAATGGCTAAACAAGTCTTTCCGGCATTCTCTTACTGGCCAGCCTGTCCCCGTACCTAATGCCTTGCTGCTGGTCAGTTTCCCTCTCCTGAAGGTGGGTGACCAGGAGCAGCCACAGACTTTGACCATGGGAGAATTCCCCACCAGGATGCAGTCAGGGCTGCATTTACCCTTCTCAGTCCTGCTTTGCAATGGTAGCTCAGAGTCACTCTGTGGTTGCTTGCTCCTGTAACTCTTCTTAAGTCCTCAAAGTGAAGCAAGAAACTGCACTACTGGTAACTTTCAGGCCTTTTTTTGGTGATTTAATTTTCCCTACAGTGCCAATGCACCACACTGTTCTGGTTTCATCATATTACACCTAATATTTGTACAAGCCCTCAAGAAAATCCATAACAACACCAACAAAGTACCCGAGTGGTAACGCTCTACGTCCCTTTCAGGAGGCTCTGCTTTCATCTTGACCTTAACCACTCCTTCCCACACAAAATTCCTGTGCTACTTTCTGCCCCAACATCTACCAGGGTTCCAAATTGTCCCTGAGGTTCTCAGCTGCTTCCCTGCAGACCATACAGGGTCCATAGCTTGATAGAAAGGTTTTTTAACTGTGAGATTATTAAGACTGTATTTTATCCCACTTTCCATTTCCACATCCTGCATCGCTCTTGAACATGCTCAACATCAGACTGGAAGACTTATAGCTTTCTGGATCCCCCTTTCTCCCTCTTTAGCTATAAGCATCGGTCTTGTTTGCTATGCTTCTCTTTCTTTCTTGTGTTCCTTTTATTTTGCACCATTATCCTATTTGTAGTCGATGCATGGTCCATTCCATGTAAATCTTGCTATTCTGCTTGTCATTAAATGAGACCACTAGTGGATTCCTTCACACTCCCTACTAGGTACTTTTCTACCTTCCATGCTATATCTCATAGCTTTCTCCAAGCATTCCTTCTTTGCTCTGGATCCGCCCTTGCTGGCAGGCTTGTCAGGCTCCAACAGTGAGCACCAAATTGCACAGCCCAGCCTCTTCCTGCTATTGGAATAAATTTCCAGGTCACTCTCTTCTGTTCTGAATGCAATTTATTTCTCCTCTCCCTTGGTCCTGGACTCTGCTTCCCTGTGCTGTCTGCTGTCCCCACCATTATTCCTGTGTGGTATTTGCTCTTCAGTTTTCCGTTGCTACTACATCTCCTGTTTCCTTCATTCTCCAACAGATCCAATATATTACCTCCATTTTACTTCTCTTCTATTAGCTGTTTGGATTCTTTTCACTCACTTCCTTAGGTGGGTCACCTTCTTATGTATGTCTGCCTTGTTTTACAGAGGGTGTGTACATTTCCTTGGTGTTCCCCCTTCCCATCACATCACTGACGCAGCCTGGGCAGGAGCTCCAGCCAGCATGAGGACCCTGGTCTGCCAGAGCACCTTTACTGTGGGCAAATGAGTGGAGTGCAGTGCTGGCCCAGTTCTGGCTGGCTGGTGAGGTGGTGCAGTTTCCTCCTAACCCTAAGGGGACAGGCCTCCAGCAATGACTTGACTAATCTGCTGCATGCTGTTTATCTGGATTTCAGCATGAGAACACATGTGTAGCAAAAAAAATCCCTCAAAAATAAGGGAGATGAGGGAGACAAGGCCATAGTGATGTGACCCATGGTGCACAGTCAGATATTTCCGAAGTGTCTTGAAAGCAGCTTTTATAAATGGATAACCTCCTTCCGTCGTGAATCCTGCCAGTGTGACGTGAAATCTGGGAGAGAAGCTGTTTGCAGCCAGCCAAGCATGTAGCTCTGACTGTAGTCTGGGCTACAGAACCAGAGATAATCATGTCACATGCCTGCACAAAGGTGTCCATGTCCACAACTCCTGCAGCTGGCACAGCCCTATGAGGTCGTTAATTCTTCACCTGCAATTCAGGAAACAACCTGGCTGTTGTGCTCTTGGTCACAGCAGCCTTGGATGCAACAGGCTTCAGTTCCTTCCTCCATTGCTAATCCTTGAGAACACAGCACTTTCACTGTAGCTTTAGTGAGAGCCTTGCTGTTGCTTTTGAACGAGTAGATCGGATCAGACGGGTGTGAGTCTGTGCACTCCTCCTTTTCGTTGTTCCCTCTACCGGTCCTTGTCTTTCACCTTCTCTTTGCTTCTTGTGGAGCTAGGTGCACCTCTTCTTGTTGCTCTGTGCACAAATGCAACTTGCTGAAGGCACAAAGATCATCATCACTGCCATCATAGTGCAGAGGATAACCAAACTGTCAAGTGGGAAGGTCTGGAAGAACTAGGCAACGAAGAAGGAATGAAATTCAGTGAAAGTTACGGCCTCAGAGATTAGTAATGACGATTTCTTCTGCATGTGGTGAGAGATGCAGGTGCAGTTCCTCAGTGTTGCACCTTTTCTGGTGCCAGTCTTGAAAAGTAGCTTAGGGTCACCATGCAGCTGGGCGCAAAAAAGGGAGGTTTCAGCCCCTTCAGGTGCTAAGTTTCTCATTTTCTTCTGACAGAAGTAGAAATTCTCAAAATTATTGATTTCTGGGGAGCTAAAATATCTTTGAATGTATTTGGTGTCTATAGTAAGTTTGTATTATCTTATTCACTGAATTTATAGCTGTGAATCTTTCTTAAATACAAAAAAACTCCCAGAATGGTGAGATTTTTATGCACCAAAACCATTCACATTATTCAACTTGTAAAATCTGAAAAATAATTAAAAAACCAGATTAATGTAATGAAATTTAACACGGGCACTTGGCCCTGTAACTTTTCAGTAACGTATTTCACACACATCGCTAGCAAATCCACCTACCTTATTGCACTTGGGGAGTGAAAAGACTGTTTCCAGATCCTCCTATCCTTTTCATTTTCATCCTGAAAAGCCAGTGATTTTGCATGTGATCAGATAAAAACACTGAAGGCAAATTGGCTCTCTGATGTTGTTTAACCTGTCTCACTTTCTCCTGAGGCTAGGCCCTAAAACTGTCACTGTCAACCACGCCACATCATCGCTGCACACCTCCCTGACTCCATGACCAAAAAACCACAACTTGGTTATGCTGGCAACTGCAAAATGTCCAATAAGTGCTCCTAACACCATCTCAATCTTTACTGAGAGAATAAAGCAATGCTTTTGTGGCCACTAAATGCAGAGAGGTGACACTATGTGGAGTCTGAAGGCTATGATTTAAAAAAAATGGAGATGGGCATATCGGTCATGCCTGAGTGTGCATGGTTTGCTAGGTATGCTCAGGCTGATGTGCTCCCTCCTTCCACACTTGATGCCAACATTAAATAACTGATCTTGTGCAGACTTTTTTCTGTTATTTGTGCTGATTACATCATCCTGGCAGTAAAGGTGAATTCTCTGCTGCTGTCAGTGACAACCTCTTCCCCTTCAGCCAAAAGAAATGCTTCCACTTCTGAAACTTGAAGTCCTGAGAAGTCCCTCAAGCTACAGGAAAACAACTCACAACCTTTCTGTATCCAGCGGGCACGAAATCACTGTGCTGAAACCCCTGCTGTAACATGAGCCTGGAGTTTTACTTTAAAGCAGCACCTGGAGAAAGGCATACCGAGAGACAGCAGGGAAGGTAGAGGCATCACCTGGAAACTTGCAGGCACCATGGCAGTATGCTGGAGCTCAGATGTTTGATGGCAGATGTTCACCCTGCTGTCTTTAATTGCTGGACTTTGCCTGGCAGCCAGAGTGGGCAGCATGCATGCCTGTGGTTTCCTGCCATGATGAGGATTCTTTATCAGCTGCATAGAAGCCAGCAGCCTCAACAGTCTGAACCTGGACACTTAGCTCTGCAGCCTGGCAACATCACCCTGGAGAGGTGTGACACCCTGGGGTCCTCCTCTCACGTGTCAGAAGTCTCAGCTCACTCTGGACCAGCTAAGGCATCCTCATGTGTTCCTGGGCAAACTGCAGGATAAACTTGTGGGAAAACACTGCCTGTCCCAAATCCACACAAAACCTGTGTGGGGAACAGTGGAGCCATGACTGGGTGCCCAATGAGACTAAAAGCCTGGAAAAGTCAACTCTTCAGTGCATTTGCATGGCAGCAGGCACCGCAAGGTCAGTTCAAGTCCCAGAATGGACTGAGGGGAGACTGGAAAGGGTTAAGAAGTCTGAGGGCTTCAACACAGAGGACAACAGGAGTCCTTCATCACCAGTGCAAGCAATTGTGACTGTCCACATACAGTGTGTCATGGCAGAAGATCATGGCAGTCTGTGAGCTCTCCATCTGGTAGGGACCTAAAAACTGTCTCTTCATAGGGAGCTTTCAAGGTTGTCCCATGAACACATGCTCCTAAAGACAGAAATGCCAGTGATGGAAAAGCCCTGGTCCTAATCATCCCAGAATATCCATCTGAAGCCATTTCATTTTATGTCCATGATTTAGAGCTTGCAGGGGTTGATTTGCTCTGGAAACCTGTCTCAGACTGCCTGGAGCCTGAAAGAGCAGCTTGGCAAAGCTGGGTGACTTCTCCAGTGCTGGCAGTCAGTTGGGATTACACTCAGATCTGGTGCCATGTTTCACAACAATGTCCCAGGGCTGCCCTCCTAACATGGTGCAGCAGCACTGTGCAGCTCCACTGAGACGGCGAAGTCAGAAGAAAGAATTCTCCCAAGTGCTGTACCTTGGCTGCGGAGCAGCAGGGCTGTGGGCAGGAGCTGGTGCAAGCTGCCAGGCATCAGGCTGAGCATTCTGCTGGTCATTCTGCAGGGACTAAGCCACAGAAAGGACATTGTCAGGGTGGAGGATTGTTCTGGGATAACAGGCTGCACAAAGAGGGATTGTTTCACCATGAAATGAGGCCGTGTTTTAGCTCCGGCCAGGCCTGGGCTTTGCCTGCCCATCCAGGCTGTCCAGGCTGCAGGCTTGCAGGGGATGCTGCCTGAACCCCAGATGCTGCACAACTCCATGGCCTCCCTGGTATCTTCTCTGTTTCTGAGGTTCTCCACTGGCAGAGCCACCAGCCGCAACACAGTGCGTGATGCCCTGAGACTCACAGAGGGTGGGGAGAAAAAGGAAATTGAGGGGTAACAGAACTTGTGATAGACCACCTAGCAGGTCCAAGAGGCAAGGGGATAGGGGAGACCAGCAGTGGAGCAGCTCCGATAGCGAGGAGCTGCAACGTTTCTCACAGGTAGCTAGGAGCAAGTATGGTCCTTTGAAAGGACAGATATAACCAGGGGGAAACAGATATGCACTAAACTGCTCTGAGACAGTGGGCAGAGAAAGTAGTGGCCTCCTTTCTGCAAATTCTGACCTCTCCAAGAAGTGGTGGTGGTGGTGAAAACCACTAGTTTCCTTGAATGCCCTCATGCCTGCACTGTGTGGGGACAAGCTTCTGCGCTTCAGCTCCAGCAAGATGCACCAGGCAGTGCAGGACACAGAGAAGTGAAGAAGCAGCTGCATGCTCAGAATGTGGGATGGAGTTTTTGGATTTTTATTCCCTATGTGAGTGAATACGAACAGTTAAGGGCGACAGTGGGTGCACCCAGAGAGGCTTTATGTGCATCCTTCCTAGCTCAGCAGCTGCTGTGGGGCTTGTGCAGCCCAGGGCTGTGGGTCCTGCTGCCCCGCTCCCTGCCTAGTCCCAAGCTCTGTGGGTATGCATATGGGGCTGCATATGGTGTTTGCTCCCCAAGAGCCCTCTGCCATCAAGTCACAACCTGCTGCATTGTTCTGCTAACTGAGGCAAAGCAAGCTGTGCTGCAATGGTGATGACTATGGCTGTTTCAATCGCTGCAATACTCATGGGAATCTGAACGTACAAAGACAATACAGGCAAAGTTAAGGCTCTTTGGCTCCACTTACACAGAGTTACACATTTCTCAGGTGGATTACAAACCACTCCTGTAACAGCTACTGCTGCTAGCTCTTCAGGCAGTGCTTTGAAGTCCCACCACACTGCTACAGCAGAGCAGGAAACAAAAGCCATGTCTCCCATCCTGCACAGCAGGACCCTGACTTCAGTAGTGCATCAGAACAAAAAATAAACTCCACACAGATATCCTCTACATGCTTCAAAGCTGAGTTCCCACAGGAGCCCTCTATGCTGCATGTCAGGGCAGGCAGAGTCCAAGACTGGCACATAGCAGTGAGAGACACTCATGTCCCTCTGAGGCCACCTGGCAATAAGCACAGAAGACAGGCATTTGGGTTGAGAAGATCAACAACCTGGAAAATGCCACAGCTTCAAAATAACTCTCACAGAGAGCAATGATGCCCCTTTGGCCCGGCACAGTCAGCAAACAATGAAAAAAAAACCCCAATGTAAAGGTGTTCTGGGGCACTGCCTTTACTCAGAAAGGGAGCTGCCATGCCTGACCAGGACCTTAGCACCACTGCTAATTCATTGCAGAAACTGCTTGGGACAGAAGAGCAGCAAACGGAGACGCCCCGAGTAGGTAAATCAGTATCAGAATCTGAGCAACAGTGACAAGACAGCTGCTGCAAGAACCTCTGCTCCTGATCCCTGACTCTGGAAAATATGCATCTCACTGAGGAAAATACATGCAGTAACTTCCTTTCTTTAAAAAAACAAACCACACGCACACAAGAAGTCAAAAGCTTCTCCTCCGGAGGAGCCAGCCAGCATACTTTGCATTGCTTTTATGTGCTTCCTTATGTACAGGGTTGCCTCCGAGGAAACTGCAGAAGGCTTCATTAATTTCTAAGTGCAGGTTTCCACCAAGGCATGGATCCAGTCAGAGAGCTGCAGTATCATAAGGACAATAAATAAACGGCAGTCACATCAGCCTGAACTATTTTTATGGCATATATTACAAACACTTCCAAACATCTTATTTCTCAAGCCTGTACTTTTACTACCACAGCATCTACGTGAGATACAAAGTACTAACACTTCTAAGACGGATGGAGATCTGCTGTGTGTGGTTGGAAGGAGAGCTCTATGGGATTTTTTCCAAAGTGCCTGTATATTCATTTGTAGGCACCAGCTGTCACGCAGATATGTTCTGGCTCTCCTGAGGCCACCAAACTCATGGGGGAAGCCCAGGGAAAAGTGGAGGCCCAAACTGGGGTTTCTGCTTCTGCTATTCAGCAGTTCTCCCTGTGTTTGTGCCTTTGACTTTCAAGCGGTTTCCAAGCTTTTCGATGGCCAGTTCAGAGGCAGGTTTTGCTGGTTTTATGTGTGTTTGTCTCTCCCATATGAGCTGCAGGTGAAGCTGCTTTGGGAGTGATGCAGATGCAAAACTTGGCTTCCTGCTGTTTGGCGACACACACCTCATCATGGTGGTTATTAGCATTAAAAAGTGCTCGGGGTCCCCTCAACTCAACCATCAGAACTTTCCTTTTATCTCAGATGATTCTGTTCAGAAAGGTCTCATTCCAGCAAGAGGATGGCAAACAGCCCCCCAGCCCACACCTAGACCCTGCCTTCATACCTTAGCTGCAGCACAGAGATTGGAGAACTGTAGGTGTTCGCCTCCCTCAGTTGTACCCCCCACCTTTTCGGTCACATCTCTCACACCTCGGCTGTAAAAGCTCAGTGACACCCACTCAAAAGACACGTAGGGTAAGAAAACAAACAGAAGCGTTGTGCTTTTCTTTATTAAACAGAAGAGGACACCTGTGTGCACATCTCTGCTTGGGGACGGGACAAGAGAAAAAACACACAGCAGATGTTGGTAGCACTGATCAGTGGATGGAGAGAGATACAGGGAGGTGGTGGCACCTTGCCAAACGTCATGGCTTGCAGAAGTGATCTGGCCCAGGGCAGCTGCAGGACAGGCTGTGGGCACCACCCAGCATGGCTGGATGTGCGATACGGGTGGGGAACGGTGGGCCTGTGGATAGCTGGGCAGGAAGGAAAGGCAATAAATACCTTGCTCCTGCATTTGGGAGGAAGCCAGATGAAGCATGCCTGTCATGAGAGTGAAACACTTTCCACTCTAACAGTAACTCAGGAAGATGTTTAAACAACAGTTGCATAAGGCAGATGTTAACAACTCAGCAGTTCGGGTATCCTGCATCTCAAAGTCTAAAAAAAACATTAAAATTCCTTTTTTACAATGTCCAAAGAAATAATGCTGGTATTCAAGACAAGGAATCCTGGAGAAGCTCCAGAGAATAAGCGAGCTGATGTTATGCCAGCATTTTAAAAAAGTAAACAGGATGGCCCTGTAAACAGGTGTGTCTGTTCAACAGCCATCCCATGCAAAGTAATGACTGAAAAATATGTGATCATATCAATAAAAGCTTAAAGTAGAAAAATATAAATACCAGTCACCAGGGAATACACACAATAAACCTGTCCAACTAACAAGATCATTTTTGCAGAACTGTACGCTCCCACATCTGAGCATGAGCTGGCTGGGATGGCAGCACCTGCGATCAGGGAACAAGAGCACCAAGTGCACGGCAGCAGAGGAGTTGCTCCCCGGGGAAGTGGCACCAAGAATGTTTCTGGCAGGGAAGGCTGAAGAGTGTAAATCTGATGGCCTGGAAGAAAACAAAGTCATGACAGGGAAAGACAGCATGGTGTCCTGGCAGCCAGGGTTGTATCAGCCATCTGAAGCCCTTCTGGGATCCCTACTGCAGTGGGGTTGTATAAGGTGTCTGACTTGTACCAAGCTGGGGGTTAGTGGACCAGAACAAACCAGTGCCTGTGAGCTAGGGCCCAGACAACCTGGCAGGGGCAGACCCTCCTCCCTGCCTGAATTATCTTACTAGGAAGAGTTCAGACAAAGATTGCGTAAGGCAGGGAAAAAACCCCTGAGGGATCAGTTTGGCAGCACATCCCATACTCGTGGGGAGGGCGTGTGATGGCCAGCTTTTGGTCCCTGCCATAGCAGGGCACAGGCTGAGCCTTTGCCCTGATCCAAAGGACTGTGTTTCTATTCTGATCCTGAGAATGGTGAATCCCTGTTGGACTTGCAAGCCACAGAGACAACCAGTGGACCATGAATTTCCACTGTGACTTTATGGGTAAAAGTCCTGTTCCCTGATTAAACATTCAAGCACTGGCAGCGACTAGCTAAGAGGTTAAAGCGACTGTTTGAAACTCCCATTCCTACAATTAGGATAGTGCGTCCTAGTCCAGAGCCCCAAAGGACACAAATGCATAAGAAGATTTGGACATGAGCCAAAAGTGGAAAACAGAAAATATGCCTTAAAGCAAAAGGGATTTTCACCATTTTAGTTTATTGTTAAAAAGGATTGAGAAAGTATTATGATTACTCCTAATAATAATACTTGCTCCTCTCTCTAGGAGTAACAACTAGGGGCTCACTCCCTGACTGAAGAGATCCAGCAACTTGAAGAGAATTAAAGGCATGTAGTCTTGGTATAAGGTGCAGCAAGAAGATTAACTTTTCTAGCAACATACCAGCTGCTGAAGCAGAGACTATCAGTTCAAGGGCAACTGTTTTCTTAACATCGCTGCTCTAATTTACACAAGGACCAATCCGGGGCAGCCTGTGTCATGCAGGAAGTTACACTGGTGAGCCCAGCGGCCTCCCCAGCTCTATAATCTACGGAAAAAAACCTGCCTGTATTTCCCTTCTTCCCGTCCAAGTGTGTGAAAGGTCTGGCCTGCCCCACTAGAGGCGTTTTGGGAGAGCCAGGTTAGCGCGGGTAGCAGGCACCCACACTGCCTGGATCTCAGGCTGGCTGAATCACCCGGGCCGGCTGCTGGCCCTGGCACTGCTGTGCTGAGGCATTTTAGCTTTATAAGGAAGCCTGTCTGGAGGGATGAAGTGGAACAGCACCACAGAACTGAGGCAGCATGGATGACGAGTGTCAGGAATTGGACAGGCGTTCCCCTGACAGGCCTTCCTTTCCAGTCAATGCAGGGACATCAGACATCGCAGGGAACAGCTGGCCCCACAGTGCTCAGACCACGAAGGACAGAGGCCTTCAGGCTCTGATGTCCTTGCCATCGGGCTATAGGTATTTTGCATGAGCCTCACACTAAAGACAGCAGCATGCCCCAGCCTTCGCACCTGTCCCCCACTCCTGAGAGCCAGGAGCTTTGTATTCACTAGGAGCAAAAAAATAACCCCATCATTCTGGCAGGGCTGCTGCCACTGCAGACGCGCTGCTAGGCTTGTTCACAGTGGAGTAGCTTTGCTTATCGTATAAGCAGCTTGCGCTTTCAGCTCAAGTTTCTGCTTCCAAGCTCAGTGCTTTTCAAGGGCTCACACATCAAAATGGCTCAGTAACTGCCCTAGTTGCAGCCTTGTGCAAGATATTGTTTTGGGAAAACAGGCCATAGCGTCCACAAATAAGCTGGATCTGATTAGCTGAGAGGCAAACACTGCAGGAGCAGCTGCAGGCTGTATCTGCTGAGTGGAGATTTCCTCACCAGTAAGACTGCTGACAGATGCTATTGAGTAAAATGCAGTGCTGGTTTTCACAAGTCAAAAGGAAGACCAGGCAGGAGCAAGAAGCTTGCTGGTTGTCTTAAGGATAGTGCTGTATGTAGTGTCATGTTCTGTGGGCATGTGTCCTAAGCCTTTATTCCCAGAACATCTCATTAGCCGCATTGTAAGGCAGAAAGCACAACAAGGATGGCTTCATGACGCCCAGTTCCACACAGAACTAAGACAGACCTTACAGCTGGCCAGTTGAGAGAAACCAGTGTCCTGGGCAGACTGAAATACCTCTCTGAAGTTACAATTAATCCCAACATAGCTAAGAGATTTTATAGGAAACAAGAGACAACTATGAAAGTGAAATCAGATCCAGGTGGGATTTACAGCCGCATCACAATACAAAAGCTTCTCTCTGCTTCTGTTCCTGAAAAGCTGCCTTCTTGATGTGGGACATGTCATATTCTTTCCCAGTATTTTACATTCTGGGGAATAGTCAAAATGGGTTTACAATGAACAAGATGTTTACTGCTTATGTTTATACCCTGCTGACTCACTGTCAGCTTTTTACACATAAGCCTCCAGCGTCTTCTGTGTATTTTAGATTGGAGCTGCTCTGTAGCTTTACCCAAAGTCGAATGAGAGTCCTTATGACCAGAAAGGACGCCACTGTCTCTCAGAGTTCATAGCAAGGTCTTTACTCAACAAGACAAAGTAAAGAAAGAACAATTCGAGTAAACAAACAGAGAAACAAGAACCAGAGTCTCCATGCTGCTGTTCAAGTTCTGTGTCAGGAAAGGGTAGTTGTCCTCCAGGCCACGCCTGAAGAATATAGGATTTTTCTCTTCCCTGACTGAACAGACAATTACTTGTATCCAGGAGACATGGCCACTAGCAGCTCCACACAAGCCATCCAGTGCTAAATAAAACCCAGGGAAGAGTCTTATAACTTCTCCCTCCCTGGGTATGGTGTGTGGATATGTGAAGAGACACAGAGGTCCTAGAAGGAATCCAGGTGTGGTGGCTACAGCAGGAATAGTGCTGATAATTGCTGTTCTCTGGGTCTGATTCATCTCAGCTCATCTCTGATATGGATGCATTGAGGCAGATTTGATGTTTGTTTTTATGCCACTTGGCATTTTTCCTGGAGAGAGAAAAAAAGAAAAAGCAGTGGAAATTTCTGTCTGTGAGAAGACATTTGCTCAGGAGCAATCACGACTCTCAACAACTCTGTCTGGGTTTTCCTGTTTTACTTCAGGTGCCACACTAGTCTTACCTGCGAGCAACATCTTCCACCTTCTGTCAAAACACAATTTCTTCCACAAATTGGCATCTTTCTCTGCATACAAGTTCCTTGACAATTCCTTTATCTCCCATGCTGTTCCTCATACTCTATCCTTGTTCTGTTTTAAATAAGCCTTTGTCACGAGGCTCCTACAGGAGTGTGAGTCTTGTTCAGTCTCACAGAAGTTGCTGGAAGCAGCACTCACAGTAATAGGAATATAGGATATATAGGAATAGGTGTTATAGAAGTCAAAAATGTAATTCAAAAAGGAATTGCAGAAATTCATGGCAGCTCTACCTACTGGTCTCAAACAAAACACTGGCTTAAAATCTCTAAACAACAACTGCTGTCAGGATACACTTTGGTTTATATTCTTTCAACCTTGGCTATGGGCACTATCAGGATACAAGCAGGCACTAAGCATGATAGTAGGACTGACCTTTGCCAAAACCCAGTATAGCTGCTCTGTATCAAGAGGGCAGTATCCCAGTAACACAGGCTGGACAAGTGTTCTTGTTACCAGCACACTCTGCTTGACGTACAGAAGTGACTGTGGTCCCATCCTGGAGACAGATTTTGTGTGTCCACAGCCAGAAATCGCACAGAATCACAGAACGTTAGGGATTGGAAGGGACCTTGAAAGATCATCTAGTCCAATCCTGCTGCCAGAGCAGGATCACCTACACCAAGTCACACAGGAAGAGCTTGTAGCTGTAAATCACTTTGTTTCCATGCCATGGTGGAAATAGTTTTCTAGCTCTTAGATAAGTACTTAATTTACTTAGGGTGAACGTTGTGGCTCAAATTCATTTCTGAGCAACAGTCATTACACGGGCAAGAAACCACCACTTAGAACACCTGGTATCCAAAATCTCAACTAACATGAACAGAAGAATTAGTACAGGGTAAGGCTGTAGGTCTCCCACGCCAAAACCACTCCTGACAGCAGCGGGCATTCAAGGAGGAATACCAGAACAGGGGAAGCCTGTAGTGATATCTCTGCAGAATACCCTCATAGCTTCTAACATATTGTGGTTTAGGGACTTGGAGTCAGAGACAATACCTTCAGGATTAGCTGTTGACTAATTTTTTATCAGACATTTACCTACTCATGTACTTTCCCATCTCATATAAATTTATATACCAATCACACACTTGGCAACGTGCTTTACAGTGTAATTGTTTAGTGTTCAGAAAAGTGTCTCCCTTTCGTTCTGAATCTACAAGTCTGTATTTTCTTTGGTGGACCTTCATGGATTCATCTATATCATGGAAAACAGTGAACAGTCATTCCTTGTTCACTTCCTGGGAATTCTTCTAGTCTTCCATAGTTTCTTCTCTCTATCCCAGAATCCCCAGAGAACAGATAAGAACTGCACATAATATTTCACATGTGGGTGCCAAATGGATTCATACAATGGCTTAATGATCCACTTTGTTTCTCTGCTCCTTTTGTAGTCATTTCTAACATGTGGTTTGCACTTTTGCCCCAACTAAACAGCCAATTAATGTCTGCACAGAACAATGCATGTGAAGTCAAATTGTTACTCCTATGTGTAAGACAAATGTACTTATTATTAAATGAAGTCACTCGATATGTGTGACTCTTTACAGACAGATTTCGGGGTTTTTTTCTTCCCTTAAATAACTCATTATCATCAAAATTTTCCACTGTATTGCTTCCTCACAACTTAAATTTGACAGCAAAACCCTCAGCTCAGGTCGCTGTGATCTCCCTCCATATTGATTCCTATGTTCACTAAGGCTATTATTAAAAAGATACCGCAGTCTGAGTTAAGCAGCCAAAGCTGGATGGATGAGATCCATTCCAATCTCTGAGCCAATCTTAAGCAGGTATTACTGCACTGTTACAACCTGACTCATGCTATTAAGACCTCTTGGTTTTATCTAAAACACAACTGGGGAATGATCCCTGCCTCTGCTTTTCTTAATTGCTGAATTTCCATTACTCTCACATATGCAACATATTTACCTGGCTGTCCTGCCTGTGCCATCTGTACTCCTGCCAGCATTGGCTGCTGCGGCGCTGGTGCACCTGACATTGGTACCTGCTGCATGCCTGAAGCACCTGCAATGATGGCACCAGCTCCTGGCTGGCCTGACTGGACAGATCCTCCAGAGCCAGGGGGTCTCCGGTTTGACAGACCTTTCCCAAAGGCCACAGCTGCTACAAGCGCATTGGTATCTGCAGGGTTGAAAGTCTGCTTGTTCTGTCGTAAACCTGTAGAAAAAGAAGTGATTTTGGGGCCCTTTAGCAATCAAGTCTTGAAAGTAGCACAGCTGATCCTGAATTTACTTTTCTGCTTTTTGGTGCGTGTAATAGAGATCAGCTTCTCACAAACTCTTCTACGTGAGTCTCAGCAGTGTCAGAGAAACTGCAAAATCCAGGCACAGTGGTGATCCAAGAGCTTCTCCACTGCGAGCCAGGCATTATGTCATGTCCTGACTGATCAGAAAAAGAAAAGGGAGTGGTCTCCTTACTCTCCCCCTCCTCTCCCTGCTCACAATGTTCGAGACATTAACCTGTTTTCGGTCAGAGTTTGACAGCATACACTGACTAGGGAAGGAGGACTGAGACAGCCAAGCCAATTCCTCTATGTTCTTTCATGCCGAATCCTACAGCAGGTAACAAGGACCATGTTTTAGCTAAACAATGGCAACATTCCCTTTTGGAGGGTCATGAGCAGCATGGTGTCTGTAAGTTTTTCTACCACACACACACACTGAGTTAACATTATTAATTCCAGCAACCAGAGAGAACCTGTGCTTGGGTCCTTGCTTACACTATGTGAGTGTCAAAGATGACAAAAAATTCCCCACTGTCTTTGACAGTTACGCATAGCACTCGTAGGAATAGTCAGCACCTGATGGCACGGCCCAACAAAATAATGATGTGCAGCATCAGAGTCCGAACTAGAAAAGGTTGATCATGACCATCTAGAGGACATTACACAAAAACCTGCCGGAAAGCACACCACGGTCACATTCAGAATATAGCTAAGGGGCTTCTCACTGCATTTCCACAGCTATTTTTATTAATCCAAGTTGATTGGGATGTTGTTTTGGTAAATGCTTACCACCTTCTCATAGGGAGATATGGCAAAGGGTTGGAATGACTTTCCTGCCGTGCATAGATCACACTGCACCTATGGGACTCCTTTTCAAATTAGAGGATTCTAGAACAGGCAGACTACCCTCTTCTGGAATGCTTTTGTCTATGCTACTCATCTCACTTCCCAGCTTCAGGCTCTCTGATGTACTGCACCCCACTTTCACCTCAGGCACATACCTCCACTTTCAGATTCACGCTCCTCCTTACTGATTTTCTCCAGCAGATTGGAGCACATTTTGTTCAGACTTTGGATCTGTTTCTGCAAAATGAAAACCATGAGAAACTGCCAGGATACCTCCAATTTCATAAAAGTCAGCAAGGTAAATTAATGAGTTTTCCGTGCCTCGTATCATAGAATCATTAGGGATTGGAAGGGATCCTGAAAGATCATCTAGTCCAATCCCCCTGCCACAGCAGGATCACCTAGACCAAGTTGCACAGGAACACATTCAGGCAGGTCTACATAATCATTTTGGTAGCAACATGTAGAACCCCTGTGCTAATGCATGCAAGAGGGCACTATGAGGATGGGATACTTTGCCTTTCTCTGACTGCTCTGATACACCTCCTGTGAACAGCCAGTGTGCTGTAAACCCTCAGTTTGTGACACTGTGGAACAAACCAAACTTAAACTAGGGCCAGCTGAAGAAATCCCAGACAGAAAAGGAAACACCAAAAATGAAAACAGTCAAATGGAAGCCAAGTTAAAGAGCATCTTGGGACTAAAGAGCTAAAGGGCTCTACGACTAAGAGACAGAGTTATCATACTCATCTTCACCTACCTGTGCAACATCGGGGCTAATTCGAGCTGCATCTGTGATCAGCTGCTTCTCCTGCTCCTCCACCTCAGGGTCAGGCTTGGTTCGAAGATGGTCAGGGACTACCTCATGGCTGAACACCGGCACACGTCCCTCTGTCTGCCTCTACAGAAGTTGGACAAGCCACACTCAGAGCCTCCTCCTCCAGCCCAGCACTCAAACAGCTCAAGAGCAGAGCACAGGCCATGGTGCTGGAACAAGGCTAGTAGCATGCTTTGGAGAAACCTCAACCTGGGGATTATTAGGAAGTTTCAACAATTTGTCCAGGAATTTGCAGTGTGCTCATTTAGTCAGAGCAACGCAGAGGAGTCTGCAGTGCAATCTCACCATCACACCGAGTTACTATTGAAATGTTTTCTCATTCTCTCAGTTGGAGAACGAATGTTGTCACGTGCACACTGGAGGTTCAGCAACACACTGCATGTTGGTCAGATGACAACACATATCTAGATTCAGGTGCCTGACAGAAAAGCTTAACTACACCAAAGAAAATGAGGAGCTTGCAAGATCTCCCAGTTACACTACGATACACTAACTCTTTCAGCCCCAGAATCATGAAATAACATATTTATGAACAGGAACAACTCCTGTAAAGTGTCTCCAGTGCAAGAGTTTGTACATGAAGTCTCCCTAGCAAAGTGGCTCCCAGGCAGAACTACTCATCTTCTTTGAGAGCAGAGCAGAGGAACATCAAGCACACAAGGAATGGCAGGCTGGGGCAGGTACACTTTCTGAAATGCCAGGGCAAACACTCAGAGGGATGTTTCTTACCATGATCTCCTCATCACGGTCTGGAGACAGCACTAGGGGTATGATAACCTGGTTTCGCAATAGTGGGGTCTTCTCATGCTTTAGCACTTTATTCAAGGTGTTCAGCTGTCCTGACAGCAATGCAAAGCTGTCCAGAACAGAAGGCCTGGGAAAGCAAATGCAGATGACAGAACATGGAAAGAGATGCCACAGATGCCTTTTATCTCTTCTTCACTCAAGCAGCTGAGAATTCAGGAAACAACATTACTTCTCCAATCTGTCTACTCCAGACAGTAAGCACTAAAACCTTGGGCTAAATGTGCAGGTGTGGATGAATCTCAATGCCATCAACAAACGGCTGAAATGCTGCAAACAGCTCACGGACACTGCAAACCACCAGCAGTGACAGCTGTTTGGGATTTCAGTAACTTACACAGAAGCAGTGCTTTCCTTATCACTAACCGTCCCAGTGCAATTCTAGAGCAAGGTCTGAGAAACAATTTAACTCCCATGCAGCAATACAGCCAAGAAAGACAATATTTATAGCTTGGCTATCCAGGCTAAGCAATAATGAAGCAAAGTAACCGATAATCTTGTCAAGATGGCCCCCTTCTGCTTGCTCTGGGGGATTCATGACCTCTCCTGCCTTCTGCAACTGCTAACTGCAAATAAATGCTAACTGCCTGTGAAGCTTTGCTGCAGTGGCAAACAATGTGGAATACACTGTATAGTTTATTAAGCTGTAGCTATTACATCTTTATGCTCCACCAGAAAGCAAATGCTACCTTACAGGTTTCTCAAATTGTCTGATAAAGCACACAGAGCCAGACAAACAGTTCAGTTTATAGCAGAGCCAGAAAAACCCAGAAAGGTCAAGCAATGCAGCAAGAACCATAACACATTTTATAATGTATGTGGGTCTCTAAGATACTTTGTCCGAGAAGCTTCCAGTCACTGCAGATGCAACTCCACTTCTCATAACATGTTTAGATTAAAAGATGTCATTGTGACACAGATACTAAACACCATGACAGCAATGGATTTCAGCTGGTTTTCTGGTGGAAGATGTGTAGTGGTTTCACCAGCAGCAATGTGAAAAGCAAATTTAAACCTACTGGCAATAGGCTAATGTTTTTTAATTATACTTTGTGATCCTTTGAGAAGAGTCTAAAACAGCTTCACAGCAATCACGAGTGCCACAGCACCTTACCATGTGAGTCGGTCGTACTCATTCTCTAGCTTGTAGATGAAACTGACCAAGGAATTCTTCAGGTCAGCCACCTGACTGATGAGTGCCTCCAAGGTCAGGTCCAGCTGCTTTTCCTCTCTCTAAGAAAAGCAAGAAAGACAAGGGATAAGGATGAAGATTAAAAAGGTGTTGTGGTCTCACATGCATGCATCCATAATCCAATCTATGCAAACAGAGACTCTGGAGATAAAAATCCTGTGGCTTCATACTGATGTCTTCCTCTTGGACTGCAACACTTAGGCAAGAGACTTGTGCCTGGCACAAACCCTTGACTAGCTGTTCTCCTTAAGGTCTAGATGAGCACAGTGAAGACATCATCTCTTGTAATTTGCCTTTTGCCACATCAGGCAAAGCCATCAAAGCTCACACCACTTTTGTGACCCATGTAAGCTAAGCCAGCTCTAAGTAGATTATCATTCCCATAACCTTTTCAACAGCAAATGTGGGCACAGTGATGTCTTCATACAAAACAGCCCTTTGCAAAATGAGTATCAGGTCCATGGTCTGAAGACTCCAATTTCTGCTCTCGCCCTTGTTCTTTATTTCTTTCATGCCCAAGTGCTACTTCCAGCTGCTAAAGAAACTGCCAGCTCCTATTTTACCTGTGCCTTACCAGCTGCAGGAGGCCCTACCGTGACAGAGACTACAGTTACTGACACAGGCACTCATCACCTCCTCCCTTTTGCTACGGATTACATTGTTTGAATAACCTTTTCCACTGCTATCACCAGTTGAGGGTGGACGATAACAGACCAAGTGTCAGGACAGGGGATCTGTTGCCAAAGACACCAAGGCATATCCTTGGCTCTTGCAAAAAACATCTAGAATCTTATCTATTTCTAACTTACTCATACTACAGTATTGCAAAAAATATAATTAAAGTGCCAGCCTTAATGGACTGATCATGTAAGTCCAGAACAGTACAATAATAATCCCTGGGGAGGGTGGGACAAAGCAATCAAATAAAAGAAAGGGAATGCCGATTGGGAAAGCAGATAGAGCGACTCAGGCTTGTGGCATGCTTGCTATTCAGTTTGTTGTTGTTCTGTTTAAACACACTGGACCAGTGTGACCTTTACTAGAGACATTATCAGGTGTCTTTCTGTTCATAAGATTGCAAAACGATTCTATTTTACAAAACCGTAAAGGTGTATTTTAATAATCAGACTTCACTTAACTACCTTAGAAGAAACATCTGGGCAAGCTTTGTTAAAATTTGATCCCCAGGAATAGATTTGCTTACATAAAAGCACTCTCCCCCATCTCTCTGCACACATCTCTCCTCACTCTCCACATCACAATTCTGTGATTATCTGTGACAGGACTAGCCAGTTCCTGTGCAATTAAGAAATGAGTCTACAACTGTTTGTGTACACTGTGTTTGTGCAACAAGAATAACTAATGCCTGTAGTACGGGTTGGGCTGCTAGCCAGCATTTTACTGCAGGGGTGCCAGGCACATGCACCCACATCAGTGCACCTGGCCCCTGCCTGGGCTTATCTGAGAACCTCTCAAGAGGTTGAAAGAAATCCTATGCACAGGCATTTCTCTTGGGGCAGTGTGTCCTTCAAGCCTCCTTTCTCCACAGCTCTCTCCAAAGCCACTAAGAGCTGGATGCAGACATAAGCCCTGCAAAATGTGTCTGCAATAAGACCAGTGTTTGTAAGGAATGCAAACACCTTACAAACTGTGTAAGCCATATGTTGCATTCAAGCAGTGCTTTGTTAGCAATACTGAAGTGCCCCAAGGTAATAAAGATAGGGCTTATGGGTGAGGTTGCTGAAGGCCCTCCTGTTACAGAGCAATTGAGAAGGTGAAATTCAGAGAAGGCAATGAAATGCACATGGCAAAACAAAGGGGGGAAAAAAGGCAAACAGCAATCCTGGCTTTCTGTACACAATTACATTCTCTGAGCTGATAACATCACTCAGAAACAAGATCTCAGGATTATCATAGGGTAGCCAAAGAAAACATCTGCCCAGAGCTCAAGAAGAAACTGAGGAAGTAAAAACTGCTAGCACCATTATGTCTTTGTATAAATACATGCCTCTTTTACATCACGCATATTGTGGAATCACAGAATAATTTAGATTGGAAAAGACCTTCTGGATCATAGAGTTGAACTATTAACCTAACTGTACCAAGCTCGCCACTAAATCATATCCTTAGTCTCCATACTGTGTGTCACTCTTGTCCCTCCAACCAAAACACGATGTAGTATGAATATATGCACATAAAGGCAACAAGAATGATCACAAAATCATAAAATAGTAGGGGTTCAAGGGACCTGTGTAGATCATCCAGTCCAACCACCCTGGCTACAGCAGGATCACTTAAAGAAGATTGCATGGCAATGTGCTCTTGTGGCCAGTAAGGCTAATGGTATCCTAGGGTCATTAAGAAGAGCATGGCCAGTAGGTCAGGGGAGTTTCTCTTTCCCCTCTACTCTGCCCTGGCTAGCTTGCATCAAGAATACTGCATCCAGTTCTACGCTTCCCAGTTCAGGAGGGACAGGGAGCTACTGGAGAGAGTCCAGTGCAGAGTTACTAAGATGATTGGGGGACTGGAGCACCTGCCTTATGAGGAGAGGCTGAGAGCTGGGGCTGTTTAGCCTGAAGAAGATAGTTATAGAACCACAGAATCATTAGGGATTGGAAGGGACCTCAAAAGATCATCTAGTCCAATCCCCCTGCCACAACAGGATCACCCAGACCAAGTCATACAGTCAGTCAAAGGGTGAGTGTCAGGATGACGGGACCAGGCTCTTCTCAGCGATGCCCAGTGAAAGCACAAAGAACAATGGGCATAAACTGTAACACAGGAGATTAAATTCGAATGTAACACAAAACTTTAGTAGAGTGAGAGTAACAGAGCCCTGGGACAGGCTGCCCAGAGAGGCTGTGGAGTCTCCTTCTCCGGAGTAATTCCAAACCCGCCTGGATAGTTCCTGTGCAGGCTTCTCTACATGGCCCTGCTCTGCAGGGAGGCTGGACTAGATGATATCAGGAGCTCCCTTACACCCCCTACCAGTCTTCGATTCAGTGAACACAACCACGCACATATTGAATACCTTCAAGAAAAGCAGCCTCCACAACCTCACCGAAAACATTCACCCCAATAAAACACCCACCAATAAGACTGCCACGTGCCAGTGGCTGAAACGAGCGGAGACAACACAACAACCCTGCTTCCACTTCCCTTCCAGCCAGGAACGAGAGACACTCAAAGGCAGCCCCGCTGGCTCAGGCCGACCCCCGCGGCTGGAGGCACCAGGTAACCGCCGCGCTCCGTTCCCTCCAGCCGCGGGGCTCGGCCCCGGTGCCCACCAGTATCCCGCCGCCTGCCCCTCACCTGCATGGCGGCCCCGTTACCCCGAGCGCGCGGTGCTTCCGGGTCAGAGGGCGCGGGGCGGGGCCGCGCAGACATGGCGGCGGCCGAGAGGCCTGACGGAGAGGTGAGAACGGGGCTCGGGGTTGAGTGGGCTGGGGAGCAGTGCCGCGGTGGGGTGACCTCTCCTGGGGTGACCTGGATCACTGTGTCTCCGTCACAGGTGGAGGAGGCAGGACACGTCTTCCTCCTGATGAAGAAAGACTATCGCATCTCCCGCAACGTGCGGCTCGCCTGGGTTCTCAGCCGGCTCCATCAGGTCATCTGGGCCGTTCCCGAGCCGGAGCTGGTGAGTTGGTGGCCCAAAGGTGGGGGCTGTCAGCGTCGCGAGCTGGGTCTGTGCCACAGCTGGGCCCTACAGGAGGTCTTCACTCATCTCCTTGCACTGAGGCTTCCTTTGGCTTGGCCTGGGTTTATCTCTAATAGTCCATTGACTTGTTCTTGTAGATGAAGTCAGAGAATGAACTTGACGTTCTCAGCATCCTGCCAAATGGGTGGCAGCCAGATGAGCCTGTCCAGCCTAGGCCCTATCTCCTTGTGCCTTCCACACGGGTCACGTTCCTGGCCAGACAGTACCGCTTTGTGATTGAACTTGATCTGAGCCCTTCCACAGGAATTGTGGTAAGTGCAGAACTGTTTCTTTGGGGTGTGAAAAGGTTGGACCCACTTCTGTTTGATGAGGTTTGTTCCTCTGTGTTAGTCTTAATGTCCGCAGAAATATTGCTCTGCCCAGGAGGGAGGCCTGTGGAGCTCCTGGCTGGGCAGCCTAATGGCAGACGCTGTTGCACTGCTCAATGCTCAGTGTGTGACTTTTTGTTTTTGGGAAGCTGCCAGTTTAATCCAGCTAAGAGTGTTGGTTTACTGTTGCCTCTGCATAGTGGGCCAGCCAGCAACAAGATTGCAAAAGCTGTTCTTTTTCTGTCTCTGTAGGATGACTCAACAGGAGAGATAATTTTTGATGAAGTGTTTCATGCTCTTTCCCGATGCTTGGTGGGATTGCTGAGACCCTTTCGTATCCCTGGTTCAGACATCATCTACCAGCCAGAGATCTTTGTCACCATCCAGGCATATTCCTCCATCATTGGCCTGCAATCCCATCAGGTAAAGTTCAACCTCTCCCTTGGCACAGCTCAGTGTGTGAGCAGCTTCCTGCAAGCACAAAGGAAAGTGGGGGCATGTGGTCGCTGGAGTTTGTTACTGGTCATGCTGTAGACTTGTAGTATTACTGTGGGCAGTGGGAAAGTGTGACTAACACTTTTTGGCCTATTAGAATTAGCCTGAAGCATTCGGGAAGAGCTGGTGTGCCCAAAAGCTTGTCAGTCTGCTCCAGCTGTTTAGCAGTGGTTTATTCAAAGCTAATTACCTCTTCCTACAAACCTTCCTCTCTTTTTTGCACTGGTATGAATATGTTTCTCTTTGCTGTCCTTGTTTTGAGATGATTGGTGAGATTTTAATTAAGCCACGGCAAGTCTGCTTAATGAAGTAAACAGACTGGTGTATGATGCCAGTGTGATTTTTTTCAAGTTTATTGCATGATCCCTTCCACCGCACTTAATTTTCACGTTTCGGATGGTGTATTTCATCCCTTTGCTAATAGAGAAAGTGGGTGGTAACAGGAAGTGCCTGTTAGTCTGTGCTTGTTCCATCTCTCACCAGCCTGCCTCAGCCCAAGCCTTCTGCAAGGCTGCAGCCTTTCATGGTCTGTATAGTGCTTGAAGAGTGTATCACTTGCTTTAATCCATTCTTAGGGCCTACCAAAGGAAGCCTAGCAGGAATTTTTCCATTTGCCAGTGATGTTCAGTGTGTCATCTCCTCCAGCTGTACTGCAGAAACCATCAGGCCTTGCCTTAGTATCCTCCATATTTACACTAAATTAAGCACTGAAATTTCTCATTTTTCTTCCTTGGATCTCTTTAAACACCCATTTATTGCGTGAGGCCAGAAATGGTAATCTCTGGGTACAGCTGGGCAAGCATTACACTCCTTTAATGGAGGAAAAGGCATATGTGTGTATCACTCATCCAGTACAGACTGTAATTACTTGTTTTATTGTGTCACTATGAAGTCTTGCTCATCTGATGTTGAGGGAATGCAGATAGCATGCATCATCCCACCCACCTGTTGAGTTCTTTGTCTACACATGTCTTCTTTGCCTCTTGGTTGTGGACAGAGATTGTCTGTGTAATGGTGGCATCTGCAAACACAAGTGCCATGCCTGTGGTGGCAGGCTGGTCCCGTCACATCACAGAATCACTTGGCCTCTTGTGTAGCATCCAGTGTAATGTGTATTTTATTTCAGTTTGCTGTTCCTTTGTATATCCACTCACTGGAAGATAATTGGATCAGTCTGTGGGTGAGTTAGATTAGAGCAAACAGGCCTTCCTTAGAAACATCAAACCAGAGTTAATGGCTTCGAACAAGGATCCCACATCACTTTCTCTTGGCAACTGCTTGTACTGGAAGGAGGCAAGTGAAGGAGAAATTTCTTGCCCAGGAAGATTTCTCAAAGAGTGATGTGAGTGCACTGCAAGTGCTACAAGACGTGGCTGCTCACAAACAATTGGCCCCAAGCAGGAGTGTGCTGTTCTTGTGCCATTCCTGTATGTTTTCAGGGACATGACTGAGCTTAACCATACAGAACTGTGTTCCTGTGTACCATTGTGAGGAGCTGTTACTGTAAAACCTTACACTGGTGATTGACATGTGTGTCCTTGGGTCAGGTACTGTTCCAGGGCTGTCAGCTGGATGAGACAAAGCGAGAGGCATTTCTGCACCAAGTTTACACACAGCTATGTGCCTTTGAGAACAAAGTGGCAGAGATGCTCCAGCAACAGTATGAACCCAGACCGCAGGTAAGGAGAGCAGAGGTGGTTGGGGTTTCATGTCTCCCTGGAGATTTGCACTGAGGCCCCTCTGAGTGAGGTGGCAAGAGGAACATGGGTGTAGGTCTGGAGAAGGAACAGCTAAGGAATTTGTAAGATAACTTTGTGGATTATGTTAGTTTGTTCATGTCTCAGTCTGCTACTGAGACACTAACACTGAGGAAGGCAGAAGCAGTAAGTGTTTAGGACAATAAAGCAGGCTGACTTCTTGGACTCCATGATCTTTTCTACCTGATTAAGCTGTAATAGATGTAAATATGCCCTTGGGCCTTGTTACATTACTTGAATGAAAATAATTCCATGTTACTGTGAAAACTGACCATGAAACCAAGTAAGTAACAAGTGCTGTTTCTAATACTTCTGGAAATCTGTGGTAGGTACTGTTTAATAGCCATGGATATAGGTATCAACAAGCTAATGAGAGCACTACAAAACAGCTTAGGATGAAATTAAGAGTGAGACTCTGTAGGGATTCAGAATGTCTGTGGATTTCTCCTTTAGATCATCTCTCCTGATAACTGAAAATGGTTATGAAGGTTACATTGTGATGCTGCTATGTTCATGTGACAGTCAAAATCATATCAGTGCACAGTCTTCTTACTGTCAGAGGCACTGTTGGCACAAATGAGGTTATTTATTCCTTATTTAGCATTATATATTCACATTTAGGTGGAAAGACAAAGTCTCAGCATCTCATGTGCAAGAAACTGCTGGTGATCTATTGTAGCTTCAAATCTCATGTTGTAGCTGAAATTTATATCTTTGAATGCTAAGACTGTCAGTCTTGGAGTGAAAAGAAGGCGATGGGAAGTAAATACCTTTATGTGTGTCCAAGTGGTGTTTTGGTAGTGGTTTGTATGCATTCCTGTGTTTGTTGCAGTGTTTCTCTCATGGTAAATTACCCTATAACTTCTTCCATGCAAATGGGAGAAAGAGACGCTCTTGGAGGCCAGAGGGACTGGCAAGTCCCGCCACAGGCTGTGGGGTGGAGGTGAGAGGCCTCAGGGGATGGGCAGGGACTGAAACTTTTTTTACTTTTGAAGTTGCATTAGCTCCATCATTGTCAACAAGTGTCTGGATTGAAGGCATCTGGCAAATTAAAGTGATGGAGAGTCAGGTTTTTTCTCACAGGCATGACTGTTCCCATTTGTGCAGAACAAAAGTTTATTTAGTTGTGATTTTCTTTTCCCAGCTTAAATAATCTGTAGCTTTGCAGGGAGTTTTGCCCTTTCTCTGTATTAGCAGTAAAAATTAAGCAATAGTTTATTACAGGGTTGATCTGCCAGAGCCTTGTGGAGATGAGGGGCCTATGAACACAGAATGTTCCTCCTCAGTCTAATTATACAAATTTCAGGCTTGCCTGGGGGCTGTTTTTCATGGAAGACGCAAGAGAAGTCTGCCTGCATCTGCTTATATCAGCACCGCGTAACAAGCGCTGTTGGAAAAGAGTTAAGTGTGTCAGTACTAGACTTTGTCCTTAGGAGGCTACTCATCCCCTCTGCTGTGCTGCTTCATAATTGAGGCATAGCTGTCTCTGTGTCTCCAGCATTTCCAGGATTTACTTGAGCACATGCTAAATCGTGCTAATTAGTGCTGCAGTTGATGGGTGTCAACTTTTCAGAAAGGATAGGCAAGGAAGAAGAGGTGGCGGAGTGGCCTTCTATATTAGGGAGACACATGAAAGCATAGAAATTAATGAGGCTGAGAATAGGGTTGAGTCCTTATGAGTAAGAATCAGGAGTAAGGTCAGCAAGAGGGATTTTTGTGGTGGGAATCTGTTATAGACCACCCAATCAGGATAAAGAAGCATATATCCAATCAACATTATAGGCAGTTGAGAAAGGTTTGAAAATTGCTGCCCCTTATGCTCATGGGGGCCTTCAGTTTTCCCAATGTCTGCTGGAAATACAACACGGTGGGGAGAGCACAGTCCTGGAGGTTCGTGGAGTGTGTGGAAGATAACTTCCTGATACAACTGGTGAGAGAGCCAGCCAGGGAAGGTGCCCTCTTGGACCTGCTTCTTGTGAACAGGGAAGATCTTGTGGGAGAAGTCAAGGTTGGAGGTCATTTAGGGCACAGTGATAATGAGATGATTGAGTTTTCAACCCTTAGAGAAACAAAGAGAGAGGTTAGTAAAATTGCTACCTTAGACTTCTGGGGTGCAAACTTTGCAATCAGTCTGCTGAACAGGCCAAAGTCCTTTGGGAGGATACTGTGAAAGATACAGGACCTCAGGAAGACTGGATGTATTTCAAGAGGGAAGTCTTCAATGCACAGGAGCAGGCTGTCCCTTTATGCCAAAAAATGGGTCAGCAGGGAAGAAGCCCAGCCTGGTTGAGCAGGGAGCTTTTGCAAGAACTCGGGGTAAAAAAGAGGGTATCAACTTTGGAAAGAAGGGCAGGTGAATGAGGAAGCATTTAAGGATATTGTAAGATGATGTAGAAGGAGAATTAGAGATGCAAAAGCTCAGTTAGAACTTAATCTGGCCAAATCTGTTATTAACAAACGCACTTTTTATTATTACATTAATAACAAAAGGAGGGTCAGGGAAAATACCCACTTCTTACTGGATGAAGCTGGGAACACAGTAATTTGAGACAGAGAAAAGGCTGAGGCCAGGGCATCGGGCACAGCCAGCATGGGTTTAAGAAAGGAAGGTCTTGCCTAACTAATCTGGTCTCATTCTATGACTGGGTGACCCACCAAGTGGGTGAGGGGAAGGCAGTGGATGTTGTCTAACTAGACTTCAGCAAAGCCTTAGACACAGTCTGTCACATCATCCTCCTTGGAAAAACTGGCAGCCCGTGGCTTGGACGGATACACCCTCTGCTGGATGCCTTGGCACAGAGAGAGGTGGTGAGTGACGCTACATCCAGTTGATGTTCAGTGACCAGGGATCAGTACTGGGCCCAGTTCTATTTAACATCTTTATTGATGACCTGGATGAGGGGATTGAGTCTACTCTTAGTAAGTTCACAGATAACACTAAGTTGGGAGAGAGCATTGATCTGCTGGAGGGGAGGAAGATGCTGCAGAGAGATCTGGACAGGCTGAGTCCATGGGCAGAGGCCAACAGGGTAAGGGTTAACAGGGCCAAGTGCAGGGTCCTACGCTTTGGCCACAAGAACCCCCTGCAGCTACAGACTGGGGGATGAGTGGTTGGAGAGCAGCATGGCAGAGAGGGAACTGGGAGTACTGCTTGACAACCAGTTGAACAGGAGCCAGCAGGGTGCCCAGGTGACACAAAAGGCCAGTGGCATCCTGGCTTGTATCAGGAATGGTGTGGCCAGCAGGACTAGGGATGTCATTCTCCCCTGTACTTGGCACTGGTGGGGCCTCCCTTGGAGTACTGGGGGCAGTTCTGGGCTCCTCACATCAAGAAAGAGATTGAGGAACTGGAGTATGTCCAGAGCAGAGTAACAAGGCTGGTGAAAATACTAGAGGGAAAGTCTGATGAGGAGAGGCTGAGGGAGCTGGATTTGTTTAGCCTGGAGAAGAGGAGACTCAGGGAAGACCTTATCACTCTCTGTAACTCCCTGTTATAGAGGAGTCAGGTAGGGATCAGGCTCTTCTCCCAGGCAGCTAGTGACAGGACAAGAGGGCAGGGCCTGGAGCTGCGCCAGGGGAGGTTAAGGTTAGATGTTAGGAAGCACGTCCTTACAGAAAGGGTGATGAGACATGGGAATGGACTGCCCAGGGAGGTGGTGGAGTCCCCATCCCTGGAGAGGTTTAAGGAAAGACTGGATGTGGCACTTAGTGCCTTGGTCTAGGTGATTTGGTGATGTTAGGTCATAGGCTGGGCTTGATGATCTTCGAGGTCTTTTACAGGCTCAATAATTGTGTGATTGTGCTGCATCTTATGTAGAACAAGTCAAAAAGAGGTATTCGTCTCTTTAACTGGGAACTGCTTTTCTCTGAAGAGAAGCTTTAGTGACCCTCAAAATACCTTTTTCCCCTTTCATGAGCTTACAGTAAGGCTCTAAGCATGTTGTTCTCTTCCTCCACCCCAGAACAGCCTTAATCAGCTGTTTTAAGGAGCCCAAGCAACCAGAGCTTCGAGAGGACCTGGCAGTTAAAGCCAGCGAGTTTGCTGAAGTCCTTCAGGGCTATGACACTATGTGTCTGCCCAACTGGAATCATGAGAACTTAGTCCGAAGTCTGTCCCATGGGGTCTTGTGGGCTTTTTTATTTTTCCAGGTGGACTTGTCTCCCTTGAGCCAAGAGAGCCCTGGTGATGTGCAGGAGTCATCTGGGAGGAAGCCCAGTGTGTCTGTTGTCACTGCTGATGTTGGCCTTGTCAGCATGGTCCGCCAGGGGATCCTTGCACTGCAGCTGTTGCCCTCCAACTCCAGCGCAGGTTGGCTTCATCCTCTGATTTAAGGTTTGCCCAGATGTTTGCAAAAAGTTGTGTTCCTTCTGTCTCAGGTGGATTCATTTTGTAAGGGCTGGACTTTAGGGTCATCTTTCTTAGGAATGAAATTTCAACAGCAGCTTTTGCTCTGCACTCTGTGGACAAATTGTGGTGGGAATGGGGAGAGCAAGGCAGCACCATTTGTCAGTGTTAGGGAGTTTGTGAGGAAGCATGTGACTGTGGCTTGGGATAGGCCAGGGTGTGAGAGCGGTGCTTGGGCTGAGTGCTTCGCTGTACCTAGTTAGGAAGTTTACCAGCTCTGGAATGCCTTGGAAGCTCTAAACCACCCTTAGAATATTCCATGCTGCTTTTGCCCTGCCTGATTTTTATCTCTGTTGGATATACTGGGAGAGTGGTAGCTGGTTAATATGGAAGATGCATTAAGATACTGCCTTGTTTACAGGTATAATAATAATTACGGATGGTGTGACAAGTGTCCCTGATGTGGCTGTGTGTGAGACATTACTCAACCAGCTCCGCAGTGGTACCGTGGCCTGTTCCTTTGTACAGGTATGTCTGCCGTTGGTGGTGGCTGTGGGGGCTGCTGTGGATTACTGGTGCTGGTGTTTAGCTCCTCGGGGGGAATAAGGGACTTCTCCTGTGTGTTTGAAGCCTTTACTGGTCTTCTACCTTTGTTGCTGTCCTCAATCAGGTGTCGTATTTATCCATCCCATAGGTGGGTGGTGTCTACTCCTACGATTGCAGCTTTGGCCATGTTCCCAATGTGGAACTGATGAAATTCATCGCCATGGCCACATTTGGTGCTTACCTCTCCACGTGCCCTGAGCTGGATCCCCTCAGCCTGGATCTGAACGTGTATCACAAGGCATTTCTGCTCTACTCCTTTCTGCGTACTGGGGAGTCCCTGAATCCAGAATACTACTGCGGTGAGGAATGTGCATTTCCTTCCAGCAGATATTTTGCAACATCACTTTTTGGGGTGACTCCCTCAGGCTTCGTGATGCTGATAAGCTCCCTTATCCCCTGCAGGCTGTGCTGCTGGTGGGCTCTGGGCACTATTGGGCCGTGCAACTTCATTTGTGCCTTGCCTTTGGTTCCAGGAATCGGGTGGATTGGGGAAAGATAATGTCCCATTTTGCACTATTCACCTTACTGGACTAGACTCAGCAAATTCCAGTTAGACCCAGTATGTTGGAACTTTGAGGGTGTGAGAAGCTCTCATCTAACCTTTTCTGCACGCTGGCAAGCTCGCAGATGGGGATGTTCTACGGAGCTTGTCCTAATTGGGATTGCACATGGCAGTTTGGATTGAAAAGCTAGACCCCTGAGAAACATCCCAAATGCCTCTTTTGGTTGTTCTTATATTGTGACTATTAGTGACTGAGAGTATGCCAGGAGAGATTAGTTACCAGTAAAACATGGAAACACACTTCCGTGCCCTGGCGATGTGCTGGTGCCATCTGCGCTTTCTGTAACTTGGCAGCTGAAGTCACATTGACTGGCAAGTTTGAAGAGACCTACTGGGGACTTGGAAATGTTGAATCTCAAAAAACTTAGGGGTAGTGGTTTAAGCTCAAGATTTCCAGATCCTAATACTTTTAGAAAGCACTTGGTAATTCATGGTTTTCCAGGGAAAGGAAAAGAAAACCAGGCTTGCTGCGTGACTGCTGTAACATCTGAGCAGTTCCTGCTTGTCTAGGCTAAACATGGAACTCCAGCCCATACCTTGTCCCAGAGAAAGCAGGATCTGGCACCCCACCCTTCTCCTTTCCCAGGCCTCTTAGCCATGCTAGCAGACCTTATTGTAGTGTTGCAGAATCAGGTCTGGGTGTTAGCCTGAAGTATGTGCTGTTCTTCAAGCAGGGAGTGTTCTTGGCAGGTTTTGTAAAGCACTTTGGGAGGGCTGTTGCTAAGGTTGAGGAGCAGGGACTCGCGCCCTCATGCATCCCATCTCTGCCATTTGCAGTGTCCCAGCACAGGCTGTTCAACGAGCACCTGGTGTCTGCAAGCAGCAACCCTGCTCTGGCGATGAGGAGGAAGAAACACACTGAGAAGGAGGTGCACGCTGACCTTGTGAGCATTGTCTCAGTCCGGCTGCGTGAGGGCTACAGCATCCGTGAGGTCAACATCACGAAAGGTGACTGGGTGGTGTTGGGGGCTGGAGATTTGGTCAGGGCTCTGTTCTCAACCGTGCAGAGAGGAGTGCAGAGTCTACCATCTCAGCAGAGTGGCTGACACCGAGGAGTCAGTTTTTACAAACTCTTTGTTTTCATTAATAAATGCCTGACAGGGCTGTCCAGAATTGTGCAGTCATGTGCTTGTCAGATTCATCCTCTGTGGCTGTAAGTGCCTAGAGAAGGACAGACAGACTGATTCACTGTGTATCTTGGAAGTGAATCCACACTACTGCAGGCAAACTAGTGATAGAACTTGGGGTTTGGTAGAGTTTCCTGGGATCTTCTCTGTATTTATCCTCTTTTCATCCCTTTTGAGTCCTTTGCTAGATACAGCCTAAAATACTAACTGGAAATGGAACCCTTTGTTGCAAGATTTAACGCCTCCATACTGCAGTCTTCCAAAGGAAGAGGAAGCAGGGATGTTGTTAGGTGAAATCACAACTGTGACCAATACTAGAAAAACAAAACCATCCAGTGGTCCTGTTCTCTCATCTGACTCACTAGAGGTTACAGCAACTGGAGAGTGAGAACTAGCTGCAGACTAGGGACCTTGTGGGGTTTGAATATCCCAAGGAGTGACAACACATCCTACCTACCTACCTCTCTCTTTCTCTGTCTCCAGCTGTGATTAGTGGTAGCGCTTCAAATGAAGGATAGATTGAAAAATCCAAACACAAGCAGGAGAAGAAATTATTCTTGACTGTGACAGCACCTGACAGAAAGCCTGGAGGACGATTCTTAAAACAGCATATACACATACGACACATGGTGGTTCAATGCCTTCAGTATTCTTTTGAGGACACAGAATATGTTTTATACCAGAAAAACAAAGTCTTTGGTATAACTCCAGAATCATTCCAAACTTGTGATATTTTCTGTGAATTTCCTGTGGTCTGCCTAAAAACCATGTAAATATGCTGCTGCTCTTGGAAAACTGTCCCAGAGCTTCACTGCTCTTTCTCCAGCTTCCTTTCTAAACTCACTCAGACCAAATTAGGCCTCTGTGGCTTTATCATCCCTAATTAATTCTCTTGCATTGCATAATTGTGTTTAAGAGCAATGCCTTTCTCCTTGTACCCTCCCTTTCAGCAGGTTAAGCAAGTTGCTGTTTCAGGCTCCTTTTGTAGGGGCATGCTTTCTGTCTTGTTTATTCACCTTGATAGCATGCTTTTTCCCCCCATAACACACTTTTTCAGTTTAGTCTTGTGTTTCTTGAAGCAGCTGATATGAGTTGTAAATATGGTTTTGTCGGTACCTTTTTCAATAACACTACTACTTGCCTGCTTCTGAAGTGCCATTTCTGATAGACCAGGAATCACATGAGCTTTCTCCATTGTTGCATTGCACTGTTAGTGCTGAAATCCCTGCGCTAATCCCTAATCCCTGTTTTTTTGTGTGTATTTTAATGATGTTTTTTTAGAAGGAATTTTAGAATTAAATGTCTGAGCTATAAAAAATACAACGTGTGTTTCTGTGCCAGCCTTCAGAAGAGTAGCAGATAATGTTACTTACGCTTTGGAAAGGCTAAACACTCTGGGGAGCTACTGACTGTAGTCAGGAAAACTGCTGAACCAACACTGCAAGTGAAATTTACAAGAGGTTGAGACATTTAGACTTTTAGCATTGCTTCTGCTACGAAAAGCATGTTTGGCTAATCAGTGCTCTGTGGGCCATTCTGTAGAGAAGTTTATAAGAAGGAACAGTTCATTAACCTGGATTGCCAAAAGCTTTTGCCAAAACTTGCAAACTAAAGGCTGTTAAGGTGCCAGCTGGCTTCGAGGCAAGAGGAGGGAGTGCAGTTGTGGACTTTGACACTGTTGTTTTTCTGCTTCACTTTGCTAAAGGCAGAGCAAAATAATAGCTAGCTTAGTGCTTAGGGTTGCCTGGAGAAATTGTTTGTGATATTTGTAAGTGCTCTGCATTGCCCTCCCTATTTGAATGTAGATATTTAGGAGGCTGCTATGGTTAGTTAGGCATGCAGAAGTGCTTGTGAAAGGGGAAGGATTGGAAGGTATTGAAGGGAGAGAAGCTGTGTCTGAGAAGCCATGGGGACATGGAGTGTATTGGAGCTCAGCTCCTCTCCAGTTTCTTTTGGGGACAGTACAAAATCATACCATGTTTTGGGCTGGAAACAACCTTTAACTGTCATGTAGTCCAACTGCCTTGCAGTAAGCAGGGACATCACAGATTCATAGAACATTAGGGATTGGAAGGGACCTCGAAAGGTCATCCAGTCCAATCCCCCTGCCACAGCAGGATCATCTAGATCCAGTCGCGCAGGAACATATCCAGGCAGGATTTAAATGTCTCCAGAGAAAGACACTCCACAGCCTCTGTGGGCAGCCCGTTCCAGTCCTCTGTTACCCTCACCATGAAGAAGTTCCTTCTGATATTTATGTGGAATCTCTTGTGTTCCAGTTTACATCCATTGCACCTTATCCTATCATTAGATGACACTGAGCAGAGCCTGGCTCCATCCACTTGACACCCACCTTTCACTATTCATGAACATTAATGAGATCGCCCCTCAGTTTACTTATTCTAAGCTAAAGAGATCCAGCTCCTTCAGCCTTTCCTCATCAGGGAGATGTTCCACTCCATCATCTTTGTGGCTCTGCGCTGGACATCTTTAACTATGTCAGGTTGCTCAGAGCCCCATCAAACCTGACCTTGAATGCCTCCAAGGGCTGAAGCTTCTACTACCTCTGTGCAATCTGTGCCAGTGTTTCACCATCCTCATTGTAAAGAACTTTTTTCTAACATCTAATCTAAATCTTCCCTGCTCTAGTTTAAACCATTGCCCCTCATCCTGTCACTACCCACTCTTGTGAACAGTAGCTCTCCAGCTTTCCTGTGGGACCCCTTCAGGTACTGGAAAGCCATTACAAGGTTTCCCTGGAGCCTTCTCTTCTCCAGGCTGAACAGCCCAAATTCCCTCAGCCTGTCTTCATAAGAAAGGTGCTCTAGCCCTTTGGTAATTTTTGTGGCCCTCCTCTGGACTCGCTCCAACAAGATCACATCCTTCTTGTGTTGAGGGCTTCACAATCAGAGGACTGACCTCTGTAACAAAAACAAAAATAAACCTCACTGACCATGTTGTGTTGCTGTATGTTGAGAAAAGCTTGGAGGACATTTTTCAAAATGTCATATTCTCCTGTCCAGTATCAGAACCGCCTGTCACAAGACGTCCAGTGAGAATGACTATTCTCAGTGTCAGGAATTGAGACAACGTAGTGAGTGTTCTGAAGACCAGTGCCGGACCTTGTGAAAGAAATCAAAGCAGCAAAAACTTTTACAAGCTGTAAAGAACCAGAAATAGATTGTTTTGCAGTAAGAACAAACTAAATATTCATCCAGGTATGACTTCAAACTAAGCAAATATTTTGCCTGTGTCTTTAGTTTTGCTTGTGTTGGATCGTAGGAGTGAAGCCAGGATGAGTAATGGAAACAACAGGTGGAAGTGGGAAATATTTTCATTAATGATCTAGGCAAAAAAAGCAGACATTTACTTGTGTTTGCTGTTGGTGAAGTAGAAGGGCTTTGTTATGAGAAGCAAAAGGTTGTGCAGAAAGCAGTGGGATGAGCACCAAGAGCGAGGTGATACTACGAAAGGGAAAAAGACAGGTTTATAAAATCTCTGGTAAGCTTGCCCATCTTCATATGGAAATAACATATGGTATAACCCTGGACAATGTATTTATAGTAATGCAAACCACTCATTGTGGAAAGTATTAGTGATCTTAAAAAAATCCTGGTAATCCCTCAGATAAAGTACAAATGAAATATAGTATATAACTTCGATCGTCTTGTGTTCAGTAAGGACTGGGACTGTTAAGGGGAATGGGTATCCTGGCTTGGGCTGATGACCATGTCTTGGTTTAGCCTGTGCAGTAATAGCTGAAACTGGGTCATACGTTAGAATCATAGAATCATTCAGGTTGGAAAAGACCCTTGGGATCATAGAGTCCATCCATCAACCCACTCTACCACTAGATTCTTAAACCATAGCTCCCAACACTCTATCCAAGTGACTTTTAAACACATCCAGGAATGGTGACTCAACCACCGCGCTGGGCATAGGATTTCTTCCTGGGCATAGGTTATCCTTCCACAGGATAAGGATTTCTTCCCCGGTGCACACTCTCATCAATCTTCTGGAAATTAAGCTTCTCAGAACAAAAATAATTTGATCAAAAGAACAACTGACCAGACATTTGACACGTACTCTGGAAGGTTTCTTCTAAATGTTAACGAGGGAAGAGTAGTCTAAGGGGACTTCCCAGTGGGGACGATGGAAGCGAAAAGCAAGGTGGCTTTAAAATAGAGTGTAATCAGCCACTGAGGGGGGTGGCATGGTGTGCCTGTGACAGCTGTAAATGCAACTCTGCAGGAAATGTGGGATCCAGGCTGATGACCTGTTCGGACAGTTTCTAGCACATCCAATCACTTATCTCACAAATGCTGCAAGTCTGCAGACTACAGAGCAGGCTGGACATCAGAATAGATGATTGAGCAGTTCAGACAGGAGCCTGGCACTGTCACAGAAAATCATGTGTTCCCCTGGGTTGTTTCAGTGCCAATACATCTGCTCAGTCAGCAGGAGTGTTACAGTTGTCTGCTCTTCTGGCTCAGTGAGGCTGGCTGTCCGGTGTTTGTGTTAATCTTGCTAGAGATGTAATGGCCCGCTTAAAGGAAGAGGTAAAGATGTGCAGTGTGAAGGAAGGGTGCATAGTCATTCTTAACTTTAGAAGGAAAAGAGAGTAAACATGGTGACAAGCTTTTGATGCTTGAAGTTCTATCTAGATCGTGTGAAATACTGTCTGTGCAGGAGGAACATGGAGTTTAATTCAAGAATTCAGCCTCACATTCCAGGTTGCTTGTGATCTGAGTCCTTCATGTTGAAATGTTCGTGTTTCTTCAATGGGATAGATAAGCTCTGCAGAATGCAGATGAGAAAACCTTACAGTTTAAAGGCCCTGCTCATCTGTGCAAAGCAACAGTTCTTGGACACAACGATGAAGCTGTGAAGAAGAGAACCCATTGCAAATGTCAGCCTTCCCTAGTGTAGACGCTGTGTGTACGGTTGCAGAACTGTTTTCCCAATGCTGCTGTGTAAGCAAGGCCTCCCTCTGTTGGGAGGAGAGAGAATGACTTCAGCTAGAGCAAGCTGTTGTTAAATTTCTTTGTCTGCCTTGTAGCAGTCAGTCAGTCTCACAGTCCCTGGGAGTCCCTGGTCAGAGCCAAAGCCCATATGTGTACCAAACAAGTACTTGAACTTACTCCTCTGTTCCCATGCAGGTGGGTCTCAGCTGGAGGTGAAACTAGTGCTGCTTTGGAAGCATAACATGAGGATAGAGTATTTGGCTGTGACACCCTGGCCCCTGGACCCATCAAAGCGTAGTACGTGGGTGGAGGTGACAATGGAGGGGAGTTATGACATCTTGCATGACATTAGTTGCACCATGAGGAAGCCTATCACCAGTCTGTATCGCACTACAGTCATCCGGCGTTTCTGGAACACCTTGCAGAGGTGAGAAGGGCCATCTTCAGTGTCCAGCTTAACCAACAAATTCCTTCCTTGGCATGCTGGGGTGTGGGTTATGCAGATGGCCATCCCAACCCAAAGTCCCAAAGGAATCTTCCCTGAGGAAGAGGCATAACTGGTGACAAGCTTGCCATGTAGCCAAGGAAAGTCTCAAACTGGCCTGTAACTTAGTCTGTGAGATTACTTCATGGTGAAAGTGCTGCTGCCCCCGAGTCCTTTTTTCTTCAGTGCAAACCTTAACTCTGACTGCCATCCGTCGGAGGTGGGGTGTTCTTACAGTGCAGCCTTAGGTGTGCTGCATGGTCATGCTAGGAGTGACACCTCATCTCTGTAGGCCTGTGGGTTATAACTATTTTCTGTCCAGGATGATCATTGTCTGCTGCTCTGCAGTTTCCTTTCTAGCCCTTAATTCCGAGCTCTGATCATCCCCCTTATGCATTAGGCGGTTATACTTGAACACCCTTAGTGTGTTGTTTGCAATCAGGCATCACATCCCAGCACTGTCCTGGAAAGCTATGCTGGTGTAGGTGGGCTCCCAGTACAAAAGGATTGCTTTGTGTGCAGGCACTGGGCTGATGGGGGCAGCTAGGGGAGGAGTGTGGGTGCTTGTGGCTAATGCTTTTTCTCTTTCAGCATCAACCAGACAGATCAGATGTTGGTTCATCTGCAGTCTTTTGACACAGTCCCAGAACACTTCACCATTCCAGAGAGTACCAAGAATGGGGTGCCCCTTTTCTACATCCCTCCAGGCTCCACCACACCGGTATGTTTCCCATTTAACATATGATAGGTTGTCCCTCCTGCCTAGTCTGACTTGCACCAAGGGATGCTGAGTCCCAGTAGGCAGTCAAGTTCTTCCATAACTTCTGCTTCATGCTCTTTGTCCTGCTCAGTAACAGAGTTCAGGTTCAACTGAGTGCCTGTGAACATCCAATCCCTTACTTTTTGCACTCTGTCACATCACACAGTGTCTTTAGTGCTGCAACTGCACCTCTGAGCCCTACACCAAGTCCCCTGAGTGTGCTGTGAAGCCGTCTCTAGTAGTGATGTGAAGTGCAAGACTGATGACTTGCTTATTTTTGTGATGCTGTTTCAGTGTATCCCTCATACGTGTGGAGTTGCTGCTGGCAGTCTTGTGCCCTGGTGAGGTAGCTCAGCACCATCAGGTGAAGATATAGCATGTGGTGTTTATTAGGCTTATTGCTCTGCACTTATGTGGAAGGTGCAAGAGAAACACTTGTCATCTGCACTGCAGACAGTAAACGAAATATGAGCTAATGGTTTCCACTGTAAAATTCAAACTCGATGAAGCTCGCTGAGCAGAGGTGCTGGTGTGTTGTCTGTTCCTTCTAGCAGCGTCCTTGGTGTTGGTAGATGTGTAGCAGATATAAAAGCTAAGGGAGCTTGTATTTAAAAGAACTGTCCCATTAATTTTGTTGCTTAAACCCATCTTTAGGATTGCCTAGTAAATTTTCACTATTACAGAGTTATGTATCCCGTAGTATCCAATCTTAACTGCCACTTTATTTCTGTATCAGCAGAGATACTGTAGTTAGTGGAATCACAGTGTTACCATAAAAACGTGTTAGAGTTGTCCAATGCCACCCATTGCCAGTACCTTATTTGCAAGAGCACTCTCAGATGAGTTATCTCAGTGTTTAATTTCTCTGCCAACACAAGCCATATATCCCCCCTCAATCAGAAAGCAAACCATTACATATTCCATCTTTTCCATGGTTGGTTTACTTTGTGCTAAGTAGTTAAATTCTTAATTAACTTGATATTTCAGGAACCTAATTTATTTTTGCTTACATTACACTGCCTGTTTCATTGTGAACACAGTTATATTGCTGAGATGCAGTTACCAAAGGCCAGGGATGTGGCTGGACTTCCAGACCTACACAGCTCAGCTGCTGGAGAAATTCCTGTGGTCTGAGTAGAACCAGACAGTTTATTGCTGAATATTGCCTTGTCATTTTCTCAGGTGTTATCCCTGCAGCACAGTGGATCTGACTCAAGCCATTCCCAGTTTGCCTCCTACTGGAAGCCTATCCTTTCCATGGATGCCAACTTCTGGCAAAGGTGGCTGCACATGCATCGTATAGTCCTCCTCCTGGAACATGACACGTATGTAACTGGCAGGACTGAGCTCACGTGCAAAGTGTGGGCCAAGCCTTGGCGCACAGGGCGTCCAGTTTAGTCCAGTTGGAAAGCTGCAGCTGTTTGACAGGTTTCTATGGCCCTGGGAAGTGCCTTGCCAGCGGGACCTTGTGGATGGTGAGGATCTGTGGGTTGGGAAGTCATCTTTGTCAAGAGGGGCTGTTCTCAGGAACTTAAGTTGGTTCTCAGGTCCCACTTGGGTTTGGATTTCGTGATTGCAAGGGGGTGTGTACCATCCCATTGGCGCTATCCCACACGTATTTGTTTGGTTCTGGATAACATCTCCCTCAAAAGCCTTGCTTTCCTGAAGCTGGTCCTAGTTGCTGAGTTATATGAATAATAACCAAGAAATTGCATGGAGGGATGTAGAAATGATGCAAAGTGGAGAGCAGGATCTCTGTGCACTGGCTCTGGCTGACAGGCACAGGCAGGTAAGGTGTTGAGTATTGGCTGTTGTAGAGGACGAAGGCTGATGTACCAGTCGGAGGATGAGTGGGGATGTTCATAGCAAAGTCTGGTAATAAGATAAACTGGTTTTTAAAATTATTTTCTGCCACATTTTGCAGGCCTGTGCCCAAGCATCTGCACACGCCGGGCAACAACGGCCGCTACAGCACCATCCAGTGCCGCATCTCCCACTCCGCGCTCACCTCCTTGCTGCGGGACTGGAGCAGCTTTGTGCTGGTGGAGGGCTACTCCTACGTCAAACTGATACACAGGTGAGAGGCTCTAAAGCAGTCCTGTGTGGGGAATTGGACATATGGCCAGACCAAAGATCCAGTTAGATCAGTACCTTGTGAAGAGTGAGAAGCAGACATCTGGAGGAAAGGATAAGAGCAAGTCAAGTGGGTATGAAACCCTGTGTCTTCTGCTCTGCTGTCATTGTGTTCCAGATGCAGCCCAGAGAGAGAGGGAAGCTGGTTAGGGGTTCTCACACTAGAATCGGTGTGTTACTGCCAGGTTGTGTGGGCTGTTGAGCTGTGTGGACGAGCCCTCCATTGGTGTGGTACAACAGAGCAGCAAGGCCCATGCTGTTTCAGCCTTGTCTTAATCCCTTCTCCCTAGCTCTGAGGATCCCACACCTTCCTCTTTCTATGTGGTGCGGATTATCTCCAAAGCTCCCTGCATGGTTCTCCGGCTGGGATTCCCCATTGGCACACCTGCACAGGCTAGGAACAAGGTGAGAGCTGGTTAGCTGCTTCCCGGTGTGGTAGCAGAGCAAGAAGTTCTGGGTGTGGAGGTGGTGGGTAGATTGCAGGTAACACTGCGAGTGGTTATCTTCTAATATCTAACTATGTCAGTCTGTAGACAGGTGTGAATTTTCTGTAAGAGAAAGGACAGCTTGGACAAAGCTTTCTGTATTAGTTCTGTGAAACCCAAAGGCTCGAGGATCAATAGAATAGCTGGCCATGGGAATGTTTTTTCTACTGCTTAAATTAACTGTGGGCCTTGAAGTGACTCAGAGTTTATCTACCCTATCCATGTGACCAAAGCACAATCAATACTGTCTGTCGGGATCAGCAGATACTCGTCTGACTCCTCTGTGAAGACTTCTGAAGGGTGAACTATGTGCTCCCTAGGCTGCTTCAGCGGTATATTGAATCACTTGGGCAAGGAGTTAAAATGTGAGTGATTCCCCACACGAGCAGTACAGGGAGAGAAAAAAAATATGACACACAGAAAATAATTTAAAGCTACACAGGTCTGCTAAATAGACTTTTCGTAACCTCTTAGTACCAAAAGAAATGGCCTGCCCTAGTCAGATGCCAAAGGTGGGGTTACTGTGTACACTGTTTCTCCAGCTCTAGCAGCTGAGGTAAGCCTTCAGTGTTCCTGGGTGAAACAGTAAATGTGAGAAAGGTGTCCTGCACTAAGCTGTGTGAGCCTTGTTGTAAACAAAAGGTTTATCATTAAACCTTGATCTTTTGTCTTTATGAAAGAAGTCTTTGATTTGTCTCATCTAGCTTTAGAGTTAGTTCTTCCCATGTAAACTAATCTATCTCTTTCTGAGATAATGAACCCAGGTAACACGAAAGGGTGGTCAAGCACTAAGATGGACTTCACAGAGAGGTGGTTGATTCAGCATCCCTGGATGTGTTTAAAGATTGTTTGGATGGGGTGTTGAAGGATATGGTTTAGGGGGGAACTTGTAGGGTGGGGTAGATACTTTGACTCAATGATCCCAGTGGTCTTTTCCAGGCAGAGTGATTCTGAGATTCTGTGAAATGCTCTGGCAGTGTGGAGGATCTGCCTTATTATGTCTGTAGGGGATCCAGACTTTGGACACTAACTGCTGGGCCAAGACATGGGCAGGAAATGCCAGTGGCAGGGTTTATGAAGGAGTTCCCTCTGGCAGATGTGCGCCTCATCTTCTTGTGAAGGCAGGCACCATACCTGGCAGCTCTGGGCAAGCTCCAGATCATTGCACAAGGAGCTGTATGTAAATTGTGAATTGGGTCATGCACTATCTGGGGCTTATTTTGCCTTTTTTTGCCTGCTATAGGGTTGATTAGCTTCATAGTGTGAAGAAAGGCAGCAGAACTTAGCCCCTCTTGTGAAGGGAGAAGAGTTTTTTATGCTGAACTATTTCCAATGTTTAGGGGACAAAAGCATCTGCTACAGTCTGACTTCTCAGAGGGCTTTTGGTGAGATTGTACAGGGCACAACTGTAGAATTGGAGTAGGACTAGTGTGTCAAAACACAACACGTCTTGGGGAGCAAGGCAAAGAAATTGAGAAAGTGCTCTGATCTCATCAAAGCAGCAGCTGTTTGTGGATTTCTCTATCATTTCAGTAGTCAAAGGGAAGGGAACTTATCTGCAGGTAGGTCTTTATGCCACCTGCAGAGTTTTCCAGCTTGGTACCCACATTTTGGTGTTGTGTTCTTTTACAACCCATGTGCTTTGTGGACACCTAAGTAGCGTGATGGTAGCTGGAAGCCAGTGTTGGTATCTGCAAAGTGGTGCACCCTGTATTTGGGAGTTTAAACACTGAGTAATTCTGTGTTGTCAGTATGAAACCACAGAGGGGATCCAAGTGGCATCATAGTGCAGAAAAGAGCTTTGCGTGGGGTTTGGGTTTGGGGACGCTTCTTCCCTTGAAGAGGACGTGATGGGGAGAGTTGCTGAAATTGTGTTAAGGAGAAGAGTGGAGAGCTGCTGTTCTTCTGTTCTCCTGATTGCCTACAGTGGTAATGGAAATTAAAAGGAGTTGACTGAAACGCATTGAAAGAAACTTAACTGTGGAAATGTCAAAGAAAACAGTGGGGCATTGTGGGGATCAGATGTGGGTGTGGGCAGAACAACTTTCAGAGCTGTTAAAAGAAAAAGAGAAATCAGGAAAAACCTAAAAAAAAAATACCAAAGGTTTTGAAACCTTTTGCCATAGAAGTTTGACACTTGAACATGAGAGTGGGGGAACACATCAGCTGTGGGAACAGTCTGGCTCTGTCTTAGATGTACAAGTTTGCATTTACTATAAGCTCTGGGGAGAAGAGGAGGGGAGAAATGTGGGTGGGTTCTCAGACTGCTGCTGTGGAGGAGCTGGCATGCAATTAGTTTGTTTTCATCAGAGTTACAGAAGGCAATTTCTTCACCCTCGAAATAGTCTTTGGACTTTTGCTTTTAAAAATCATGTGGATCTAAGTGCTTTCTGTCATTTTGATCTTGGCTTTTCTAGTGCCTCATAAATAAAATTATCTTTAACTCCTTCTCACCTGTTTATCAAGGAGTGTCCTATATCTTTCAGTCAGGCTCTTGTTCTGTAAGCTTCACGTAACTTCCGTATTCAGATAAAGGTGGTCACGTTTACTTTTTGCTTTTGCCATGACAGATAGTGGAGGAGTTACGGGACCGAATCTTGCAGCTGCGCTTTCCCCACAGGGTCCAGAGTAAGGAGGCAACTCCAAAAGCAAAGAGGAAGATGTTTGGCAGCAGTTCTCCCTCCAAGTCTCCACCTGTAGCTGGGGCCCAGTCAGCCCTCTCAGACAGACCCTGCCTCGTTGTGCTGCACAAACCCTTGGAGAAGCTACTCATCAGGTAGTGATGGAGATCCAGGCCATCAGCACAGCCTTCTTGCCCTGGGAAGTGGGAGAGAGGAGAGTCTGTGGATGGTGCTACCAGATGCAGAATGGGAGTGCTGTGAAGCGGCTGTTTCTTGGGTGGGTTTGGCCTATATGGCTGGGAACAGCAGCCATAGTCTGGGAGGGCTGAGAGCCTTGATGGACAGGCAGATTTGCTGCAGAAGATAATTAGTTACTGCTGGCTGAGCAGGACCTTGTGTTGGGTTAGCCATGTTCTGCCACTGGAACTTGAGCCTGGCCAAGTGGGCTGTGAATCCAGACAGCTCTGCTATGAGCAGACCGTTCTTTCCACCCCAGGGAGTCACACTTCTGCCCTCTCCTAGGTATGAGAAGCTGCCTTCTGACTATCGAGCCCCCTTCATTCTTAACCTGGAGCATCCCCCAGTGTCTGGCCCACTCACTATGGTGGCCAATCGTACCGCCTCTTCCACCCTGGCCTCGCTGTCACGCTACTTCTATCACCAGCGTTGGATCTGGAGTGTCCAGTCAGGGCTGGCGCCAGCTGTGCCCATCACTGCTGTAGCCCAGCTGCTTTCCACACTCACAGAGTAAGTCACATACCTGAAGCAGGGTGCTTCCTGGGGATGCAGAGAAAGCAGGGTGGATCTCAGGTTTTGTTATAGATGAAAGCTGAAACTTCTGTTCAGAGGGTTTTGATCCCATATACAGCTTCTAGAGTTGTTTGGGCAGCTGCAGTTGGGGAAAAGGAGAGCTCTGGAAAACATGCGAAAGGGCAAGAGGTGTTACTTTGTCTGGATTGGGCTGATGTTCACACAGGCTGTCCTGTGCAAAGCGTCACATCTTCCCGTTCTCTGTACATAGCTCCCTGTTTTTGGAAGGAAGGTGTAATGGGGAGAGTATCTTTTTAAGTAATTCTCCAAGTAATTCTTGTATTTAAGACTTTCAGTATGGGTAGAGAACTCCCCGTGTCTGACTGACTTCCTCTCTATTGCCAGGGTCCGTCTATCAGAGGGTTTCCACTTTGCATCTAGTGGGGATGGAATTATTAACATGGTGCTGGAGCTGCCCATACAGGTGAGCCAGAGTGCAGTAGTGCAGACACAATCTTTCACTGCTGCTTCTGAGGTGGAGTCACCTTCTTGTGATGAGTTTTCCCATCTGCTTCTTGCACACACCTTTGACATATACAGGGAGACCTGCCTTCACCCATGAAGTAAAGCAGCCTGACATGCTGCATGCTGTGCTGAAGATGGTCTTTGAGCTGCTACAGGTTCTCTCTTCCCACTACTGCTAGTGGAGCTGGACGGTTGGGCTGTGTGGTGTAGGGGGGCACTGGGTAGATGTGGGCTGATGCGGTGTCTCCCCTCCAGATGGATGGCTCAAGTGAGAGCAGCAGCGGCAGGGAGAAGCACACCTGTGTTGTCCAGTATATCCTCTTCCCACCCCACTCCACCTCCACCAAAGACAGGTGAGGCTGTTACCCTGCTTCCAGGGAGGGCTGGGAGCAGAATCACAGCTCCAGACTTGCTTTGTATGGGCCCTGTGGGAAGGAGAGTGTCTCCCATCATGTAGCACAGACAGCATGTGTCATGGATTTGCTCACTCTTTGCACGAGGCTTTGCCTGCAAACCTGGGGTTTGTGTGGGTGCTTTCACAGCTCTGAGTGGAGCTGCAGGGGGCTGCTGGCTCTGTGGATCTCACAGACCTTGCCTTATGGTTTCCTCCAGCTTTTCTACAGATGATGACAATGATACAGAGGTAGAGGCCATTGAGGTGGACACAGAACTGAACCTGGTCACAGAGTGCTGGGTAGAGCCTCAGAGTGGCCACATCCACAGTACTGCTGAGAACTGGAGGCATCTCCATGGCTTGCCCTACCAGAAAATACCTAAAGCGGTGAGTTCCCAAAGGGGTTCCTATGTGCTCTTTTGTGGATGGAGAAAGTTCATTGCAAGTGCACTGCAAGACTGCAGGTGATTTATTGAGGGCCAGAAGAGATGAGAATACTGTTAACAAAAGAGCCTGAGATTTCTAAGTGAGGAACTGGGGTGCTGGACAGAAAACTTTTGTGGGTTGCAAGGCAGAGGATGCAGTGTGACTCGAATAGGTAAGAAAATACAAGCAACTTTGTCAAGAACCACTCAGCTGGAAGAAAGTGAACTGGACCAGAGCAGGGACTGCAGGCAGCACTGCCAGTGCAACTCCTGGATGAGGCAAAAATAGGTTAATAGGCTGGTAGAGAAGGAGGGAACAGAGAGTGGTAATAGGGCAAGTCAGGGGATGGGATTATGGATGTTTACTCTCCTTGCTCTTAAGACTGTTTTCTCCTGAATTTGGGGGTAGTAATTCCACAGCACACAGCTAAGCTTTGATTGCTTATTGCAGCTCTATCCCCGTGACCTTGCATGCATTGCCACCATGCTGACCTTTGAATACATCAGCCAGTTGTGCCAGAACAAAGAGTGGGTCTGTCCTTCTTCAGACAGCAAAGCTACTGAAGGTGAGTCTAGCATGTGTGGTCCAGCAGGTTTGATGGTGGAAGAGGCATCAAGACCCTTAATGTCAGGGCCTGTTAGATGGTGGAGCAGGCATTCTGACAATTTTCTAGACTTTGGTGGCTGTGGGTCACTTTGCACTTCTCCTAAGCTGCCAGAGAAATGGCTTCATTCTGGGAAGACAAAAAAAACCATGGAGGCTTTCTGCCCAGGCTGGAGAGGAGACAAGGTCACTCCTCTTCAGCGGGGAAGTTGCACCAAGTGTCTTGCAGAGGTCCATTCCAACCTGAGCTATTCTGTAATTCTATATTAGGTTCTGACTTCTGGAGCAGATGGAAGATGAGCTCATTGATACTGTAGTGGGCAAGGTGTGCCTGGGCAAATCCTTGTGCAGGAGTTGTAAGTGTTGTGAAGGAGAAGCTCTGTTCTCAGTTAGAAGAGCAGATTGTGGGATGCTTGATTTCTAGTTATCCTGTGCAACTCTGGATCCTCTGAATGCTCCATTAGCCCATGAAGATGGGGAAAGGGATCTTAGGATGTCTGGGCTGTCCTCTTCCTTCAGGATAGGACTGTGTGTATCTGGTCTGACATGTTTAACATAGTTTGTTAACAACACCGGGAGTATGTGAGGGTTTCAGCTTTGTCAGGCAACCTGTTCCAGAACCTCACTAGTTTTTCTTTCTTGTCATTAGTTCACCCCATCCTAGATCTTTTGCTTGCTCACCTTCCAGTGAATAACACAGCAGATATTGGATGAGTTTGAGTGAGCCAGGATCATTCCAAAAGCTGGGATTGGGACCTGAGGGAACTCTATTGGATCCTATCACTGGCCCTGTGGGAATTGAAAAGTGCCAGGAAAGCTCAGGGCCTGAAGGGCAAAGACTCCTTTCTGAGGAAGAAGACAAGAGTCTGCCAGATCGGAGAGCTCTCTGAAGGACAGAGAGATTCTTGTCCTTGACTGCGCTGGTGATTCAGACTGCCTCTGGCTCCCAGCATGGTCATTGGTCCCCAGCAGTGATACTTGCAACACTGATGGACAGTTTTTGTTCCCTGCCAGCTTCGGGCTTGGGCTGTGTAAGGCACCATGGTGGCTCCCTGTCTTTCCTTGTGTGAAGGTGACTGTAAACTCAGGAGACTCTTAGAGTGAGGTGCCTCTCCATAGGTAGCTCACAATGTGCTGCAGCCTCTGGCAGACTTTGTCTTTCCCCCAATCTTTGCCCCGTGCCCTCCTAAGCAGGGGCAGTTGAGGTGGTGGTGTCGCATACCTTCACTTCTGCTGCCTGCACTGTGTGTTTAGGGCTGGCAACATGTGCAGAGGTGACCCAGAAGGCAGGGCTGTGTGATGTTACAGTCTCAGTTCTTTTGCAGATCCAGACATGGGAGCTGGTTTTCGAGTGCATGAGATTCCATTCCAGTTCAACCTCATGAAGCTGTTGCCTAGGTGCCAGCAGGTTGAAATGTTCTTCCTAATGCTGACGAAAGGTAAGAGCCTCTTCACCCCCTGCCTCCTCTTGTCCTCCTTCCATGGCTGTGGGCATCCTGCTTTGTGTGCTTGTCCCCCTGGGCAGCAGGTGGGTGAGAGCTGTATTGCCTCTTTCAGTAGCTTTTCCCATCTCTGCAGCCCCATGGCTGTCTGGGTGTGTTGCTGTCTTTCTTGGGATGGTAGATCTGGAGGCATTGCTTTTGAAAGCAGGAAAACTAGACTGTTGTGTTTTTTCTTATCTTTATGCCCAAACATCTCCAGATAAGAGGGTGGGTCATTGCAGGGTAGTAAATGATGCTGGAGCTCTAGGGCTGCCTCAACACTCTCCAGCTCACCCTTGCAGAGGAGCTGGGGGAAACTCTTAGTTGTGTGGAAGTGTCACTTTCCAAAAGGCTGTCTCCTGGGGGCTTGGGCAGGTGGTGGCTGTGGAGATGCTGTCTCTCAAGCTGCCATGGTTCTGTTTTGGAGCAGAGAATGAGGAGGTGACCAAGGACTCTTCGTTTGTGCCCAATGAAATGCTACTAAACCTCTTCCATGGCTGCCTGCAGCATGACCTCAGTGACCGAGAGATCCCCATGGCTGATGCTGATCATGTGGCTTTCATGGACCAGGTTCTGCAACGCGATCGTGATGGTCATCAACCTCCCTTCACATTCCCTGTGATCAGAAGTAAGGGCCAGGAGTGTGGCAGCCATGACACTAGGAGCTGGGGTGTTTCAGGAGCCTTGCTCTCCAAGTCTCTTTTTTCAGCTGGTGTTTCTCAGGTTGGTTTCTCTGTGCACTGTTTCAGAAGAAACCCTGAAAGCATCTGGGACCCTGGAGCAGCAGGATGCTTCTGCATCCTATCATCTTGCTGGCAGCAATGGCACCAGGGATATGACTGGCTCCACAAGTACTCTGCAGGTACTGCCATGCTGCTGTCCTCCTCCTGAGCCCCCGTGAAGGCAAGGCAGGGGCTGTTGTAGAGCAAGAGAGTTAGAAGGGTGGAGAACAGGTTGAAAGGCTGGTGTTTTCCCCATGCTTGGCAGCAGTTTAAGCTGTAGCCTGTGGCTGAAGTTAAGCAGGAACCTGGTAGATGTGTGGGTAATTGTATTTACAGCAGACCTAACCTGTTAAAGCATCAATGGTGCTGTGCCTTAGATTGCTCAGAAGCCATGGACAATCACTTTCTAGAGATCAGAAGCAACCCCAGCAGAGCTGGCTAAGCATCTTCTGACTGTGTGTCCTGTGTTTCCTGGAGCCAGAGGCAAGCTGCTCTAAGAATGGTGCAGGGGGTGGCCAGTGTTTTCAGCACTATGCCTACCAGTAGTCGTGGAGGAGCTTGCTCTGTTTGATTGCTGCCTGCTTCAGGGTAGGCCTGTGTCGTGTGCTGTGAGCTTGTCTAGCTTCTGTTCTTTCATCAGAGCCTTGGCAACACAGAGCTGCCTGAGGATGATGTGACCCTGAGTGACACTACACAGTGCTGTCCCCCACAATGGCGATGTTATGCCAAGCTGGTCAACCCCCAACATGTGTTCCTGACCTTCCTGCCAGCCACCTTCTCAGGTGAGGTCACTTGTTTTGGAGAGGGAGAGGAGACAGCAATCCCAAGTGCCTCTTCAGGAAACCAGCAAAAGCAGAATCAGTTCTGGCAGGATGGAGAGAAAACTGAGCACTGGAGTCTAGAACCAGTCTTTTTGCACCATATGGCCAGGAATAAAGTAGTGCAAAATGCTGGATATGTTGCTCTTCTTTCCTTGGACTTGGTGCTGTCACTTGTTGTCTTCAGGCAGGGGATGGGGCTTTGAGTTGTTTGGACTGTTTTCCCATTGAAGTTGTTAATGAGTGGAGTAAGGAGACTGCTAATGGGATGGTCTGTGAGAATTCCCACTTCTGGGCATTGGCACTTATCTAGCATCCACTGAGTGGCCAGTGAAGGCTGCTGGACTCACCTGGAAGTACTCTGTGGTACTGCTGCCACACACAGAAAGGGGCAGGGACATCTGTTCTCTTGGAAATGTAAGTGGAGGGGGTTAAACTGTTCTCACTGGACAGTGAGTGGTTTTATTTTGTTTTCTTTCAGATGTACAGAAGCTGATGTCTTCTGGGTCAGACAAACTTCCAAAAGATGAGAGTCGATCTGGAGAAGGTGCTGTGGCACCTGTCTGTGCAGAGCGAGTCAGTGCTGAGGCTGACGAAGGGGATGCTGCGGTGCCATTACCTACCCTCAGCATAACACCAGCCCACGGTACTGCCCTCAGGACAGCACCTTGCTAAAGTATTAGTATAGGTAGCCTGACTATTTCCAACCACGCTGCTGGGCAGACTGAGGTAGGAGGAATAACAGACTGCTACAACCTGTCAGCTCCTGCCTTGCAGTCAGCAGAGTCAGGATAAGAAGCACAGTGAAGCCTTGGCCAGCTTTCATTATGTTCATGGAGAGAGGAGGGAGTGGGATGTGAGCTGAGTGCCCATGGCCCAAGGCTAGCTCCCTGTGGGCAAGGAGATTGCAGGTAGATAGAAGCTACTAGGAATGACAGTACTGGTCTGCACTGGAAAGTCAGTGTCTCTGGTGTTGTGATCCAGACTGGCACTGCCAGCAACACATTGTAAGGGAGAAGGGCACAGGTCTTCAGGTATGTGGGATTTGATTGCACAGCCTCTGCTGAACACAGCTAGGCCTGCAATGAGTGTGGGGGGTTGTGCTGCTGTACAAGGTGGTAATGGTCATGAACAGTCCTGGCTGCCCAAGATGGGGGTTGTTGTGGCTGAAGCACTGGGCTGAGTGGTTGGGTGCTGAGTGAGGAGAATGTCCCCCGAAGTTTGGGTGGTGAAAAGCTTGTAAAGCACAGCTACCTGTGGGTGCTGCTGTGAGAGCTGTGACTCAGACCAGGAATGAGGAACCCATCAAAGGCCTTTAAGTTAGGGTTTTCTTTTGCAGAAGTGAGCCGTGACCCTGGAGAGCAAGGTGGCTCCTCTCGGAGAGACATACACATCTCCTTCTGTCGCCAGAACTCACAAACGGAGCTAGGCGAGTGCCGCCGATTTCGCTGCCCCATTTACATCTACAGTTGCTCTTTGGAGCTGTTACGAGAGCAGCTTGTCAGCCCACGGGCACACCGTCCTCCACGGGACATCTTCTTCAGGTAATGCCAGACATACTTGACAGGAATACCAGCCTAGACAGGAAACAGGAGCTTCCTTGATGAGAAGCTGACTCTACCCCTGCCTCAGAGCAGCCCCTGCCCGTGCGTGCCCTGGAGCCCTGCTGCACTGGCGCCAGAGCTGTTTATAGTCTAGAATTTGCTTTCTTGGTGCTGAAGGCTGTGTCTCCTCCTCTTTTCCAGGTCGCAGTCTCTGGAGCTGCCACCTGCTGCTGCGTGGCTAGACCACAAGCATAAGGAGTTGGTCAGTTACTGCACCCTGCTGCAAGAGCACTCCCACCAGTGCTTTGTGAAAGGTGAGGAGCGACGTAGGAGCTGAGGTTGGGGCTGGACCCTGATCTTATAAGAAAGCAAAGTCTAGTTTTTCTTGTGATCTTACACTGAACAAAGGGAGGGGCTATAGGACTGACCTCCCACCAGGAGGGATTTAAAGATGCCTCAGCATTCCCTGTGGGCCTTGCACAGCTTGTTCCTGGACCTGTGGAATGTTGTTCAGGGGAATTACGGCTTTGACTTTTTTCTGTCACCTTTGGGGTGGCACATCACTAAAGCCTGCTGGCATGACACGACCCCAGGGTAACACAGCATTAGGCATCCTGGCTGAGTCTTGTCTCCCAACATCTGTACCAACTGCAACTTGGACTTGGTGTAAACAAGCTGGGACTTGGAGACAGTCTGTATGTGGCTATTGCCCAACTCCAGTGGCTTTACAGTGAGGTGCTCAAGCACTGTCTTTGATCTGTAGGGCTGTTCAAGAGCCTTCAGCAGTTGCACAGCATCAGCTCCCAGGACCTACTTACTGCCATGGACTACTGTGAGGAGCTGCTCCAGGAGATTGATATCACCAACTTCCTGCTGACAGTGTGCAGCCATGTCCGCTCATTCCGAGAGAGCCACCAGCATTTCCGTACGCACTCCAAGACAGCCAGTTTCCAAGTGGGCAGCATAGAGCAAGAAGAGGAGCAGAGCTCTAGGGAACGGGGTGTCTTGGTCTCTGAATCAAGGTAGGGGCCCACTTTGGGTCTTGCTTCTGTTCTTAGCATTGAGCCAGAACATATCTTTCTTGAAACATCTCCTACTGCCTGACAGAAGGAACGTTGTAGGATCTAACAGAGACACGTGTAAGATCTGGTTTTTCCAGTGGGTATCCACCTGGTATGCTGTCCACCAGGACACCATATAATCTCTTTCACGTAATTTCTGGTGACATCCATCCTTGCACTTTCTCTTGTAGTTTTAGCCCATTACTGTCCCATCTGGCCTGTGCCAGAGGGCAGTTTGTCTGCAAGTAACTCTCAGACTTGTTTCTGGAGCAATGACACATCCCCTGCTGCTTGACTCATTTGTGTTTGTTGTTGACTCTGGTGAAAATGAGAGGTTTCCCATCTCTTTCTAGTGAATAAAATGTCAATTTTTTAATTAAAACTCTGAGGGGGGAAGAGAAAAAAATCACAGGAGAAACACCAAGGCAGAGCTGGAATATGCTCAATACTAAACTTCTGTCCATTCCTTAGGGTATTTATGAGGTTTGTATTGCCTCTGTAAACTTAAGGAATAAGTACTCTACTGTGCCTTAGTGTCTGTGAAGGAAACACCCTCTTTAGGTCCTCTGTGCTGACAGTCCTCAGTTCCTTCATATGAATTCACTAGCATGTCTTAGGAATCCCAAATCCTGTTTCTTCTTATACTTTAAGGTATCACTATGAGGCTGTGGTTTTAAAGAACACTCAATTCTTTGGCAAATCAGATGTCATCCTCTAGTGCCAGAGGAGAAGTTGTGGAAAGTTCTGATTTTATTTCCACAAGATGTTAAAAATTACCTGTCCTGATGCAGTTTGGATAAACCTTACTGAAGGACATACACTTGTGACATTGCACTTGGATCTGCCACCTGTGTAACTAATCTGAGTACCTGGAGAGTACTTTAACCAACCAACATCCTTCTCCCTAGACTGTTTTTTCTGAGTTTTAAGGACCTGCTAAGTGAGTGTTGGCCTGAGCTTTGCACTCTGCTCTGTGTTGCTGAGGCAATGGGAGTGCTGACATGGTGGTATTTACTGTGAGGTGCCCTAGGCTGGGTGTTGGTAGTTCAGATTGCACCAGGCCTGTCCCTATACTCAATCACACATCTCTTTCCCAGAGAGGGTGTGTAGTGTGGTATAGAGCTCCTGGCCATGGGATCAGCATGGTTAAACTACCTGTGTCCTCAGACAGCCTGATCACTCGTCTGGATCAGTGGATGGCAGGAGGGTTTCTGGGACTGTAGGTGTTGGGGCTGTGTAAGTCACACCATGTTTATGCAGATGAGGTGTGGGGAGCTGTGAGCTGGCATGCTTGCAGGGCAGATAATGCATGTAACTACTCCTGTTTCTCAATTTGCCTGACTGACCTCTCCACAATCCTGTCAGTGCGGAAATGGAGGACTACAGCGAGCAGGACTCCCATAACATTGCCAGCCCCACAGAGGAGCCAAAAAGCAGCGTGGGCACCAGCTGCTGTGCAGAGTTTCCCCTCTCACTGCTGGAAATTGGACAGCCCTGCCAGGCACACCTTGATTTGCATAAAATTATCCAGGTGAGGAATGTGGAAGCTCAGCTTGGCTGCTGCAGGAGGGTAGAGTGGAATGTCTGCCTCACATTTGGGATTTCTTTCTTAGGAGAAATTCTTGGAAATTGGAAGTTTACATTTTAAGCCAGTGCCATCAAATCCTCACTATTTCTTCTATTGCCCTCCATCTGCCAAGAAAGAGGTAGGCATGGTGCTGTCCTCAGACACCTAGTCTGTGAGGGAAGTAACTGTGCTTCTTGTCAGATCTGGATTGGGGGCTGGCGGATACCTGGGTAGACTGAGCCCCTAGAAGGCACTTCAACAGCTTCACTGCCTGGGGTGCTTGTAGTATCTGCCCTTCCTTTCTCCATCTCAGGAAGAGGCATCTCGGGATCAGACAGACAGGAAAGGCAGTGAGGACATGGAGGGATCAGAGGCAGAACTGGCAGCTGAAGAAGGTAAATCCTACTTGCTCTGTCCTGGAGAAGAAAATGTCTGTAGTCTCACTATGGGGATGCCTGTCGGAGCTTGGCTGTGGCCAGTGGGGTCTCTGGGGACATGGGCCTGGCTAACAGGGAACCTGTATCAACAGGAACTGTGTCTGGATGCTGCATCGCCACAGAGAGTGACCCAGAACTGGAGGTGGAGTACCGTGAGAAGCTGGAGCATGAGTTCCCAGACAGAGATTCCCTCTCAGACTCCAACACAGTGAACCAGGATGATGACTCCTTCAGCGTGCTGGGAGGGGACTCACTCAATGAGCAGGAGTTCCTGGAGCAGGAGATGCCTCCTCTCTTTGTGCACCTTACCTGCTCAGTGAAACTGCGTAGCCAGCACAGCTCCATGCCTGTGCAGTCCCTGCCAACTTGTCTAGGTAAGAGCAAGCCTTGCTGTGAGGCTAAATGGCACCGCTAGGGCTTTTGTTAGGTTCCTGCCAAGTGAATGAACATACTGTGTCCTAAACAGCAGCCCTTCTGGATCAGTCGTCCCTGTAGGGAGCCCCAAGGGTCTCCCAGCATCAGACAAGGGCTTTTTCACTATGTCTCCTGCTTGCTGTGGCATTGATCATGGAGTATGGTGGCCTCAAGCCTGTCCGTGTGTGTAGGACAGCCATCTCTTTGCAGTCTCTGTGTTTACCACTAGGCTGTGTGTGTGTGTAAGAGGAGCTGTTGGTTGCTTGATTGCTGCCTTCTGTGATCCTTCCTCAGGGGAAGTGCTGGGCTGCCTGGAAAGCTGCCAGGGCTTGAATACCATTGACTTGGGTGACCTCTGTGTGACTCTGGACATCTTCGTTCTCACACTGCCCCTGGAGATAGAAGTTGTGAACACAGACATTCTCCACAACAGGTAGGTGGAAAAAAATCCCTGTTACTCACCCACCCTTTGCCCTTTCCAGCCAGCCAGTCTTGGCTCCTCTCCATATGCTGAGACTTGGGATTCTCCTTCTCACAAAACCTGATACAGCCCTAAGAAAACTGAAATGTTTTCAGGATGGGCTCATCTTCTCTAGACATCCCTTTTCTTCCTCTCTGGAGTCTATATTTGTTCATCCTCTCTGGCCAAAAGCTGATGCTCAGTGTGCTGTCTCACTCCTGTGACAGATGCACCTCAGAGAGCAGCGTGTCCTTCACACGCTCTCCAGGACAACCATCCTCTTTCCGCTCGGATGAGGATATCATGCACAACTTGGAACGGCTCCCATCCACAGGAGATGAGAGGTACCGGCACTGCAGCTGCAGCAAGCCCCCCATGGGTTCCTTTTGCTGCCTAGGGGCTGTACTGTGATGCCTGCATGCATAAGAATGACTGGTTGATTCTTGTCTCCTTTCCTAGGCACCCTGCACTTTCCAACCTCCCTGGAGTGCACAGGCAGGCTATTGAAGCCACTATGAATGAGGTAAGCCAGCCTTGCCTACTTCTTGCTTTCAGCTGGAGCAGTGTGGCCACAATGCACCTCTGCTGCTCCACACATCCTCACCTGCTCCACGCTGCAACCTTTGTCAACTGAACTGTCAGACTTTGCCAGTATCAGACAGGCCATGGGCCCTGTGCACCCTGAAAGTGTGGGACTACTCTGACAAAATTCCCACTGCAGTTGAGGTGGGAACAGGCAGAGCTTTTTGAAGGCTTTTCCACAGGTCTATTCAGAAGGAGATGAGGGTGTAGGTGATGCGAAGAGCTGCCCTCGTCCTGTTGGAACTTAAATCAGAATCAAAGAAGCCTTGTAAATGCAGGTTACCTATGTCTTGCTCTGTGTCCTTGTTCTGCTCAGATTCGCTGGCTCCTGGATGATGAGATTGTGTCTGCACTGCGTCACTCACGTGTCATCAGCACCTCCATTTTGCACCGGGTGGCCACACACATCTACAACTCCAAGGGACGGCCCAGCTGCCACAGTGAGGTGGTGCTACTCCAGTTTGTCTTTGGACCTGAACATTCTCTGGAGAAGTTCAAAGAGGTATAGAGAAGGCCGTGAGGCAGTGCTACACACTTGGCTAGCAGGATGCTTACTCTTCCCTGTGTTGCAGGAGTTCAGAAGAATGACTCTGCCAGGCTACGTGCTTAATGCAGAAGGCAGCGACTACCACTACATCTCTATCAGCCGCCTGCACTCCAGGAGAGCAGGTTCAAACCCTTCAGAGACGCCCTGCTTGCAGCAGCCATCTGGAGCTGGCACCAGGACAGCCCTGGGCCAAACAGGCCAGGAGGGGAGCAGTGAAGCAGAGGCAGAGGGCTCTGAGCTACACCATGCAAGCTGTGTCCTAACAGAAGAAGCCCAGGGTCTCTGGGGGTGGCCGGAGAGTGAGACACGCATTGTACCAGACACAGAAAACTCTGTAGGAGGGGGAAGCCACACACAGGATGAGGTAAGAGACACTGAGGTGGTCTGTTGGTGGGAAGGTGTGGGACACTGATATCAGGAAGTTAGGAGGATGCAGAAAGATGATTGGACTTTTTTTTATGCCTATTTCTCTGGTCATCTTTGCAACCTTGTCTTGCGTGCAGGTCCCAGGAGAAGTGCCGAGCCTCGAGCAGAGCAGAGTGCTTGGCCAGGACTCCCTGGAGGAGGCAGCTCCAGAGACAACCATACAGTCACTACCGTCCTCATCCTCTGAGAAAGGCAACAGCGAGAAATCGCCGTTGGTGACACCATCTGCAGCAAGCCTAGCTGACTCTTTAGCACAAAGCAGGGAAGGTAGGAGGTGTGAATGTGGGCAGGACATACCTTGGCCTCAGGAACTTTTCAGGGGAGAGCCCAGTTCTGGCTGTGGTGTATGTAATATGGCTGTGACAAAGGTGTGTGAAGTGGCTTAGCAAGTTCGTTCATGATCAAACCCCTCCTCTTTGCAGGCTCCAGCAAGCAGCGTCCCAGCCGTGTGCAAAGCCTTGTGTCAAGCCAGGGCAGCATGGACTCTGACCACCTGGGTGAGTTGGATGGAGCAGGGCAGCCAGATACTGGCAGTGACAGTAGTGCACAGTGTGAGGAGACTGAGTGCTTGGACTGGGGTGACCCTTGAGCCTCAAGGATAGGGCTTGTTGCTCTGCCCTCCTAGAGTCTATGGTGCTTGGGGACAAGGCTGAGCCTGGGACTGAAGTGAGGATACGTTGCAGGTTACGATGGGGGAAGCAGTGACTCAGAGTACGAGGAGGCACTCATGAGTGACCAGGAGCCCAGATGTCCCCTCATGCCAGATTTCTGGCTCATCATAAAAATCCAGCAGGACCGAGTGGAGGTCTATTACCACACACGGTAAGGAGGGTCCTCTTTCTGGTAACTCTGTCTCTGCACCAGGAGCTTATTGCCACTCACTCATCTCTGAACAGGATCTTTTCCCTGTTCAGTGTGGATTGGGAGCTCCATGACTAGACTGGTGCTCCCTATGGGGAAAGGTACCATCAATCCCCACTGTGTTCCTGCTTTCAGCACACGAGGACAGTGCCTGTCCTGGTACCCTGCTGACCCCTCTCTCCCCTTCTCTGTAAAGCAGCCTGAGTGTGGAGAAAGCAGCATCAGCCGAGACAGAAGGAGAGCAGCCAGGGGAGTGCCAGAGTCTCAACAAGGTGGTGGTGAAGAAGATCAGTGAAATCTGCAGGGTTGTAAATCAGGTAACAAATCTGCAGAGGGCAGTGACGGTGTGGCCAGTCATGAGATGGCCTAGAGAAGAAAGATTTCTGTAGATTGTCTATTCAGACCCCAGCTTGGGGAACTGGTTCAGCTGGTAGAATCTCAGCTTGGGGGGTCAAAAGAAAAGGGACTCAGTCTGGCCCTGAGCCTTTCTCTTTGCCCTTTTATGTGGTCTGTGCAAGCAACAGAACTAATCTTTTCTCATCCTTCATAGCGCTTGCTGCTGCAGGACCTGCATGACAGCCACATATGCAACTCATTACTGGTGGCAGAAAGTGAGGAAGACATCTGGAAGAGTGAAACACCCTATACTTCATACAGGCAGCGTGTCATGCCCACAGATGGTATGAGTATTCCCTTGGCTATGCCAGTCAGTGCTACTGCCTGACCACAAGTGACTAAAAGGATGGTGACTTCCATGCTGTGCCCTCAGCTATGTCCTGTTATCTTCGTAGATTACTCTGTTGAGGAGAGCTACCAGCCCCGGGACTACCTGGCTGCCACCATGCAGTTCATGCCGGGGCACTTCGCTTGTGATGTTGTGTGGAGCACTCTCATCCATGTGCATTCACGTCTCAAGATGGGCCCCAACATGGGTGTCTCACGAGGTGTGTACAGCCCAGCTTCCCTCTTGGTTTGCATGTTAAGAGTCTGGCTTTCTGGCTGGATTAGCACACCAGAGAGGGAGTTGTGGGATAGCTAACGTCCCGTGTTGCCCACAGCTATCCAGGCACTTCGCTCAGTGCTCAATGCCTTCTCTGTGGTGAACAGGAAGAATATGTTTGTCTACCAGGAACGTGCCACTAAATCAGTTTTCTACCTCCGGTAAGAAGCTAGTGTGACTTGTTGGCCTGACCCTGCCCTGCAACATGTATTAGAGAGCTACTTGGGACAGAAAGTGTCTGCCCAGTCTCAGGGATCCTGCTGAGACCCAAGCAGCAGGGATCTGATTTCTGAGAAGTCAGATTCACATCAAGTCAGGCCCTTCCTGCTCTCACTGCCCTAAGCCTTTGTATGGAAGGGAAAAGAATACAGTTTTTTTTGAGCCCCAGAGCAATTTTTCCACAAGCTCTGTATTTTAAGGGCTAGCCCCAGAAAGTACAGAGGGCAAACTGAGGCAGGTGTTGATCTTATATGGAAGCATGATGCTATCATCCTTGGGAATGGAGGCTGATATGTCTTTCTCCTGTATTCAGACTGACCGAAACCACCTACAGTGGGAAGGTGTGGGAAGCAGAGAATGTCCTTAGTCAGGCACCTCGCTCTCTGGCACTGACACGCAGCCAGGAGCCCATGTACACTGAGGACCTAATGGTGAGCCTGCTGTTGTCTGAAAGTGGTTGTGGGTGCTGTTGGTCACAGCAGTGGAGAGAACCCAATAGTTCCAGTAACTTGGATTTTATGTAGGATAAAGCTTAATATGGCAGATATGTGGAGCATAGCAGCAGTGGGTGGGTTCTGCCTGTCCTTGCTGATGGCATGGGATTTAAAATTCTCATGGAAATTGTTTTCTGTGGCTGCTGTTTCTTCTGTAGGGTTCTCGTTCCTCTCTGGACACAGCTTCATGCCGTAGTGTGGACTCTGCCCGCCCAGTGGGACAAGTAGACAGGCATATCCAGCTGATGGTCCATGGGGTTGCCCCAGCAGGTAAGCGTTACAGCACCTGGCAGTAGATAGCCTGTACTCAGATAAAGCAGAGGAATAGAGCTCTTCTCCCTGCCCCTTTGCTTGAAGAGCAGAGAAGGCTGGAGCAAGCTGCTCTTCCTTAGCCCAGAACTGCTCTCCATTCTGTCTGGAAATATGAGGAAAGGATCCATGACCCTGCAGACCCAGCTGGTTCATAGGAACTGCTCTAGGGAGGAGTGTATATACATCTTTGCCTGCTGTACTGGCAGTCTTTTGTGATCATGAATGTGTAGAAAAGGATGGCTGAAGAAACTGATGAGGAAAGGTGTTCTCTGCTGGAAGAGAGTATGAGAGTGATGTGTCCCGAACAGGCAAGTTGGGGGTGGCTGCGGTCATTCTTACTGCGCAGAGTATAAAAGGTGCTTAGACGTCTCTTTACTTGTCAGGGCCTGAGATCACAGATGAGCTGGTAAAAGTGCTGCGTAGACGACTGGATGAAGCCACCCTGGATATCATCACCGTGATGCTGGTGCGGAACTGCAAGCTGACTCCAGCAGATGTGGAGGTATCTACTCTGCTTGTGCCATATCGCTATGTTTTTTGACCTGTCTCAGCCTCTTCCTGCAACAGTGCAGGGCAGGCCAGAACAGATTGCTGCACCCCATTCCTTGCCCCACTGCTTGCTCAGGCTAGCATTCGCTGAGGTACATGCTGTGTGGGTGGCAGGGTAGGTGGGAGATCCCGTTTTCTGGAGTTTGCAGCATGGCAGGGCCTCCTTGTGGATGCCCACATCTGTCTCAGGGTGCTGTCTCTGGGCCTGGGTTCTGCTCACCATATTCTTCCTTCATGTAGCCAACTGGCATAACTTGGATCAGTATCAGAGCCTCAAGGCATCCTGCTAGTCTGAGCTGAGTTTTAAAGCCTTCCCTCTGCAGTTTATCCAGCCCCCTGGAACACCACCCACAGAGGTCCTGCAGTTCACGTTACCACCCTCCGCCCTGCCCTGGCTGCCTGCCGTGGCCTATTACCTGCGCCAGAACCTACTTATCTTCCTGCACACCCCCAAGTACACGGACAGCAATGTGGAGCACCACTTCAAGGTGAGGAGAGCTGGGAGCTGGGACAGCAGCCAGCCCAGCTACTACCTGCTGCTCCGTGCGTTTTGTTGGGACAGCTCAATCACCATCTTCCCAGCTCTGCCATGCAGTACTGAGGAGGGACAGGGACTGAGTACTGAAACCTGGAGGAATTTCACAGGACTGTGAGCAGGCCTGGACAGGCCTTGCTTCCACACCAGCAGTCCCTTGCTGTGCAAAAAGCAGCAGCTACAAAGCTCATGCCCACAATCATCTCCTAGAAGCATGGGGGCTTGCTAAGCTTGGCTCATATGGCTCCCTTAGCTCTAAGAGCTGAAACATCAGGATCAATAAAAGTTTGGGAGCAGCTACCCACCCCCTGAGTGTGGCTGTACTGAGGGTAGAGGGTGAGGCCAGATACGTGGTGCTGTAAAACAACGTAGAGCAGAAGGGGGTGGTTCCTTCAACCCAACAGTGGCATGGGTGGTGCTGGCCTGGACTGCTCACTACAGATTCAGGGATGAGTTCTGCATACACAGGGGCTCTGCTTCCAGTTAAGGCAAGTTCTGTAATTTCTGTCACTGTTCTTGCTCTCCTTAGCACTACTTCAATCACAGTGGAAGCATTCCTGACCAGGATCTCTATCTGTACAATAAGCCGGGTGGCCAAGGCACTGGTGGAAAAGGTATCATGCTCAACTCTTCTGAAGTAGGGTATGGGGCTGTGTTTTGAGGAACTGCTATAATGTATTGGAGAGCTGAGTGTCTGAGGAGGGCCACTGCTGAGGTGGCGTGTTCCTCCAGTGGTTGGGAGGTAAGCGGGTTGTGTGCCTGGGGAACTGCACACCCTTAGACATGTGGTGGGGTGAGCAACTTGCTAGGCTTGACCTGTTGCTGCAGGAAGCAGCTTTAGGTCGCAGTAGCTGTAGGGCAAGAGGCCACACAAAGTATGGAGCGCAGGGGCTCAGCGGCACTGGGCATGAAAGCAGGGACAGTTGTCACAGGAGCCTTGCTGCTGGATGCTGTGACTGGCAACGTTCTTGATCTTTTCTCTGTACTGCTGGAGGAGGGATTGGATAGGGCCTGTTTTGCAGCAGGCTGTCATGTAATGTTTTGTCCAGACCATGTGTCTTGTGCTGTGCGTGCATCATGTCGTCTGAATGTTCTTCTGTTACGTAGGTACCATGTTGGACCTTGTGCAGCACCTCTTTCCACTCTCCCATTTCCAAGGTAGCACCTGTAGCTCCAAGTTTTACTTCCATTCCCTTTCCTGTACAGTTCCCTGGCACCTCTGGTCCTGGCTGTTCTTGTTTTCCCTGTGTTGTGGCTTCATCTCTGTCTCCTCTCTCTGTTTGTGTGTGTGTGTGTGTGTGTTTGTTGAGCTAAGCCTTCTCCTGTTTGGCAGGCTGGATAAATGAGCAAACAGAACCTGCTGCCCTGAGGCAGCTCTGCAGGCCCTGGCTGCTGAGGGGCCACGTGCTGCCCTTTGTGCTTGCAAGCAATGAACTCTGAAGTTCTGCACCCTTTTCCCCCCCAGTTTCAAACAGATGTCTCTTCCCTGAGGAAGACAGGAGTCATGATGTTTCAGCTGTGGTTTCACACTCCAGGGTGCAGCATCATTGTGTTCACAGTGGCTGTGTCCAGGATGGGGTCTCTTGCTACAGTGCCAAGCACTAGGCAGTGAGGCCCTTGGCAGCTCTTGCTAACTTCTGTCTATACACAGCCCCAGAGCTCAAGTCTTGATTTTCTTAACTATATCTTACCAGTGCTTCAGTGGTTGCATTTCAGCTGCTTCTTGCTCCTGTGGCAGGAGCAGGGGCTAAGTCCTGGTCCCCTCTACCTTTGGTATTTGGGAAATAACAAACTTCTCCATTGTTTGCTGGATAAAGGGATGTTCCTGTGCTTGTCTGAGGGAAGGACAGTTTGGAGGCTGCTGCAGAGCACCTCTGAGATATGACAGTTCTGTAAGTGGTGCTCATAGGTGTAGAGTTTCCTCAGTGTGAGTGCAAGTGAACTGCGCTCTGACTTGAATGCCCACCTTTGTCCTTTAGGAGCAGCGCTCTCCATCCCAGTGCCCTCTTTGTTGCCTCCAGCATGTCTGGTAGGAAAGGTTGATGCAGAGCTTACCTTCCATTTGGAACGATGGAAACCAGATGGTTGTGTTACTGGTTAGACCTGGGCACAACCTGCTGAGGCTGGACATGGGGAGAGCACCATCCTACACATGGTGGTGTGGATCCAGTCAGATGTAGTTTGGGTGCTCACTGGCAGTGGTTTGGTTTCACTCCTGTCATTGCTGGGATGGAGAGGGACAGAGTACGGGTTCAGCGATGCTCTAGAGCTGAAGTTTGCGTCTGCACACCCTTGGGTGGTGTTGGGGCAGCTTTGCCATTCAGTCGCCCAAGTGCTGGCTTAGTCAGTCAAGGATTTTGAAAGAAAATGGAAGCCTCTAGGGTTATAGTGTGGGGTTTGGACCTCACAAGTGCACATGCTGCTGCTGCTTCCCTGGTGTTCTGGCCACCAAGCTGGATCGTGGAGAGTGAGCTTCTATCACTTTTCTGGACCATAGCAAGGCTTCTCCTGCGTCACCCAGGGCTCGTGGACTATGTAGCAAGCACCATGCTGTTGTTCTGCATCTGTGAGCTGTCCTGTTGTGTGTAGCTCACAGTGCATAGAGGCTGCAGACAGGGTTTGAATTCCACTGTGCAGCAACCCCAGGTGTCAACCTACTTTGTCCCCAGTCCTCCATGGTGAAGACATTTGAGTGTACAGTGAGGAGGAGGCTGTGAGTGTAATCAGCAACAAGATGCTGTGTCCATTTTTTCTCTGCAGACTTGAGGTCTTTCATAGCCTGGAGAGGACTGCCAGAGGCTGTCTGGGCTTTGTACGCTGTCCCTTAAAAGGATAGAGATTATGACCCTCCATTCTGGGTCTCTGCATAAAGGCCTCTCTGGGGCAAATGGGAATACTTTCCCCTTGTATATGGGGCTGGACAACTTGGGAAGCTCCTGCAGGGTGAGGTGAAAGCTGCTATAATGCTGCAGGAGAGATTCTTGGAGTGATGGAGACCTTCTGTGCCACACACCGTGCTTCTTACCCTGGCTCTGCACCGGCACAGCTACGGCCTCTCCTCCCCAGCTGCATCTCCTCCTGCAGGCTCTGCTTGCCTTGTGGCTCTGTACAACCCAAGTGGCGATGCAATGATCCCAGGTGCAGGCTGGCAGGCTGTAGGCAGCCCTTGCAGGGATGTACTCTGTGCTGGACTGACGGAGGCTGTTGTGGGCTCTCCCCCACAGGAATTGCCTGCATTGCACTGACGTTTGTAGATGAGCATGGCAGCCCCACCTCGCTGCCCCATGGGGAGAGGCCAGACCCTCTGAAGCTGTCCTCCTCCTCACCCTTTGTGGGCCTGCTGCAGGAGACTGACTTTGAACGCCTCACCGCGGTCAGCAAGCACCAGCCAGAGGCTGGCACTCTGCATTCAGGTAGGGACTGAGATAGGCCACAAGCTGACTATTCCTTCTGCCTCCGCATCCCCTGGGGCACCCTGAGGGGCTTTTGAAGATGAGGATGCAGAGCCCTGCAGGTCTGCCTTTTCCCCACAGAGCCCTGTGTGCTGGTGCGCCTTGATATCTGGGAGAAGGGCAACATCAGCCTGCTGCAGCTGTCGGAGAAGCTGCGTGGGGCCCTGCGCCATGCGCTCTGTGATGCTGTCATGGAGTTCCTTGTGCTCCCAGCCCCGCTCTGTGTGGAAACCTCCTGCCCTTTGGGTGCAGTAGACCTGGAGGATCTGAGCTCTGCAGGTGAGAGCCTGGCCAGGACAGCCACTCTGAGCCCTCAGTCAGCTTCTCTCCTCCTCTGCTGTGTGGGAGAGGCTGGGAGGGAAGAAGCTGCTCTCCTCTTTGCAAGGTGTGCTGTGCAATGTCTCAGGGAAGAAACATCAGAGAAATTAGGACTGGAAGAGATATTTAAAGATCTGTCTGTGCCCCAAGAGTGAATCTGCTTTGCCAAATGTTACTGAGGTTCTTTCCCTTCTTTCCAGCCAGGCTCTGGCTGGCCACAATGGGGCACATAGGGACACCAGATGTTGTAGGTGGAGGCTCTGGGGAGTCTGATTTGCTCTGTCTCCACAGGAAGCCTAAGGAGAACCATGTCAGAAACCAAAGGCTTAGCACTGCCCACTGGTGGGGCTGGTAGGAGCTGTCCTCCACCTTTGCACTTCACCGCTGCCCCTTCACCCAGCTCTGGGGAGCCAGTGACACCCACGGGCAAGCTTGGACGTCGCAGCTTCTGGGACATGTTGGTAATGTTGCCGAGGGACCAGTGGGGAGCTTGGCCTGAAGTCCTTATGGTGTGTCTGGCCAGGAGCAATGGAGGGGAGCTGTCTGATTGAGTTTGGGAGGCCAGGCTCATAGGAAGACTTCTAGATCAGGGCTCTAGCCAGGCTGTGATGTGCAGTCTTAACTTGCCTACTTCTCCCTAGAGCAAGGCAGAGTCCTCAGAGCTGGGTAGCCCCAAGACTACTGATGACATTGTGCTGGAGAGGCCGGAAGAGACTCGCACAAGGCGGCGGCACAAGACTGAAAGTGTTAAACAGCACCCGAGCCAGGATCGGGCTGCAGCCACAGCTGAACTGGAGCAGGCACAGAGGCAAGCAGAATCTTACAGGCTGGATAGCCAGGGTGGTGTACCCCTTCTGCTATACATCACTGTGCAGCCTGACACCGTGTCTTAGCCCTCTGGATGGCATCCCCTTGTGGTTTCTCCCTTAGGCAGCCAGTCAGGGGATCTGCCTTGCACACACAAAGCCTTGATCCTTATTGCTGGAGCGTTGCTGGGAGCTCTGCTGGTTCTCCCTGCCAGACACTCCTTCCTGCATTCTGGGGCCCTGTGCAGCACCTGACACTCCTATGGCTACTGACCCACAGGAACCAAATTCAAGGGCTGCAACGTCCTAAAAAGGGAGGGTCGCTCAGCTCTGCTCTGGAGCTGAGAGGTGACTGTTACACTTCTGCAATGCTGCTGGCTGACGTGATGTAACTGTGCTTTGCTTTCCTGTTCCAGGCGCCGAGCCTGCCAATTGGAGGAAGGGGATGTAGGTACCGTGCACCCTCTCTTCAGTCAAACCTGTCAGCAGTGGATGGCATTCATGAACAACTTGCGTATGTGGCTCAGGCCTCAGCTTTTCTGGATGGGTTGGGAGTGGGTCATTCTACCCAAAGCTTTGAGGACAAGCCTTCACCAGAATCCCACTGGTCTCGGGGCTGACATCAGCACTACAAAGCCGTAGCAGTTGTTCTGGCATGTGTCTGTGTATCTGAGTAAACCTGCTAAGGCCTGTGTCTGCCATGCTCTGAGTTCAGGGCTTGCTAGACTGGGCTGCAGTTGCCTTGGAAAGACCTGGACTCCAGCAGCAGCTCTGATACTGATTTAGCTCCCAGATTTATTAGTGGGATCTGAGCCTCTGTAGGCTGTGAAGTTGCATGAGGGACCCTTGACTCTTGCGGGGAGGAAGAGGAGGAGAGATGTCCTTTATAGGTTGGGATTTAGGTCTGCATTGCTGCCCTTTAGCTGCTTGCTGGATACCTCTCACTTTGTACATCTTCTCACTCTTCCCGCTGCCAAGGCAGAGCTGTCCTCCTCTGAAGACTAAGTCAGGGAACAAAGAATTAAGTGGGGGAATAAAGTGCTGTACTCAGGGCATACAGGGAGTTTGGTCCAAGTCCCACTTCAGGCCTGAAACCAGGAGTTATTTCTACCTTTGTCTTCTGCATATAAGGTCCTTGTTCTCCAACTCTGCTTATTTCAGTCCCTGGCAATGCAGAACTTGACCTGCTCTGGGCAGCGGGCCTGCAAGGGGATTCCTTCCCTTAGCCCTCTTCGCTGCCCAGGCAGGCAGGGCTTGGCTCTGGGTCAACTTGGCACCTTGTCCTAGAGTAATTCTTGCATGCAGGGTGTCCATCAGTGCAGCAGTGCTCTTTGGAGATGGTGTCCCGTTTCCTTCTGTCCTCCATCCTGGTGGAAGTGGTGAACCTGGTTACTGCCCTGGCAAGTGATACCACTGTCAAGGTGTTTGAGCAGATCTGGTGAGTTTCATGATTCACAGGGAACTGTTGAGCACCAGCAAGTGCTGATGTGTGCCAGCCTCTGCTCCCATGTGTCTGCTTGTCACCCACCTTTGATGCTCTTCTTTGCAGCTACCATCGGGGCACTGCCTTCTTGCCCTATAAGCCTGGCCAGAGTGCCAGCCCTCGCCCTGCAGCCATCAGACACTTCATCCTACTGGGACGCAACTTCCAGCAGTGGCATTGCAGCACGGAACAAGGTGAGAGTGTGCTGGGGACACTTGGTGTGGGAGCTGTTCCCTTCTTAGGGCAGACTGCCTATGTCTGAAGGGGAAAACTGCCCTGTCTGTTTTCAGACCCTGAGGCCTTGAATTCAAATTTGCTTATAACTGCTGATTTCAAGACAAGCTGAGCACTGCTGTGACAAAACACTTTGTCATGCTGCCTTGATGGACTGTGGGATGTAGGAGCAGGGTGCACTGATACTGAGTGGCATAACTCTGGCCTATTCCAGCTCACAAAGGTCTCCAGCGCTTTGAAGCCATGGAATTCAGCTCGGCTGAGAGAGGCTCTGATCCCAGCCTTGTTGGACGAGACCTGGCACCCCGGCAAAGGTTCCTCTTCATGGAGATCGTTGACAAAAAGGTTATAATAGTGCCTGTGTGATGGTATCTCTTGAAAGCCAGGCTGTTCCCAACTGGCACTATGGGGCTGTGACCTTTGCTGTCTTTGACTTCAGCTGCCCTGTTGTGGGCCCTTTCCCACCCTCCAAGGTCCACATCATGCTGGGTACTTGTGCTGCCAGTGCAAGGAACACCAGCTCTGCTGTGGCTGTTAATGGGCTGTGAATGAGCTGCTGCCACCTTCCCTATCCCAGCCTTGTAATCCAAAACTAGCTACTACAGATAACTGCCCATGACAGGGGCAACCCATGTCATCTTGAAGGTCACCTCTGAGCAAGTCCTTCAGCTTTCTTCCCTCTCCTCTCTCTCCAGCTGACACTCTACACCTACAACTGGTCACCAGACCTGGGGGCCAACCTGAACTGCTCGCTTACTCGCCTGCTGCAGTGGCAGAATGCTCGTTCCCATATTGTGCACTGCCTCCTCACTCAGAAACTGGGACTCTTTCACCACCACTGCTTCATGGACACACCATGGCATGAGGACAGCAAGCAGGTAGGGTACTCAGACAAGCAGGACAGTCTTGTCCTCTTCACAAAGGGCCTTGGCAGCTAGGGGCTCTGAGAAAGGTTGCAGCCAGTTCTGTGTGTGTGCTGGCTGATCAGGCATCTGCAGGTGCTCACACATCTCACTGTGTCTGTGCTGTTGCAGCCAGCCATAAGTGGAAAGGGAAGCAGGTTCTGCTGTTGGCAACACTTAATCTGTGACTAGATCATTTAGGGTAGAAGAAGCAAGAAGGAGAGTGAGCCGTTGCGTATGAAGCCAGTGGTGGGCCAGCACCTGCTCTCCTCAGAGACAGGTGATGGAGATGGCCAAGATCTCCGGGGGGCCAAAATTTGGTTTACTATGTTCTTATGTGTCCTTGCTCCAAGGCTGGCAGCAAGGATGCTTTAAAGGCTGTGTCTATCTGCTTAGGAGCCAAATCCTTTCCTAAACTCCACTTTGGAGGTGGATGCACTGATCCGGAGCTCCAGCCCCCCACCTAGCAAGGAACAAGGCCGGCTGAGCAGCTCTGCCCGCAACCTGCCATCTCTGCACTTCCACCCTGATGTGGTGCCCTTTGATGAAGCTCTGCGAGATGTTACCACTATTAAGCGCATACCCCATGGGCCTGACTTGGGACCTTTTGACCCTGTAGCTCGGCATGGAGCCCAGTTCCTGGAAATCAAGAGCATGGAGAGGAAAGGTAAAGGGTTCTGATCTGCCTCATCATCTTGTGCCTGGAAAATGAGCTCAGAAAGAGCAGAATGGAAGTTCTGTCAGAGGGCACAGTTCCTGTCAGGGTGCTGTGAGGGAATGGGTTATCACCTGTGTTGGGTGGCACTGAAGGGGAGTGGCCATACCTGGGTCTGTGGCTTGATGCTCCTGTGCATGTACTCTCTCCTCTAGAACTGGAGAAGCAGATGAAGATTGAAAATCTCTTTGTAACCTGGCAGCAGAGATCGGCACAGTCCAACATGCCTATCAGTGTGAGTGCAGCCTGGGCGGGTAGGCAGCAGGCTGGGCCTTCGTACACTGCCCTGGTAGCACCAGCGTCTTTATGGCGAAGGGGAGCACTGGTGCTTGGAGCAGGCGTGTATGTCTAGCATGGCATCTGACAGTGGAACAGTGCTCGGTGCTTGAAATTCTGGGGTTGCTGGGCATTAGCACCACATCTGGCAGTGGGCCTCACTGTGCAGAGCTGGAAAGGCTGTAAAGCAGGAGTTTTCCTCTAGTATCTGGTCTCTGTGTTTGAGCAGCAGTGCATTTTGTGGACAGCTTGTTCCCAGCTTTGATGAGGGATGTGTGCTGTAACTTCCTCTTGTTGTGTGCAGCTGGTAGACCTGGAGACCCTGAAGCAGTCCTCACGCCTGGTTCACTACTGTGCAACCCCTTTGCTCTTTGACCCAGCCTTCCGGCAGCAGATCCAGACTGACCAGCAGGGAAAGGTAGAGGGGAAGGTGAGTCTCAGCAAGCACTGACAGGGCTGGGCTTTGTGCACTGGAAAAGATGATGTCTTTGCAACCATCTCCCAAAATAGGGCTGCTCTTGCTGACTTAAACAATGAATCTGCACTGTGCAGAATGGAGACTGAGAAAATCCTTGGGTCCTCAACGCTTTTCTCCTGCAGCCACACCCTTCCTGGGGAAGATTGGTTTCCCTTTTCTACCCAGGGAATTCAGGACTGAGTCTAGGGAAGCCATCAGAGAGGTCTGTCTGGTACTGATCTGCTGGGGAAGCAAAACTTTCCTTTATGCATTCACCAGCCAGACCTAGTAAGTCAGACCTGGACCTAGCAAATAGCTGGAACGATTGAAAGCAAACAAGCTGAATCCTGAGCAGGCTGCAACCTCAGAGATTCTAACCAGTGCAAATCCCCACATGATCTGTATGCCTGTCAGAAGGGAAGAACAGGTCGTTGTAATTTATCTAAATGTCAAAAGGATTTTGACAGGGTCTTTAAGCAGAGGTTGCTACAGAAATTGAGCACTCGAAAGTGAAAGGAAAAGTGTCATCACAGAATGAAAACTTCACTTTGTTTTTGGAACAGAACAAAATGAAAATTGGTTAGTCAATTTGAAGAGGCTGGCAGCAGGTTTCTCAAAGTTGTGTGTTTGGTTTGGTGTCTCGATCATTTATCGTGGCACATATGAGGTGCCAAGCTTTGCAATGCTGTACAGAGGCGACAAGGAACTTGAGAGTAGCCTGTGCAATGAGGTCTTGTGGGAGCTGGGACCTGGTTCCTGGGAAAACAGGGCTTGATGTGGAGAGAAATTTGAACTCCTGTGTTGTACACTAACTGCAGAGCCTGTACAGAGCAGACAGCTCAGTGGATTTCTCCCTGTGAACTGTTGGATGCGAAAGGAAAACGATTTAAAGAATATCAGAAAGGGATGTTACTATTATGAATAATGTTCCAATAGGTTTCTGAAATAGTAGTGCACTAATGCCTTCATCTGGACAGAAGGTGTGAAACCAAGCAAAGGCATGGAACTGTGGATCTAGAGAGACATGGAGAAGGTCAGAGAGTAACAAGAGAGACCCCAGGTAAAGAGACTGCTTCTGGAGTAGATGAATGAAAGGGCATATTTCAATATGTAAATGAGCCACAGGCTTGAAGTAGAGAGATCGAGAAAAGAAACCTCGTTCTCTCACAGCACAAATACAAGTTGCATTCAAGGCATCAAAAGGAGAACTGAAAACGGTTAAAAGGAAACAGTATTCCTGTTCAGTGCTGCTGAACTACCTGTAAGTCCTTAGAAGTCAGCAGGATTCATAAGCAGGTTGGATTCTTACCACGGCAGTAGGAGATGAGGCTCTGCTGAGCCTTGCATGAACCAGTAGTGAGCAACTAGTGCTTTGTGGAAGCTCTTATGTGGAGAGAGATGTAATTTTTTTTCCCCTGCTGCTAGGGCACCTTTCCTGCTGCAGCACTTTTAGGCCAGTCCAAGGCTGGGTAGATCTTGGATCTTGTGTTTCAGTGTATGCACCGGGACAGTGTTTGGGGAACCGCTGTTAGTGCTCTTTGGCAGAGGGGTGGCTGCCCTCTGCTCATCCAGGGCATCTGGTGGTGCCATGTGCTGGGGCCCATCACAGCAGGTCTCCTTAGGAAATTATTTTCTGTTTCAGAAGCGCCACCGCTCAAATGACTCTACAGCTTCAGGGAGAGACCGCAGCCACAGCTGTGACTCAGCAGAGGCGCTGCCCTGCAAGGTGAAGGAGGAACCCTGGCTACAGGAGATGTGCAATGCCTTCTTGCAGCAGTACATTCAGTACCTGCAGAGCATGGGCTTCATTCTGGTCCAGGTGCGGCCACCCTCACCTACCACTCGCAGGTCAGTGATCTTCTCTTGCTGGAGCTCAGTTTGGTGCACTGAGCTGTGCCCTGCTCTGACACAACAGGAGATGTTGTCTGCCTTGCTCATGGCTGCCTCTGCTGTTGTTTCCAGCACAAGCCGGATCCGAGCTCTGGCAGCAATGGGTGTGGAGGGAAGAGGGTCCTTTTCGTACACGAAACCAAAAACAGAGGGGAGTCCGAAGGTGAGTGCATGTCCATTAGAGGGGTGGAACTGGGATGGAAGTCATGCTGTGGAGTGGGCCAGTCTAGCCATTGGTGGGTCAGATGAGACTTCCTTGTGCTCCTGCAGCCCTCAGACCCCATGTCTGGGACTGGGTGGAACCAGGGCAAATCTCAAAAGAATGGCAATGGAGGGGGCTCAGAATTGAAACACAGTGGCCTGGGGCTAGGACAGCTGCCTTTGGCTGTGATTCTGGAGGTTTACTTGTCAGAGCAGCCTCAGGGCCAACTGTGTTGGCAGAGGGATCTCAGAGTGAAATGAACATTGAAGTTGAAGAGGCCAGAAGAGATAAATGTAGAATGGCTCTACTGTGAGAGCAGGTTGATCAGGCTGAGATTCCTCATTCCTAAAGAAGTGACAGCTAGGGAGGAACAGGACAAAGCTCTGCCACATCACAGCTAACCTAGAAGGGGGTTGACTCTTTGTTGTCTTATTTGCTAAAATAGACACCGTCAAATGAAAGTATTGGGAGCCAGTTTCAAAGCTGAAGGGTGTATTTTATTGTGCAGCAGGTAGCAGTGGTCATTATCAAAGGTTTTGTGAACACTAAGAGCTTATGTGAGTTTGTGAACATGAGCTTACAAGAGACAATAGGTGAGTACCTGGAAGAGGAGTCCATCTGAGTCACTAGATAGCAGAAACGACCTGTGGCTCATGAAATCACCCAGGCAAGATGGGAGCACATAGTATTTTCTCACTGTTCTCTGACACTTTCCTGGCACCTACCTTAGCTGACATTGGTACAGGATTGTGGGCAAGACAACCCTTTAAAGTTAAAATTAGAAGAGAGCAATCCACTGGAAACACTTAGCAGGGAGCAAATGAGTTTACTGGCAGCTAAGCTCCAAGTCCAAAGCAGATGCCTCTTGATAGCTACTGTGACAGACAGATGTGATGGTCTGAGGAGAGCTCATCAGGGAGAGGTGGGAGTGAGATTTTGTGGACAGCATCACTCCTCAGCTCACGGTGTCGTCCAACTCATTATTAAAGACACCCGGTCCTGAGTAAGCAGGAGGTGAAAGGAGCAGTGTCCCTGGCGTGCTCTCCCAAAGGCTGCTTATTTGATTTGTTTGAGTTCTTTTACAGTCAGCTCTGGCATGGCTGCTCTCCTCCCTCCAGTGAGGGTGCTCTGTTGATGCAGCTCCTCTATTTCCAGCTCTGCCACAGAACCTCCTGGCAGCCTTGCATCCTGATGTGCGGGCTGCAATCTGTGCCAGGAAGCCTCTTCAGCTTTGTTCTTCTCTTCCCAGAGCACAAGTCCTGCTGTTGCTACCTATCATCTACAGAGAGCTCTTCCAGGCGGGATTGTACTGATGGAGTTGGCCTTCCAGGTAAGAAAGATCAGGAATCAAAGTGTGATCTCAGGGGGGTCCAAGGACAGTCTTCAGAGGTGACAGAGTGAGGAGGACAAATGCTTTTCTTGTCCTGTCTCTTCCATGGTCCTGCAGGACTGTGGATCAGCTAGAGATGGTTCTGCAGGAGTTACCTGGAGTAGGGCTATTAATAGATGCAAGGGCTCAGCACCAGGTGGGGTGTTCCGTACTCAGTCACATATTGGTTGGGCTGACTTGGCTCACACAGGAGGGGAAATGAAAACATTGAGCCAGAGGGTGAAGCAGGGGCCTTTTTTCCCTGGAGAGGCCCAAGGCCTGTGCTGTGCTCACGTGCTTTCTCCTTCAGGGCTATTACTTCTGTGTGAAGCAGTATGCACTGGAGTGCTCGCGGATCCCCATGGGCCAGTCTGTGAACTCCCAGGTAACGGCTTTGCAGACACAACTGGTGCTCCTTGGGGTCAGGGGGTAACAATCTCTGGGACAGTGTGGGCATTTCAGGTGTAGCAAGCTCTGGATTGCTCTGCTCTGTCATGGAACAGCAGAACTGCACAGAGCTTTCTGCAGCCACGTGGCATGCTGCATGTATGTGAAAGGGGTGGAAGCTTTGGCAAGAGGATGGCCATTGTCCTGGTTGGGGGAGCAAGATAAATCAGACTAGGGAGGAATGAGCCTAATTGTTGCAAAGAGAACTGCTCCAGCATAAGTCAGTGGACAGAAAGCCAGAAGCTCTCTGCTTCCCTTGGAACAAGAAGGAAGTGGAATGGATAGTGGTCTTTGAACACAGTTGGCTATCCTTTGCTGGAGAACATCACATTCTGCACTTTGATTCCTGGTATTTGATACCTTGCTCTATAACACTATGGGGTTACCTGCTCCCTTCTCTTTTGGTGTGTCTGGATGTCTCCTGTCTGTCCCCAGGTCACTGAGTGGCTGCCCAGAGGCTGGCCAGCTCCAGCCTGTCTGAGGCAGGAGGCATGCATGATGCATGTATGATGCAAAGCTGCATCATACGTATGCCAAGAGTGTCTCTCCAAAGCTTAGATCCTGCCAGGACCTCGCTTGAGGCTTTGCTGAGCCTTTCCTGGGAAACTGGCATGTGTACAGGGCAGGGTTACCAGGCTGCAGCTGGCATTGCAGGGAACATCCAGGCTCTCTCTGACTGGCTTGGGAAGAGACTGCTTGGTTTTACAGTGGGAGGGGATGGTGCTGGGAGCAGCAGTCAGAAGGCATTGGGGCTTGCTGAAGGGGCCTGGCCAGCCTTCCTGCACACTGGGAGTAGCCCAGAGCTGCCACACTCCTCTGCCCCTTCTCTCCCTTTGTTCCACCCTGGGCCTGTGCAGGACAGGCTGGATGCAGGAACAGGGCTGGGCAGTGCCTTGTCTCTCTTCCTACTGGCTATGCATCTCTCTCCCATCAGGGCACTCTTACAGCCAGAGCTCGCAGCAAGAGCTGCATGGGACACAGCTCCGTCTCTGAGTCTGCGGTACGTCCTCTCTTCCCACTGCCAAGCTGAGCACGGCAGGACCTGCCAGTGCAGGGCTGAACCTCTCACTGGCTGTGCTTCCTCCCTCCCTGCCCCAGCAGCTGGCTGTGGGAGCTGCCTCCTGCCTCCCACAGCAGTACACAGCACAGTGGGCAGCACAGCTGGGAAGGAGGATGGGGTGGGCCCCAGGTGCTGGCACGTGTGCAGCACTTCGTGTTTTTTGCTTTTTTTTTGCCCTGCCTTTCCTGGGGCAGAGCTATAGGCTCCTCTCAGGCTTGTCCTGTCTGTGCAGGGTTGCCCTGCAGCTCATAGCAGCAGCAATGCAGGTGGTGCAGAGAGCAAGGGCAGCCCATTCTCCTGGTTTTCCCTGCTTGTCTGCTTCTTACATCAAGGGGTTATGATGTGGGTCCACTGCCCAAAGGTGTCAGAGAGCCAAAAGCCATCAAAACTGTGGGCTCCTGGCACTAGGGCAAAGTGGAAGCCTTTACCAGCACTGTCCCCTCCTGGCACAGCTGTGACACATACCAGCCACCACTGAATCTGGATTCCCAACAGCCAGCCTGGGTTCCTGTTAGAGACTGAACGGGGAACATTAGCAACTCAGTTGTCCAGCCACTCCCCGCAGGCCCCTGCAGTGCTTCCTGCTGTCAAGGGATGTTCAGGGAGTCAAGTCTTTTCCTGTAGTTCCAGGACTTGCTGGGGCTTTAGCCGCAGTGTGTCCTATACCCTCTCAGGGACTAGGCAGTGCAGAGCAGCATTCAGCTGAAAAGAGGCTGTGTCCTCCTTCACAATCATGTGACTTTCAGCTCAGCTCAGGGATGAACCTCATGCCAAAAGGGAGGCAGCGCCAGTCAGTCTGTGCTGCTGCCGCAGACCAGGAGTAGCAGGGTCAAATGTGGAAGGAGACACCAGGCTGAATCCTTTGGGGCCAGGCCTGCAGGTCTGCTTTTTGCACTGTGCACACAGCTTGTCAGCTGCATCTGGCTCTGGTGTTGTGGCAGGGGTCGCTGCACTGGCTCTGCTGTGCCCTGCTGTCAGCAGGGCTTTGCTGGTGGGTGTGAGGTGCCTGGTCACATTCCTGCCCTGACTCCCTGTTCCTCTACAGCTCTCTATGCTCTTCACGGAGGAGTGTGACAAGGTGCGGGATCTCATGCACGTGCATTCATTCAGCTACGACTTCCACTTGCGTATCGTCCACCAGTATCTGCTGGGTTCCCACATGACACTCCGCCAGGGCTACCATCTCACCAGCTTCCTGGAGGATTTCATTGCCCATCACACAGACATCCCCAAGTTTGGCCGCAACCATGTTTTCCAAGGTATGTAGCTCAATGTGTAATGAGGGTTGTGTTGATTGCTAGCCTGTAACTTGGCAAAGTGTTCCCAAGTGCTTTATGAATAAAACTGACCTTTGGAGTATCATGGGGGATAATGAGGAGAAGATGACAGGAGAAAGTGACTTGGGGGGCCCAGTTCCAGAGGAAGTCCTTAATGCTCTGTAGTGGCAGGGAGGTGGGTTGTTTTAGAGCTTTGTCCACCAAAGTAGTTCATAGGACACTGCTCTGACCAGGTAAGAGGCACTGAGCATCTCCTGTGGTAGCAATGTATTCTCTTCCACTAGGCACACTGGCCCTGCCCACTAACATGATCACAGCACACCAGCTGTACAACTACATCGCTGACCATGCCAACACCTACCACATGAAACCCCTACGCATGGCCCGGCCAGCCACAGGCAGTGACAACAAGAAGGGGACCCCAGGCACAGAGCAGAACGAATATGCGCTGGTCTCTATCTGGAACAGGTGAGTGCATCTGCTGCAACTTGCCTGAGCTGCTGGAGCTTGGTGGGTACCTCCCAGTCCTGGGACAGTATCCCAGGGTGCCAGCACAGCTGACTGCTCTGTACAGTGCCAGGCAGTGGTTCTGCTCAGCTTTCCCAAGCTTGCATGCAGGGCCCGTGCATTTGATGTTTTCCTTTGTGCCACTGAGTTCTGCATGGTTCCCCATGCCCAGTAGCTCTGTAGTAACCAAGAGCTCTAGGGGAACACAAGGAGGTTTCCTTCATACTGATGTGCTTTTGTTGCCAGCTCGGGTTCCTACAAGGACTCTGAAGGTCTGCGTCATCATGACGACTTCGATGTGTCCCTCCTGGTGTGTCACAGTGCAGCGCCATTCGAGGAGCAGAGTGAAGCAGAGAGACGCATGCTCCGGTGAGCCCTGGGGGCCCAGAGGTGTGACACCAGAGCTTCCTGGATGGCAAAGAGGGCTCTGGGAGGGAGTGGTTCTGTCTGGGACATCACAAGCAGGTTTGGTGCTGTGTGGGTAGGATCCTCACAGGGAACTGGACAAGATGGTATATATCCTTATCCAGGCAGAGAAGCACCATTACTGGTGGGAACAGAGGGCCAGCCCTTGTTTGTAGCCCAGTTGAGAAGGGAGCGGCCCTTCTCTGAGTCACAAGTGTCTCTTTGCTTTCAGCTTGTGCTTTTATGTCATCATGACTAGCCAGCGAGAGCTCTTTCCAAGGCTCACGGCTGACATGCGACGCTTCAGGAAGCTGCCACGTTTGCAGCGGGAAGTGCTGGAGCCCGTGGTGGGCCGGGCAGCCTGGGAGGCAGTGGAGCCAGAGTCGAGCCTGGGGCAGCAGCAGCCAGCAGAGCGGGAGCTGTGGCAGGACATGGAGGACAGCAGCGAGTTCTATGTGGGGGGTACACAAGTCAAACTGGGGCCAGGGCTCTTCTACACCTCACCGCTCTTCCCCTTGCTGGCCTCCGAGGTCGCCTCGGCCCAGAAGCAGCTCAGCAGCATGGTGCAGCTGGCCAAGTGCCACTGTCGCAGGGACAACCTCTGGAAGCGCCTCTTCCTTCTGGAGCCTCTGGCTTCTGACAAGCTGAAGCTGGGCAAGCTGTCACTGGTGGAGCTGGAGGAGCTGCTTGATGCCGTGCATGGGAAATCCATTGCTGACGTTGACCCTCAGCTGGTGAGCAACAAGGATGGAGTCATGGTGCACAGCAGTTGCTGCTCTGCTCTGGGGATGCAGTGGGGTGTCAAGTGAAGGGTTTTCAGGGCACATCTCTTCCTGGTGGGTGGGAACATAGCTCCTAGCTGGCAGGAGGAGAGGGGGCTTCATGGACCTGTCTATGGAGAGTGACTAGCCCTAGGTCAGTGTGCCTCATTTGGCACATCTTTAGGGTCTGAAGGCCTGCTGTAGCATGGTGTCTACCAGTGCCATGGCTATAAGGAGGCTGAAATCAGCCATTTTCTATACCTGCAGGAATGCTTCCTCACAATGACAGTCTCCTGGTACCAGAGCCTCATCAAAGTGCTGTTGAGCCGCTTTCCCCAGAGCTGTCGGCACTTCCACAACACTGAAACTGGCACCCAGTATCTGGTAAGACACAGCCTGGTGCCCACCTGAAGCCTCTGTCCCTTGCCCCAGGCACCTGCCCACTGTGGCTTCTCACGACGTGAGCCAAACGCATGCTCTCAGAACACCATAGGGGCCATCATGCTGTTGCTTGCCACTCTGCTACTGGTGCAGTGTGAGGTGTGTGCTCCTGTCTGTCTGCCCCCAGACACTCAGCACCCCATGCACAGCAGACTTGCACCTTCACAGCTCTGTCATACGACTCATCCTCCACACCAGCACTGCCCTGAGCTTTTTACTGTCTCCTTTCTAACACGTGCTGTGGCTCTCCTGACAGGTTGTGCTCAACCAGAAGTTCACGGATTGCTTTGTTCTTGTGTTCCTTGATTCCCATTCAGGAAAGACGGTAAGAACTTAGAAACGTAAGAGTGCTGCTGTGTTAGCTCAGGCCAGGGATCTGTCTATATTCATCCAGCAGTAGCCAGGGGTGGCTGTACGTGGGGAAAATAAGAGCAGATCAGGAAACTTGTAACGCCTTTCCTAAGCACTGCCCTAATATCTTAGTCTGTGGCACAGGCCCACCCTGTGCTACAAGTAGCCTTTGCATTTATTCAATAGCCCTCCATGTCTTTACTTTCTTTGGCCAATTTCTGGCATCCATGATTTCCTGACTTGCAGCTCCACAAGGCAGAACCAATCTGAGTGAAGGGCTGCCTTGACTTGTTTTTGAAGCTACTTCTTGTCATGTCATGTCATGCCTCTTTGTTTTTGTATTGGAAAACAGTGAGCGGTTGATCCTCTTTTAATTCACAGAGTTTCTTTTGGATCATGCTCTCAGCTCTTGGATCATGTTTCTCTGTCCAGGCTAAAGAGGCCTTCATTTGACTATAGGGCAACAATACTTTGCTTTCAGCTGTGCTCCCAGGCAGGATGGGTCACAGGGAATGCAGTTCTCTCCTGTGAGAACGGGACGTCTACAAGACACTTCAGAGTGGGGCTTTTGCAGGGACCGCAGCATAACTGATCCTTCATTAAATACATCATGGACCGTGTTAAAAGCAGGTAGAGGAGACTGAAGAGGTGCTGTCTGATGTAGTGCCTCATACTGCTTGGTGGTGAAGAGCCTTTCCCATTTTGTTCTGGTGCTTTTGTCATGGCAGGTTCTATCCTTTTCATACCAGGGGTAGCTCAGAGCTGAAACTGCTCTTCACATTACCTGTACCTGCTCCCTCCCTGGTTCCCTAGATAATAGAATCATCAGGGATTTGAAGGGACCTCGAAAGATCATCTAGTGCAATCCCCCTGCCACAGCAGGATCACCCAGACCAAGTCATAGAGTCAGTCAGGGTTAGAAGGGACCACAGGGTTATCCAGTTCCAACTCCTCTGCCATGGGCAGGGACATTCCACCCTAGATAAGGCTGGCCAGAGCCTCATCTAGCCCGGCCTTAAACACCTCCAAGGATGGGGCCTCAACCACCTCCTCCACGTGTGGAGGTGAGATGTTTGCAACTGCACTGAGGCTTTTCTGCCCCTGCCCATTGCTTCTGCTACAGCCGAGGCTTGTTTGCCTTTTCATGATCATGTCTCAGAGGTCATAGTGTCACCTTGTGGTCGCTGATATGATACTCCCACACTCTCCACCTCTCTGAGTGACTTCCATCTTACAACAGAAATCCTTTGCCAGGCTCACCTTCTGTTTTGCACTTAACATTCATCCCATTCCTGTGGCCTCTCAAAAGTCTCTGGGGCTTTTTTTTGCATTATCCCAATCCTCTTTTGTGTTAGTGCCTCAAATTTTATCAGCATGCTCCTCGTCTTGTGCCAGGCTCATTGAAGTACTAGGCAACATGAGTCTTAAAATGTGACCTGGAGGAACTCCATTTGTAACCTCTCCAGCCTGCTACTTCCCTTTTCAGCACTGCCATCTTCACCTACCATTTTTGAGTTAATTCCTGTCTTTTCAGTCTAGCTAAATTTCCCACGTGGTACCACATCAAATCCTTCCTGAACCTCTGATAAGATGCACCACGATTCCTTTTGTCCTTATCAAAGACAGCTCTAGCATTAGCACATCACTCTGGTAACACGAAGCTGCGTTTCCTTGTGGTTCTTTCCAAGCCCACTCTCAAAACTTGCACACTGCTGGGGTTGGGCTTGCAGATCACTTTCTCTTCCTTTGTAAGTGGTGATGGTGCTTTTGCTGTTTTGTGGTTACAGAGCTGTTCTCGTGGCTTTATTAGTTTGTTAGGGGACTCTGACTACTGGATGTGCTGCATTTCAGCTCTGAAGAACACATAGTCCTTGTGTCTTGCTCCCATCGTGCTGATCTGAGTACACAGAGTCACTCATGTTTTTCTTCTGCTTCAGCTCCTGCAACCTTCTCTTCCAAACCCTGTTCTTTGCGCCGTCTTCCCTTGCCCCGCCCTGTCAGTACAGTCACTAATGAGAATGGAGCAGCCAACATTTATTTTTAGGATTGCAGTTATTATGTTTAATCTCCTCCCCTTTCCCATTTGTTACACTCCTACTCCTTGCCTTAGAAGAAGAAATTTCCCTCTAATTTCCCTGGAAGCCCCTGTTACTGTGGAGGCAGTAGGATCCCCTCCTCTATTGAAGCTGCTGCTGGGGTTGGTATAACTGCAGATGCATGGGGGCTGGGATGGAATAGGTGAGCAAGTCCTTGCACCTAATTTCCCTCAGGAAAATTTGGAAGAGGCTCTAACATGCTCTGTCCCTGGAGGAGGGACTAGCTGAGTGCCACTGCCATTGAGTCTTCTCCCAGTATTTGCCTGACACTGCCAAAACAAGTGCATATGCACCTGGGCTAGGTACTGTACAGGGCTTGTCCTGTCCCCTGACCCACTGCTCCTTCTCAGCAGAGCCTCACCGTGGTTTTCCGGGAGCCGTTCCCCGTGCAGCCTCAAAACAGTGAGAGCCCTCTGCCACAGCTGGTGTCCACGTACCACCACCTGGAGTCGGTTATCAACACTGCCTGCTTCAACCTCTGGACAGGCCTCCTCTAGCACTGGCACCTGCACCCTGGAGCAACGCGCGTAGCAGACCTCTCGGCGTACCTGTGCCATGGGCAACGATGGCGAAGAACAGGCCTCAGGGAGGGACCTGTGCTTGGGCACTTCAGCGGTGCTGCTAGCTGCATGCATGGAAGGAGCCTGGGGATGCACACCTCTGCTGTTCGCTGGCTGTTGGCCTGGCCCTCGGTGCCCTGTTTTGATGGGCTTGATACTGAATGACCTTTAACCAAACTGCAAGGGCAAGAGTTTGCCTGCTGTGGCTTGGCTGAAGCAGAGTGACTCTCAGGGACATTGTTTTGGCATCTGCAGGTGAGTCCTGTCTGCAGGGAAGGCATGGAGGAGCACACACCGCACGTCTTCTGCACAAGGCAGCACTGCACAGCGCTCTGGCTTTAGGCAGAAAGACTCCTTGACTTCAAAGCTCTAGGCAGTGAGGCTGCTCACTTGCAGCCCTTTGCTTTGATCAGGAGAGCACTGAATGGGACAGGAAAGGTTAACTGGACCAGGGGATGGTTTTGAGGAGATGTACATTAAAGCCATTGATGTATCTGTGAAATAAACTGAACCAGATCCCCAGCCACATTCACAGGCTCAGATGTGGAGAAACTCCTGAGGGGGTGCAGAGACCAAGCCTGGCTGTGGGGCTGCGTTTGCTTGTACTTACTCTGGAGGAGGAGCAACAGGGCAGACAGGCAGCCCCCAGCCTGTTAGCTCGGTTCAGGCAGCCTGTGAGGGGGGCTGCTTGCTTCACTCTTGCTTCACTGTCCCTACCTGCTGCAGGATCAGGGCTGGGCACTGGCAGCAGCCTTGAGAACTGCAGGACTTGGAAGCCCAAAGCCTTCTTCCCACAGCTCCAGGCACCAGCTGGCACCAGGCTGGGAATGCTACTCTCAGCAGGGAAGACTGGAGACCTCTCCCTAGAGACCTGAGCCATCCTGCAGATGGTACTTGAGTGGATGAGGGTCCAACTGCTTGGGCTGGTCCAATAGGGTCTGGGGAAAGGAAATACAACACAGATACTCCTAACCTTTCTCTGGGATTCACCCCTCACACCACAACTCCTTAGTCAGAGAAGACAGACACGCTGTTCTGTTAAGCCACTGCTTTGACTTTATTCCAGTGGTTTCCTTACTCAGCTGTCTTGCTGGTCCCACCATGCTGCAGCCCTCGGCTCTCCCAGTATGAGCGCAGCCAGCCCAGACCTTCTAGAGTGTCTCCTGCAGTGACAGACAAGTCTGCTGGCCCACCAGGCAAGCTGGAGCAGTTTCTGTACTGAGTGGGGCTCTAACTGGGAGTGAGAAGATGCTAATGCCCAGGCCCTTCCTGTCTTTGCACAATACCCACCCAGCTGGTCCATGCTTCAACCTGCCAGAGGGGCTCGGACCACTTCCAGGCTCACCTTTTGGAGCGTACTCGCACCCCACATAGCCACTGTAGCCGAGGGACTCCAGGAGGTTGAAGATGTAGGGGAAGTTCAACTCCCCAGGGCTGTCAGGCTCGTGCCGCCCTGGCACCTGCGCAATCTGGATGTGACCTGGGGAGGGAATGGGATATGCCCTGGCCAAGGCAGCCCTGCCTGCAGCCTTCTCTAGGTGTGAGGCAGTGTGACCTCAGAGCAGCCCCACGTGCTCAGTCAGTTACAGCGAAGTGTGGGGCAGAAGGGCCCCACCTCCTGTCCCATGGCCTCAGAGGAGGTAGTCTGGGAGCAAGTGTTACCCGTGAGTGGCAAGTACATCTCCAGGTTGCGTGACAAATTCCCATCCATGATCTGGCAGTGAAAAATGTCCTATGGGAGAGAGACGAGACAGACGGTGTAGCTGTTCAGCACTATGTGGTCAAGGACAGCTGAGCTATGGCCCCTGTCCTTCTCCATGTCCTCAGGAGGGGATAACAAGCTCACAATCCCCAAGACTCCCCAGTGGACTTGTGCAATGTTCTCTGGTGAAAAAGGGTGGACCCTGTTGGCCTTCAGTGCTGACTCGACTCACCAGCTGCAGCTTCAGATTGGGCCTTCCCACCTTCTCCAAGATGGCTGCAGCTAAGGGTGCAAGAAATGAGATACCATCACCCACAGTGCAGAAGACTCATGGGGAAGCCCTGAGTCCCCGTTGCCTCAGCTGTGCTCCCTCAGCATCTCCCTGTAAGTGGGACAACCTCCTTCCTCTCAGACTTTAGGATCCTTCTCCTCTCTTGAACAAAACATTGACAGATGTCTCCTTCACCTTGCTGCGGGGTGTTCAGGTAGTAGCGAGGGTCAGTGATGCGGTTGTTAATAGGCTCCACCAGTCCAATCATGTCTTCCTGTAACAGAGTAATATAAACCTGTGGAGCGTCCTCTCACCACTGCAGCAGGGAGCTCTCCTTCCCTGTGCCAGGCTGGTGGGGGATTCTCCATCCTTGGTACCCTAAGAGCTGTACTCACCCAGCAGGACCCATTGCCCCCTTACCTGGGCCAGGAGGTCAGCAGCATATCTGAGATTCTCAGTGAAGGTGGTTTCCATTGCATTTGCCATAGCTGCCCGGTCTGCACCCAGGGGAACCCGCCCAGCCATCAGGTGGATCCTACAGAGCAAGCGATCGGAGTCAGCAACTCGCTCTCCCAGCAGCCAAGCTGACTTCAATACACTGTCCTCTGCTGATGAAAAATGGGGCCCGGCTGTGAGAGCCAACACAGAGTGTGGCAGGAGGCACACCAGGCACCAGTGAGCTGCAGGGACACAAACAGGCACCACCCCAAAGAGGGACATGTTTGAACATGACAGATCACAGACCCTGATTTTTCCCTTGTTGCCAGCTGCCTCCAGCTCTGTCACCCCAAGGCTGGGGTTGCCCTGAGGCAGGCAGTGGGCACAATAGGCAGCTCACATGCTACCTCTGCCAGGGTCATGTCAGGTGTCACTGCTTGTTGGCTTAAGAGTGGGAAGGGGACAGTGGCCAGTGCTGGGTCACACAGGCTGCATGGAGCAGCATGGCCAGGTGCCAGCAAGGCTCTTCAGGAAACATCTGGGCAAGGCAAGCGGGAGCAAAAACCTTTTCAATCTGCCTGTTAGTGCACAGTGGTCTGGGCAACCACTGTCCCACCTGTCCCATGTCCTACACAGGGCTCTGGGACACATTTCCAAAGAAAACGATGCAAAGCAAACAGAGTGAAAAGGGCCACGTTGATTTCCTGAAGGGGGTCGTACCAGGCTCGCTGCATCTGCCCCAGTGTCTCCACTGTGCTGTGCTCAGTGTGACCTTTGATAACCCCACTGTCTTGCAGGAAACCAGTGGTACTACTGAGGGAAAGAGGGGATGTGCGGACAAGCCTTTCCGGTGGCAGATGGGGACCCCCCGGAGGGCTCTGTACCCCACCACGCAGGGCTCTGTGCCCCGCCGGCTCCTGCCCGCACAGCACGGCCGGGGGGACGCTGCCCGGGCGCAGCTCCGGGCCCGGCGGTGCAAAGGGCGAGCTCCACTGCTTCGAGCCGGGGCCGAGCGCTGCGCTGCCGCCGGGCCGGGGCCTGCCGAGGCCGGGGGAGGTCGATGTGTTGGTGGGTCCGGGGTCCTGCCTCGCACGTACCTGTGGCAGCCCAGGGCCCGGGCGTACTGCACCGCCGAGGCCAGCCCGCGGCGGAAGGCCGGTTCCCGCCCGGGCACGGCCGCCAGCCCCATCTCACCCGCCTGCGGGTCCCCTGGGAGAGAGCGGCGAGTCAGCAGCGCCACAACACCCCTAGGCACCCCCCGAACCCCGTCCCCCGAGAACTGGCGGCGGTACCGGGCGGGGTGTTGAGCAGGACGATCTGCACCCCCGCCCGCTCCGCCGCGTCCCGCAGCGCCGAGGCCGGGCAGTCCGACGGCCAGGCCGCCTCCGCAGCCCCGAACCCCGCGGCCGCCGCCGCCTCCAGCCGCGCCGGGAGCGTCGGGAGCTCCGGGAACAGCCACGACAGGTTGGCGGAGAAGCGCAGCGCCATGGCGCGGGAGTGTGCGGGCTGGGGCGGGGCCGTGCGGAGAGCGGGAGGGGCGGGGCTGCGGCCGCGCGTGACAGTGACTGCCGGGCGGGAAAGCGGGTTGTCCGCCGTCAGTCTCGCGCCCGGGCCACTGCCGCGGTCGGGTTCGGACTCAGAGTGCAGAGCCGCAGCCCTGCCCCGCGGGTGCCCGTGACCAGCCCCGCGCCCCCGGTTCCTCCCAGCCCCGAGCTCTTTTCATCCTCCGACCCACGCGGGGTTCGTGTCCCGTCCAGCCCGGCGACACCCAGGGCTGTGCTGTGGGTGCACAGGTGGCACCACGAGCTGTAGACACCTGTCAAACTCTTGTCCTGAGCCTGTCCATGGAGCACTCGCCTGCCAGCCTGCACCTGGGCAGCCCCAAACGCTCCAGCTTCTCCATGTCCACTGCAGAAGAGCTCCACAGCCTGTGGGGCCTGGCAATCCACATCAGCCTGGGGAGGCCCAGTGGCAGCACCAGCTCGGCAGAGGTGACAGCGAGAAGATTTTAGTGGAACCAGGATGGTGCTGGCGAAGGGGGGAGTAGTGGTGAAGCTATTCATTAAGGAGGCACAGCTCAATTGAAGCTATTGATTAATAGGTCAGAAGTTTGGCTCAGCTCCTCAGTAATAACCTAAACTGCCCACAGCTGGGCAGCTGCGCAGAGGTGGTGTTCATGTCTCCAGAGCATGCATCCCCAGTGCCTATGTCCCCAACATACATAGCTCCAAGCACACACAGTGTTCCCATCCCACAGCTGTGGTGACAGAAGACAACCCTTCAATCCACACTTCCTGTAGTGTGCACTAGGGTTGTCAGCCTCTTCACAGAATCACAGAGCAACAGAATGGTTTGGGTTGGAAGAGACCTCAGGGATCATCTAGTTCCAACCCTCCTGCCATGGGACACCAGGCGGTAGACCAGGTTACCTAGAACCCCATCCAACCTGGCCTTGAACACTTGCAGGGATGGAGTGTCCACAGCTTCCTTGGACAACCTGTTCCAGTGCCTCTCCACCCTCATAGGGAGGAATTTCTTCCTAAGATCTAATCTAAATCTCCCCTAAATTAGTTTGAAACAATTCCCCCTTGTTCTATCACTAGCGACCCTCATAAAAAGTCCTTTTCCAGCTTTCCTGTAGGCTCCTTTCAGATACTGGAAAGTTGCTATAAGGTCCCACCAGAACCTTCTGTTCTCCAGGCAGAGCAGCCCAAACTCCCTCAGTCTGTCTTCACGGGAGAGGTGCTCCAGCCCTCTGATCATCCTTGTGGCTCTCCTCTGGACTTGCTCCAACAGTTCCATGTCTTTAGGGGCTCCAGAATGGGGTGCAGTACTCCAGCTAAGGACATAGAAGAGTGGAGTAGAGAGGAAGGATCACCTTCCTTGACCTGCTGGTGACACCTCAGATACAGCCCAGGATACAAATGGAACTCTGGGCTGTACTCATACATTCCTGGATCATGATGAGCTTCTCATCTACCAACACCTCCAAGGCCGCCTTCTCAGAGCTGCTCTCAATCCATTCACCACGCAGCAGGTATTTGTGCTTGGGATTGCCCCACCCCAGATGCAGGACTTACTGAACCTCATGCTGTTTGCATGAGACCCCTGAGGAACACAACTCATAACTGATCTCCGTTGGATATCAAGCCACTGGTCACAACTCTCTGAGCACAACCATCCAGTCAACTCCTCATCCACCAAGTGGTCCTTCTGTCAAATCCATGTCTCTATTTCAGAGACAAGGATGTTATGTGTGACAGTGTGAATGCTTTGCACTAGTCTAGGTAGATAACATCAGCTGCTCTGCCCTTACCCAACCACATTATGATCCTGTCATAGAAGGCCAACAAATTTGCTAGACATGATCTGCCCTTAGTGAAGTCGTGTTGGCTGTCCCCAGACACCTTCCTGTTTTTCTTGTGCCTTAGCATAGTTTCCAGAAGAATCTGCTCCATGACCTTGCCAGGCACAGAAGTGAGACTGACTGGCCTGTTGTTCCCTGGGTTGTCTTTTTACCCTCTTGAAGGATGGGGTTACGTTTCCCCTTTCCCAGCCAGCAGGAACTTGACTGGACTGCCACGATTTCTCAGATAGGATGGATAATGGCCTTCAGTTGCATCCAGGAGATGCCTGAGTATGTTGGGCTCAACATGCATTAGTGGTTGGTGGCAGAGCCACACAGGCACTGAAAGCCCTAGAACAAGGGATGGCACCTGCCTGGCCCAGGAGTACAGCCCCACTGGTTCCTTGTGCCTTGTGGCTACTGAAGCCCTGTCAGTCTTGGCCACACTGTTAGTCAGAGGGTGAGTGCTGGACACAGGAATACCGGGGAGGCAGCATTTGGGCCCAGGAGAGCATTGCTGAGGGGAGCAGCAGGGAGAATAAACACAGCAGGGTCCCAGCAGGGAGGTGATCTGGCCAGCAGGGCACGGATGCGAGGAGCTCTCACAGCAAACCTGCTGTGCTGGTGGCAAACGAAACCGCTGGGCTCCACACCAAAGCATTAATGGTGTCTTTATACCTCTGGCAATATATCGCATTGATTTTCTCTTGTTATAACTGCAGCTCCTGCGCTGCAGCCCCGTGTTTTGTCACTGCACCTTGACAGGGTGCCTTGGATTGAGTCCCTGCCGTGCCATTTGTGGCTCTGGAGCTCTGTGCCACGCTGCCATGTGCCCAGCACTCGCTGTTTGGGGGAGCTGGCATGAGCGTGTGGTCAGACAAGCACCCGTGTTCCCCCAGGGTGGTGAGGAAAGGGCTGGGCTGGATGTTCGTGTGGGAGGCAGACTGGTGCTGAGCATCCCTGCCACCACCCAGGGGTTCTATTAGCCCAAAGAAAAGGAAGCTCCTGCACTTTCTACTGGTGAGCTGACATTTCAGCACAGACCTGGCTCTGGCATCTGTGGCAGCCAAGGTAGGGACAGGTGGCCTCCACACCATGGCACAGTGCCTTGGGGTGTCTTGGGGTGCCCACACCAGCAGTCAAGTCAGCCCTACCCAGAGCCCATGGCAGTGGTGGCAACATTCCTCCCAGTACCCCATAAAGCCCCCAGCTCGTGCTGGGAGGAAGGTTTTTATCTCTCGTGTTTTATGAAGCATGGTTTCATTTAAATTGACATTTCTGTATTTTAACTGACTGCTCCCAGGGGGCTGAGAGGGCTGAGGTACCACAGTTTGGGGGCTCTGGGTGTCCCACAAGGGTTCGTCACTTCTGTCCCTCCTGGGCACCTCCAGACTTGTCCTGCTCCTCCCACACCCCACAGTTGCATGAGGCATTCCAGGGCTGAGGCTAGAAGGGGTGTCACTTCCCACTGGGCACTCTTCTCTGTTCCAAAGCACCCCAATATTTTGCAACTTTGTGGCTGTGGAAGGTGCCCCTGCCCATGACAGGGATGTTGGGACTAGAGAGTCTTCCCTTCCCACCCAAGCCGTTCTGTGACTCTGTGTGAGCTTTCAGCTTTTATAGGTGAGTAAATTCAGCCTTTTTCTCTGTAGAACTGGACTGGGAAAAATGATTCACAGGCAACCCTGCATCTCGAGGAGGCAGCTGCAAGAGCTTCACTTGCATTAGACATCATGAATTTTAACTAAAGATGATCTTCCCCAAACCTATCTCTTCTGAGTGTGAAGGGATCAAGAGATGAAAAGGCTCTCCAGCAGGACTTGGCACCAACCCAGTCCCTGCTCCCTGCCTATGTCCCTGAGGCCAGTGTGTTCCCATGATGGCCATGGCATTGGCCTCATCACACTCAACCCTTGCTGGGTTGTCCCTCGCAGCTCTCCTGCGTTGAGGCAGCTCTGCTGAGCACTACAGGTTGGCTGCTGTGTGGTTATCCCCAGCTCTCTTCTTTGCTCAGAGTCTTGCCTGAATTTCTTGGACCTCTCTGTTTTCATGGTCCTGGACATCAGCTGGGCTTTGACTCAGGCACCTAAGGCAAATGCCGGCCCCAGTACCCGCTGGGGATTCTTGGTGGGATCCACCATTCTATTAGGTCCTCTTCCTCCTGCCATGGTCCATGCATACATGTGCACAGTTCATTTGCTATTTAGTGTCTTGCTGCTGCTGAGCTGCTTGATTTACTGCCATGGATGTCTGCTGCACCCTCACAGCCACCTTTGCTTCTCCTCCTCCTGAAATGAAGGACCTGCCTGGACTGCAAATGGGTAATGACGGGATGCAGAGCTGGGGCTTACCTTGGTACTGTGGGGTCCTCCTCTTCCAGTAGGAGACCCTTCTCCTTCTTCTCCTCCTTCCTCCTCTCCTCCTACCCCTCCATCCCTCCATCCCACCCACCTCCTGAAAGTCTGAGGCACCGGGGAGCACATGGGAGATACAGGGAGAGATACCAGCCTCTTCCAAAGCTGTTATGAATATTTCCACAGGATGCCTGAATGAACATGTTACCCCTCTTTTACAGCCCCCCAAAACCCTCAGGTAAAAGAAAATCCACAGGTTATGTTACGGGAAACAAATGTCCAACTTTTGCCAGTTTATGGCTAGTCATCAGGGAGGATTGAACCGTCTGGGGATGTGACATAAATCCTGGTGGAGCCAAGACAAGAAGCAAAGGATCAAGCACCCCAACATCCTTGCAGCTCCTGGTGCCGGTGGGTTCTCGATCAGCAGGACAGGATTTTCTTGCTGTTCCAAGATTTCACAGGAAATTAATGAGGAGGCCAAATTCTCCTCCACATCTTGGAGGAGGCTGGGGCAGGCGGTGCCTGGGCCCGCTGAGCCGGCAGATGTTGTTTAACATTCCTGGCAGTAATTAATAGACGGCTTCATCACTCTTGTATGACTCAGGCATGTCGTCCCGCTTCTCTCCAAATGCAGAGCAGAAATATTTGTTAAACGTGGCTGGTGTTTTCGCCCAGTCATTAGTGCTCTAGCAGCTCCAGCGACTGCAGGATTTATCATCTTGCCAGGATTCCTTTTGGCCTCATGATGCCTTCACCACTCCTCCCTCTACTGCTGGCTCCTCCTGGTGAGATGCTCCTCTTATCACTTTCACTCTGATTTATGTCCTGCTGGTTACAGCCTCTCCTCTACACCACGCTTATGGATTCCCCCTCTTCCATTCATTAGGCTGCAGCAGGGTGGACTTGAGCCAAGCTGCCTCCCTGGCCAGGACTGCCCAGTGGAAGTCAGCCCAGCAAGCCTCTGCAGGGATTTCTCCCATTGCCCAGCACACATGGTGGGGTGCAAGTGAAGGGTCCACTGGGGATGATTCGCTCCCCAGCGCCTGGGAGGGACTCATCCTGAGCAGTGACATGGGTGGGGATGCAGCCTGGGCTGGGCAAGTGGAGTCTTGGGAATCATAGAATCATAGCATCATTAGGGATTGGAAGGGACCTCGAAAGATCATCTAGTCCAATCGCCCTGCCACAGCAGGATCACCTAAACCAGGAACACATCCAGGTGGGTCTTAAACATCTCCAGTGAAGGAGACTCCACAACCTCCCTGGGCAGCCTGTTCCAGTGCTCTTTCACCCTCACTGTGAAGAAGTTCCTTCTGATATTGATGTGGAACCTCCTATGTTCAAGCTTGCACACTCTGCCCCTCGTCCTGTCACTAGATGAAATTGAGAAGAGCCTGGCTCCATCCTCCTGACACCCACCCTTCACATATTTATCAACATTAATGAAGTCACCCCTCAGTCTCCTTTTCTCCAAGCTAAAGAGACCCAGCTCCCTCAGCCTTTCCTCACAGAGGTGGTCTGAGGGTGGAGGCAGCCAATTAGCACTGCCAGCACCCCAGGAAATCACGGCAGAGACACATTAGTAAGAGCTTTCCAGCTCATCCTAGCTCACAAACGAAAGCAAGAGGGATCTCCCCAGGCATGCCCCGCTCATGGCGGTGGCATGACACGGTGTCAGGCCCCACGCAGAGTGGGGACACGGTGGGGACACCACACAGCAGAGCCCCGAATGGCCAGCATGATGGTGGACTGCAGGGCCCAGGGGGTGCTTCCATTGCTGCCTGCCTGGCTGAACCAGGGAGACTAAAGCTAAGCCCAGACCCCAGGTTCAGCCCTCCCTTTTCTTGGGGTCCCATTCATCCCAGCATCTCCAGAGCACAGCCTGGCCACAGCTCCCAACCTCTCCCACTGCCCCACAGGGCTCAGGACCCAGGCCCAGCTCTGCCAGCCCCAGCATTTTCCAGCCCTGGGGTGCCCCACGCCGTGGGGTGCAGGAGCCGAACTGTGTGGCACCGCTTGCCAGCACAGCCCTCTGCAGCCCGGTCATCATGCTAAGCCTTCTCTTAATTAATCAGGCTGATTGTAATGTGTTTTTAGGGCATTAAAATTCAATTGTGGAATTCTCTGCTGGCCGGGCTTGCAATGAATACAGAAGTTTGCCTAATTAGAGCTGACATGCGGCCGGTGGGAGCACCAGAGGCACGGTCCCGCCAGGGCTGCCCGCCTCACACCCCTTGCCCAGCCCCCCACACCCCCATCCCTGCTGCTGTGGGGACCGGCACCAGCAGCCCCTGCTGAGGTCAGTGATCTGGAAGTGCTGCCCAGCCGCGGCGGTGTCCCCAGGGACAGCCCCAGCCATGCGCCCGTGCCAACCCGCTGCTCGGGCACCAGCCAAGTGCACTCCAGATATTTCCTTATCGGCTGCATCGGGTCGTAGCTGTCATTACCACGGCAATTATCATCTCATTTGGAGTCTTTAGCTGCCATAATCTGTCTCTTGCACTGATTTATTCCACGGGCCTCTTCCCCAGCAGTGCAGAAGGAAAGGAGCCATCAATAAGGAGGCAACAACTCTGTCTCCTGAGGAAGCCTTTCCCTGGCCAAAGTGGAGCAGAGGTGCCCCACGGCTGGAGCATCCTCTCTGCTGGAGAGAGCTGAGGGCCATCCCCGCAGCAGCACTGGCTGGAGCCAGACCAAAACCCAGTACCTCCCAGCACTGGCCCAGAGCTGTTTCTTCCAGATCTGGTGCGTAGTTATTATTTCAGCTGCCGTTTGCACCAGCAAGTGCAGGGTGGACTGGCCACGCACACAGGCAGGTGGGAAAGCCGAGGAAACTGATCACAGAGTGATGCTGAAGCGGTAGTTTCCTTGTCTTTCTCCAGTCTCCAGACTGGGCTGTGGCTAGCAGTGGGTTTTCTCTCTGTGGCTGCAGTACAGGCACCCCTGCGGCTGCCAGCACCATGAACTTCACTGAGACCTTCTGGCCTGCACTTGCCGACTGACACCTCACACTCACTGCTCCTGGCTTTTCCACTTCCCTGGGCCCTGCGTAGCTTTCACCTCCCCTCACAACTAGGTTGTCTTGGGCTTTTCCAGACAGCAGTTTGGTGGCATCCCCAGAGACAGTGACAGCTGCTACCCAGGTACCCTGAGCTGCCCCAGAACAGGGGCAGAGTGATGAGATGGGGACAAGGGGATAGTGCCAGCTGGCTTCCAGTCCTGAGCAGGTTCACACTGTGCCTGGAGTCACCTCAGGGGCTGCTGCGTGGTTGCCAAAGGTCCTTGAGCCAGAGTGTCGCGCCTGCCTGGTACACGAGAGGCCGTGGCTGTGCCAGCAAAGACCTGCTAACCCCTGCCTGCGCCATGTCTGGGAGGGAGCCATGCTGGGCCAGATGCTGGGCAGGCTGGGGCCATGCTCTGGAGCTTGGAACTGGTGCATCCCTTGGGAAGAGCCCAGTGGTGACAGGTGACACAGTGGGATGCCATCTGCTCACCACGTTGCCCAGCCCACTCTGGGCACTACTGCCTTTAGCATCACTCCAAGGCAGGAGGGGTGTCCTCTCCTGCTGTGAGTGGCCAGCCCAGCTCCCCCCATACATGGCATGCATGTCCCAGACATGCTGCTGCTGGCAATAGTCACCCTGAACTCGAGCAAGGTCCCACTCTGTGCTCCACAGCCTCGCTGACTCCCTGAGCAAGACAAACCAAGCGCTGCAGCAGGCCCCATAGCCCTCTTTACTCCCACCTGCACTCCCATGTCTGTGGTGGGACACCTGGGGTCAGTGGCACCACTGGGTCTGGGTGTGGGCAGGAAGCCAGTGGCAGAGCCCCCAGCACCACAGCTGAGCCTGGTGGCAACACACAGTGGGTTGGGGCAGACAGGGTCACAGTGGTGCTACTAGTCCTCAGCCCCAGCCCAGGAACACGGCTCCTGTCCCACCCACCGCAGCTCAACCTGCCGAATGGAATCCATTTATATGCAAAACCCTCAGAAAAAAGCAGTAATTAATGAAGTCCCTTTCATTACCATTATGCAAATGTATTTAATTTCAGCAGTTATGAATATGCAAATATTACAATTATGATCTAATTGCCAATGTGTGTAGGGTAGTGGGTAGAATATCAAGCCTCAGCCCAGACCCCAGGAGCTTTGGGGTTCAGAGCCCCTCCAGGATTGTGCAGGCAGGAGTGGGGAGCCTAGAGGGAGGAACGCCCAGCTCAGAGGGGCTCTGACTGGTCCTGTGGCATGGTAGGAGCATGTGTGCAGGGCCAGGTGTCAGGGACATGCCTGGGCCACCTTCTGCCCATGCCCATGTCATGGCTCCTGTGTGAGCCCCTGTACCCACCCCATGCTCCAGGACAGATGCCCCACGGCACTGTGGCCCCTAGTTCCTGTGCCAGGTAAGTCTGCACCAGGGCTGGGGCTGAAGGGCTCCCCAAAAACTGTCCATCCATCTCCAGCCCAGTTCAGCCCTGTAAAACATTCACCCCTGTTCTGCAGGGAGAAGGAAGAGGGTTACCAGGCAACTCAGTGCTGTGGCGCAGGAGGGCAAGGAGGCAAATGGCAGCGAGAGGCAGAAACCTGACCTGACCCTGCTCCCTCCTGGCCCAGGTGATGGTGGCCCCATGGCTGCACATGCTGCAAACCCCAGCCATGTGTCACTAGCCCACTGCCATCTCAGCACAGGGCCACTGTCACACTCACCCCAAGGGGTCTTGCTGTCTGAGCCAGCTGGGCTCCCAAGCCCTTCATCCACCATCCTGATGAGTGGTGGGCATCCCCCACTGCTGGGGGTGCTCTGGGCTCATAGTGGGGCGGGCGGGGACAGGCAGCACAGTCACTCTGGTAAGGGGATGGAGTCTGCTGCAGAGTGAACACTGGCTGGGTTTTGGGAAAGTCCTATGTGGGGGCGTGAGGATGCTCTGTTCGGGGTGATAAAAATGCTCTGTTTGGGGTGATGGGAATTAACTGCATGAAGCTATGGAGGTGCTCCACATGGGGCCATCCATGGGGTCCCTGTGCTCCAGCAGGCAGCAAGCTGTGCTCCTGCGCCCCACAACATACAGATGTCACCAGGAAAAGGCTGGCAGCGGGGCAGGGCTCTTCCCGTGCCAATTCCAGGACCAGTGAGGCTACAGGCAACTGCCCAGCAGAGCTCCTCTCTTGCTGCATCACTGCACCAAGCCCTCATGCTCCAGTGCACAGCCCCTGCCTCCCTTGTGGCAACGGGGACTGTGCACAAGGCAAGTGTAGCAGCTGGTCCCAGCTGTGCCCAGAGTTGGCAAAAGCACCTTCCTGCGGGCAGAGCCGCTCACATCTGCCCCAGCACGTGTCCTACCTTGCCTGCCAGGGAGACAGCCCCAGCTCAACCCTCTCAACAGCCCCCCGTACCCCCAGGAGCAGAGCAGGTGCCCCTGCCCAGCCCTGGGTGCAGGCTGGCGGCTGGTGTTGGTGCCTGCACAGGGATCTTTGGTTTGTGCTGCAGAGGGAGGTGTTTGTGGTCAGAGAAAATGCTGTGAGACCCCTCATTGCTTAGGTTAATTTGAGCATCATGTGCTCTGATGGGGGACTTCTCCTTGCACCCAAGGAGGAGGAACTGAGCAAGGCGGTGGGGTACCCACCCGGTGGCTGGTACAGGTGGGCACCTGTACCTACTTGCAGAAGATACCCAGCAACCTGGGAAGCCCCTCCAGCTTGTTCCCGGCCCCAAAGCCCCCAGCCTCTTCCCACAGGACTCAGCTAGAAGGAGGAGGCCGAGAGGCTTCTCAGAGCTGTTGCTTGGTTTCCAAGGCAATGAGACGTAATGGCTGTTCATCCCAGCAGGGCCATCCCTCTGCCCTGGAGCCCCAGAAGAAGAAACTGGAGAGCAGCTGCAGACCCCAGCCCCTGGTTCCCCACTCCATGGGGACCAGCTCAGCACCCGCAGCCAAGTCCCTGCTCTGTGAAGGTCACTGCAGGCCAGGCACCGCTCAGGGATGCAGAGACTTCCACACAAGCTGTTCCCTGTCAGACGCCATCAGTGCCGGGACTGGATCAGGGTGTGTAACTCCCAGCACAGCTGCCACTGTGTGCTGCAGGTGCCAGACCCGAGGTGACCCCTAAGGGCTGCAAACCCAGAGAAACACCAATGCACAACAGTTTTTCTCCACCTCTCCAGGGGATGTGGGCACCCGTGGGTGCCTCTACCACTGGGTCCAGTGGCCCTGAGGTGCTGGGTGCTCTGTCAGCCCAGGTATGACGAAGGCACCCAGCTCAAGCCCTGTTCACCCTGCCACCCCTGTGTTTTCCCAACTAATTCAATTCAGAGAGATCTCTTCCCAGCAGTGCCAATCGATGAACCCCATGTTATCAGCCCTCCTGGTCCTCAGGATGGATACGGGCAAGGGAAAAATTGAATCTGCGGCCGTTTTCATTGGGATTTAATTGGGCAGTCTCACCTCGTTGCCTTAATCCCGGGCACTGACGCGTGCAGCCGAGCCGGCAGCTCCCCTTATTTATCACTTTTCAAATATTTGCCTCTTTGCAGTTGTGGGAAATCAATGCTCCTGCCTGTGGCATGCCGGGAGCAACCTGGCCGGGCGGCCGGGCGGCCGGGGATCCATCAGCCACTGCCATCGCTATCGACAGGGCGATTGGGGTTTAAGAGGCACTTTGATAGCAGAACCGGCACACATTAAGTGCTCGTCATCAGGGGATGATCATGACTTATTACCACTAATTCTCCCTGCGCAGCGGCAGGGCTGCAGGGCTCTTGGTCGCTAATCGCCACGCGGCTCCGTGCCCAGGCGCCAGCGCCGGGCTCTCGTCCCGGTCTGCAGGGATGGGGTGTTTAGTCACATCCTCCCTCCTGGTTTGGCCCTCGCTGCCGTTGCGGGTCCTGGTCACCAGCATGCTGGGCATTGCTGGTGGGCAGGGGTTTTCTCTGCCCCATCCAGTATGGGGGAGGTGCAGTCCCTGCTGGGCTCCCGCCAGCCAGGCTGGACTGGCAGAATCATAGGGATTGGAAGGGACCTTGAAAGACCATCTAGTCCAATCCCCCCGTCACAGCAGGATCACCTAGACCAAGTCACACAGGAACACATGTAGGTGATTCTTAAACTTATCTCCAGTGAAGGAGACTCCACAACCACCCTGGGCAGCCTGTTCCAGTGCTCTGTCACCCTCACTGTGAAGTTCCTTCTCAGATTGATGTGGAACCTCCTATGTTCAAGCTTACAGCCATTGCCCCTCATCCTATCACTAGATGACACTGAGAAGAGCCTGGCTCCATCCTCCTGACACCCACCCTTCACATATTTATAGACATTAGTGAGGTCACCCCTCAGTCTCCTCCAAGCTAAAGAGACCCAGCTCCCTCAGCCTCTCCTCATAAGGGAGGTGCTGCACCTCCTTCATCATCCTCATTGCCCTATGCTGGACTCTCTCCAGCAGCTCCACATCCCTCTTGAACTGAGGGGCCCAGAACTGGACGCAATACTCCAGATGTGGTCTCACCAGTGTAAAGTAGAGGGGGAGAAGACCCTCTCTTGATCTGCTAACCACTTCTGATCCACCCCAGGATGCTGTTGGCCCACTTGGCCACAAGAGCACACTGCTGGCTCATGGTCATCCTGCTGTCCACCAGGACACTCAGGTCCCTTTCTCCTAAACTACTCTCATAGAATCATAGAATGTTAGGGGTTGTAAGGGACCTCCAGAGATCGTCAAGACCAACCCCCCTGCTGGAGCAGCCCACACAGGAATGCATGCAGGTGGGTTTTGAAATTCTCCAGAGAAGGCCCTGGCACTGGTTCCAGCCCACAGTCTCACACTGTCACTCCCCTCATGCCATGAGCACCCTGATCCCTGGAGGTTTCAGCTGGACAGGAGACAGGGATGGCGCCTGTGAGTCCGGCAGCGCTGCCAGGATGCCCTTGTACAGCTGATGTGCCAGCCCAGGGACAGGGCATGGCTGGACTACAGTGGCATCTGCCTCCCGTGCAGGCTGGAGTGTGGGGACAGCTGTCTTCCTCAGCTCGTTCCAGGTGGCTCTTGATGCTGGCAGTTTTGCTGGCCCTGGCATCATACTTGCCTCCCTGGCCCCCCTCCCTGGGGTGCTCTAGGATCCCTGTGCAAACCCAGGCAGCCGTGGTGGACCCATTCCACAGTGGAGCTATGGTGGGGCAGCCGCCAAGCCCTTCGTGACACGTGCTCTTGATGCAAAACCAGCTGGACTGGTGTCTTCCAGCCCCATCACTTGGAAGGTGTCCAGTAATGAGCAGTCAGAGAGAGACAGGGATCCTCAGTGGCAGCAAACAGACGCTGCCGTTGCTGTGCAGGGGCTCTGGTGCCGTGTGCTGCTGGCTCAGTGCTGGGAGCAGGATGGCAGAGGTAATTCCTGACAGCCCTGTGCGAGGGATGGGAGCAGTGGGTGATCCCATCCTGCCTCCTCTGGGTGAGAAAGAGGTTCTCGGTCTACCCACAGTGGTACTGGGGCAAGTGGGGAATGCTCCTGGGTTGCACAGAGATCCCTCAGCCACAGAGCAAAGGTCTTGGAAGCTTGACACCAGAGCCTAAGTGGCTTGGGATGGGCACACTCAGGGGAAAGAGCACATGAAGCTGGGAATGGCTCTGGCACCCATCCACCCCTTGGCTATGCCTAGAGCCCAGCCTGAGCTCATGCCCTGGGCAGTTCTGTCCTGGGGCCATGCTGAGGCCAACTGCTCTGGCAGTGAGCACCCTGCTTCTAACTTCCAGCCTAAATTTATTCAGTTCAACCCCATTATCCCCAGACAAGCGCAGTGCTCCAGCCTGCCAGTGCCATCCCCTCTTGGATGTTCTTTCTCACCATGTGCTCAGAGAGAGACCCCATCCATTCCAGCTACTAGGGGATGCAGGTCTCTGTGGGGACCTCCTCAGGTGGACAGAAAGATTGGTGACATGGGGGGCTGAGCCCAGCTCCCCTCCGCAGCCCCTTGCCCAGCATCCCTTGCTGCCTGCACTGGGGATGGAGGTGTCCCTGGTCAGTCCGTTTCCCAAAGTCACCCTCGGGTAATCTGTGTCACCTGCTTGCTCCCACTGCCATGGCAATGGGTGCTCTCTGCCCTTCACGCCACAGGGCAACCCTTAAGGAGGGACCTAATGAAACAAAGAGGTCAAACTGGGCCTAATAGGGCAGCTGACACGCTGCTGACCCCTGGATCATGGTCTTGGTGCCACTGCCACCAGTTACCCCAGCAGGGTTCCCTAGACTGTGTTGTTCATCCAAGTATGAGTGCGGCCCCAGGATGCTCCAGCTGCTCTCACTGATGCCGTCGTGTGGGAACAGTTTGGAGGTAAAAACTCAGTGGAATCTGAGCTGGGGTCTGGGGCTTTGCAGGAGGGGAACTGGTTTCATGTTAAGCTCCGGGTTTGGTTTTTTTAGCAGCTTGTTTATGGGAAAGGAACCGCCTCGCTGTAAATTATTCATGGCCCCTTGCAAGCTCCTTCTCAAAATACCGATTTCTCCCAGTCACACCAAGCAGCACTTAAGCCTAAAAGCCTCATTAGAATGGACTGCTGGCCCAGGGAGCCAGGGTGGCCCAGGGCGGGACAGGAACAGTCAGAAGTGGGCTCTGCACATGGGCAATGCCCCTGGCCTCTACACCCAGCTTGCAGGTTCTAGAGCCACGGGGCAGGACACAATAGGAATTGCAGGAGGGGATCCAGCTGTGGTGCCAGGTGGGCATGGGCAGGGTGGGCATTACTTTGGAGGGGAGCGAGGGAAAGTCTTTGCAGAGCCCACGGGCTCTCCATCAGGTTCTCACCTGAGTAATCTGCTTCCCATGTGTGGGGAAGACAGGTGATTCCCCCCACATCATGGCAGCATTTGTGGAGTGACATGAGCGCAGGCATTGGCAGGGGTGCTGCCATAGTGGGTGGGAGGGAGCTTCTACAGCACAGACCAAACCAGCTGTGGCTGCAGGTGGCAGAGTGAAGCTCCACTCCCTCTGGGCTGCAGCCAGGACGCTGGGACCTCTGTGCACTTGCAGGGCCACCACTCCTGCTGGGGCCACCACTGCCAAACTGCCTGCTCACCTGCTGCTGTGGCAAGTAGGGCAGGGCACCTCTGGATGTTGGGAGCAGGGGCTCAGAGGGCACCAAGCCACATCCCAGCTGGGGCAGCACAGCAGCACCGGCACCACCACTAGGACCACTCTTGGCACTTGCCAGGGACACCTGGCACAAGACCCTGCCCCAGCACACGCAGACCCAAGTGGCAGCAGGGACCCTGCAGGCAACAGCTGGGCCAGAGCAGCACTGCTGATTATTACTAATTAAAATGCAGATGCTCCCCAAACTGCAACTTTTAGTTTCTCTAGCAACTGCTAAATCAAAAGCAACAAGGCAGGGAAACACGGAGTCATGCAGCAGGTGCCACTGTGCTGCCTCTCACAGGGGAGACTGGTCCTGCCCCAGCAACCTCCAGCCTGGCCACGTGGTGCCGTGTGTCATTTCCAGCCTTGCTGCTGGCCATCTTGCTGGTGGGTGACCCATGCTGGGCTGAAAGCTGATCCTGTAGGGGCCAGCAAGCAGTAATCTACCTTCCCACTGGCCCCCTTCTTTGCCATCCCAACCCCAGGGCAGGAGAGGCTCAGCCCCTGGCAAGGGTCACCCCTTGCATTGCAGCCTGCTCTGCCGTGCTCACCCCCGCACCTCAGGCTGGTGCTGCAGCAAACTGTCTTCACCCCTGTCATTATTTCACAAGTCTTCATCACACCAGCAAAGTTTGTGCACCCCCACGTTGCCCACTGCTTTGGCAAAGCCCTGCCCAGATGCCTCTCCATTAACAAGGGCATGTAGGGACCCTATCCACAAACAGATTTGTAATCCATCTATTGTGCCCCCTCAAATCCTCATAAAACAAGTTTGTAATCAAAACATCTTGAGACAATAAGTGAAAGGCTGAAGAGAAATCAGTGTTGCTCTGCTGCTGCTGTTGCTGTCTGCACTGCCCAGGCTCTGCTGCTGCTCGAGGAGGCAGCAGCTCTGGTTTGAGAAGCTGATGCGGGACACACAGCAGGTCCCCTCTGGGCTCTTTGACACAACCCCAGATGAACTCCCTCCTGTTTTGCTGAGCTCTGCGTCTCCCTGCTTGGTCTTTGTGTGCTGCACACTGCTCCCTTTGCCTTTGCCATCCTGGGTCAGGACGAAGCGGCTGCGCATTCAGTATGGGGTTAGGGCCAGGCTCCACACTTGGGATACAGCTCCATTTTTTCACCATTTGTCCATCATTTTGCTGGAAGACTCCTCAGCACATCCCCTGGACAATGGGGTGGATTATCTGCACCAGGGACCTGCCCCAGCTGACCTACACATCTCCTGGCACATGCCCTCCCACTGCAGAGCTGTGGTCATCTGCCCACTGGCATCCCTAGACCTAAAACACGTGTCAGCAAGCCCCTAGGCCCCTGGTGCCCTGGGTGGGAGGATGGCAGCCTGTGACAGTGTGATCATTTCCATGGCAACTGTGTGTGACAGCACAGGCTCCAGATTCTCCAGTGCCAGTGCCGGGGCCCCAAGCCGGGGTTGCCCTTCAGCCTGCTCCCCAGCACATGGGCACCCACTGCTGCTGTTGGGAAGTGAGGGGCTGCCAAGAGCCCAAGTCCTATCTGAGCAAGCCTACACCCAGTCCCTGATCCAGTGAGGCAGAGTGTGGGGCAGGGCTGTGCCCATAGCTGGCAGTGTCGGGAGCCAGAGATCCCCTTGCTCAAGTTCCCTTGCCCCCTGCAGAGGAGATGGAAGCCACTCGGGACCACGACAATGCTGCAGCTGCAGCTCAGCCACCAGCATGGAGCCTGCACCCTTGTCAGGCACAGGGCAGGGTGGCAGCCCCATGTGCCCTGCACCCTTCCCCAGAAGAGAGTCACAGCCACACAGATGTGGAGCACAGCACCTCTGCTCTGAGTAGGGCTGGAAGAGCCCACCCAAAGCCCTCCTGCTCCTCTTGTGTGGATGATGCTGCAGCCTGTGCTGTGCCCAGAGCGAGCATCTACGGGCTGAGGGCCAGTGCTGAGCGCAGGGGGCTACCTGTCTCACTGGAGACACTGTAGGGCCAGAGCAGAGGCCAGGTGGCCAGTGAGTGCTCAGCCCTGCTGCTGTCCACAGCATGCCTGTTGCTTGCAGAGAGCTGCCAGGGAGAATGGAGTGGGCACTTAATCTCCCCCTATAAGTTTAATTAATGGGCTGCAGCCCTCATTCTGTGCTGCTGCCTTAATTGGTACAAGCTGCAAACGCTGTGGAGCCTGGAAAAAAACATTTGGAAATAAAAAATATATTAAGCAGGAAACAGATCAATGGCCCCTAATGAAGCTGCTTCAGGGCTGCCTGTTGTTGAGGGGCCAGGGGCTGGTGAGGTACCACCATGGCACCACATCCTCCCTCCTTAGTGCCAACAGATAATAGTAGCAGCCCCGCTCTGTCTGCAGGAGAATGGTCTGGGTCTGCACTCCTCTGTGCAGGGCTGTGGGGAGCCCTGTGTTTGGAGGCAGCTTGAGCTCTCCTTAAATAGCTGGACAGCCCCATGTGAGCACAGATGGAGAATTATTTCTGCACGTCCACAGCCCTTGGAACGGCTGGAAGGGTGACTCCAGCACTGGTGGCGTATGTGGGGCTTCCCAGGGCCAGCTCCAAGAGCACCCCAGCCCTGCAGGGCTGCAGCAGGGTGGCTGGGGGCTGTGGACAGCGCTGGCCCCGTTTCAGGGTGGTGGTTTAATAGGAGTGTCTCTCTTTAATCTGGGAGTGGGGGCTGGGACCAGTTTGCATGAGGGGGCCGGGGAGGCTGTGCCGAGGCTGTAATTGCTGGGGCTGTGCACAGAACATTAGCTGTGCTTCCCAGATATTTACACAGGGGAAAACAAAGTCATAACTCACCGAATACATAAACTCCCAGGCATGGTGCTTGAGAAGTCCGTGCCCCCTCTGCATTCTCACAGCTGCCCCGGCACAGAGCATCCTCCACCATCCCCTGAGAGATGGCAGCTCCCCCAGAGCCACACACTGTGGGGCAGCAAGCGAGGTCATGGGTGCTGGGGTGCAGTGGTTCAGTCCTGCCCACTGGGGACAGAAGGGTGAGAAACTGGGGACTGGGTGTACGCAGACAACCCAGCTCCTGTGCAGCACAGAGCAGCCCCCAGTCACCTGAAATCAGTGGGGCATGGGGAGTCCTGCAGGAGGTCCATGTGCCACGTTCCACACCCCAGGAGCACCCGGTGTCCAGGGCTGTGAGACCTGCAACCTGCTCTGAGCCCCGTGTGAGAGCGGGACGCTGTGTGCCGGCAGGGAGCTCGGCACTGGTTGATTCACACAATACATTTCATTTAACATTTGGCATTTCACTTCATCTACTTGACAGCCGGCTAACAAATTAGCACGGTGTGGTATCAATAGCTCCAGACTGCGCAGATTAAAATCTGTTTAACCAATAGATCCCAAGAACAAAATAGTGAATGAAGGCAGCGCGGCCACGAGGACTGGTAAATCCTCCCGCACTGCTGCACAGCTGGGAGCAGAGCAAACCCTGTTCCAGTGACATCCCAGGAGGTTCCAGTGACATCCCAGGAGGTTCCAGTGCCAGCTGAGCAAGGTGGCAGGACCCTGTGGCCCCCAGTGCTGGCAGGAGCAAGGAGAATCCTAGCACAGGCTGGGCCAGCTGTGAGCAGGGGATGAGCTGCCCCTCCGTGCCCCTTGGCTGCCTGGCTCACTTGGTGATGGGCTGGGGTCTGCAGGGACCACTTTCATTTCCTGCTGCTAATTCCTGGCCCCGCTAATGCAATTGCTAACTGCACGTGGCCCCTAACGGGGAAAGCAGAGCGCAGCCTGCCCGGGACAAATTGCAAATCTCGTTAGGGGCTTGTGTTCAGGGTTTTAACGTGGCAACAGCTCCCCAGCTCACTTCTGCTTTTTGCTCAGCCCCCAGATGGTCCCCAGGAGAGGCCCTAAGCAGTTGCACTCTGCTGTGCTCTGGGGTGAGGGCAGAGCCGGGGGACAGGGGGTCATTTATGGGAGCCCATTTATCATGTCCCAAAGCCCCCAGTGCTGTCCTTTGGTGGCAGTACCTCCACAAGGTCCCTGTAATGCCTGGCCAGGGGTGTGTGCTGGCTGTGCTGCCCCACACACTGGGAACCCCATGGCTCTGTCTCCACAGGCTGACCATGGACTTGTGCAGCAGCAAGTGGATCCAGCCCCACATTTGCTTTCCTCCCACCACACAACAGCACTCGGTCCCTGCTGGGCTTCAGCACAGCCCTGCTGCTCCCAGCCGGCCACGCATGGCTGCTCCTTGCAGCATCTAGATAGAAAAAGAGAGAAAAAAACCCAATCCTAGATAAATAATTTAAAACATGAAATCCTCTGCACCTCTTTAGCGCTGTGCACCCTCGGAACCCGGCGTGCCTGCTAACTAATGAACCACGTCTGACGTGCTCCCACCTCGTGTGGCTCGGTTTGCCTGTGCCGGCCCCTCCTGACTGCTGTCCCTGCTGCCTCCAACCCTTCCCGGGCGCACTGGCATGTCTCCATCAATCCTTTCCTGGCCTGGGGAGCTGCAGCGGCAGCCCTGGCCTCAGTGCAGCAATGGGGTGCCCACTGGTCTCTCGTGACTCCCCCCTGCCCCCAGTCAACGCCCCCCCACCTTGTTGCTGTTGTTGTTGGGATTAGTGTGCGCGCTGTGGCAGAGGGGTGGCGAGACTGTCACGTTTGGGCTGCCACTACGCGTTCGTTACTTACAAGCTTTGGAGCGTGTTGCCGAGTTGAGGCCACATAAGTGCAGGGGTCATTTGCCTTCCCCCACCTCCCAACGCAGCCGCCCCACAGGAGGGTGCAGTAGCTGTTCAGCAACACGCAGGGCTGTTACTCAGCAGGGAGAGGAGGATCCTGCATCCTTGAAAGGTGACGGATGCGTGAGCGTTGGTTACTTGGACTGAGTATTAACGTGTAGAAGCAGTGGTATGGGGTCAACTTTGGCTGTGTCATGTGTTCATGCTGCTCCTGGAGCCACTGCCCTCCACAGTCCTCCTAGCTTGGGAGCCACCTGTGCCCCCAAGGGACATACAGCCATGCCACCAACCAGCCCTGCTCCCAATGAATGCCCTGTATGGGGAATGCTCAGGGGTTCCCAGCCCCTCAGCAGGCAGAGCACTGGGAGAAAGCAGGGCTGGGGCTTAAGGGCAATGCTTGGGCTAACACCCACAGTCTGTGGGCAAGCAGGAGTGGTGCTTGGTCTAAACAAAGAGGTGTTTTCTGAGGGCTGATATTAATAACATAAACCCTAATCTAAAATTATATTAGGCTATCAATTACTTCTGAGTGTCCAAGTGCTCTTCTGGCAACATAAATTGCCAGCTGTGATGAATGGTTTTATTGGAATTTCATAAGGTCTGAATTATTTGCAGATAGGAAATTTTCATGGATTAATTAAAATTTTGTAACTAACTGGAGGGGTTTGTGGCAGCCCCCATCACTGCTGGCGCGGGGCACAGCCAGGTGCTTCTGTAACACGTCCCCGTGCTCTGCCCAGGACTTCTGCGGCGCAGATGAACCCACCAGCGCTGTGGGACCGTGGGGAGAAGTCCTACATGTTCAGCAAATTGGCAGAGTCGGTTATCAAAAGCCGAGTGGCTGGAAGACTGCAACGTGCCTCTGCCTGAACCAGCACGGCTTCTGCACGGGAGCATCCAGCCTCATTTGTTATATTAGAGTTCCTCTAATACTTCAGCAAAGAGTGGGTAGAAGGAAAACCACTCAACATAGTTTATTCAGATTTTCAAAAGGCCTTTCGACAAGATCCAGCACAGGAGGTTACTATAGAAATTAAGTTGTCGTGGAGAGAGAGGCGCAGCGTTGCCACGGATCAAAGGCTCGCCCAGGGGGAGAAAGCAGAGGAGGAATAAACGGGCAGTTGGCGTCCCAGCACCGGCAGCTGTGGGGGCTGCAGGCTCTGCTGCAGCCCTGCCTCGCCTGGGGTGTCTGGGGAGAAGGATCAGCACTTTGAGAGACAGAGTGCTGGGGGTACGTCAGGGTCAGAGAGGTGAGGTGCCGGTGTGCAAGTGGTGTCAGGGCTGCTGCGGGGCCAGGCTGCAGCAAACATCCCTGGGGGGCTGCTCGTGGGCAAACGCAGCCTCACACCCCGGCGCTGCAGGAGGTAAAATTCCCACTCCCACAGTGGCAGTGCCAGCAGGAGTGCCACGGGCATGGCAAAGGCTTGCAGGCAGGTTGTGGCAAATCTCTGGCACTGTGGCCAAGGCTGTGCTCTTCCTTGCCGTGCGCGGTGCACTGTGTCCTCACATGGCTCCTTGGTGCGTGGCTACTGTGTGGGGCCACCAACAGGCAGGGCGGTGCCAGTGGGGTACTCAAGAGCAGGAGCCTCACGGGCAGCGCACAGGGCACAGAGGGAAAGGAGCAGAGCCCCTCTGGTGAGTGAGTTGCCCAGGGCACAGCACGGGTGTAGCAGGACGGCCCTGGGCAGCCTCTGTTCTCCTTTGGGCTCTGGGAATTTCCACCTCTCCCACACACTGTGGAAATTCCCTCCTTCTCCCAGCAGTGCTGCCCAACACAGTTTGCCACTTTGCTGTCATTAGCCCCAGCAAGAGCCCTGCTGCCAGCACGGCCACTGCTCCCGCCCTCCCGCTAACAGGCAATTACCAGCCCAGACGTGCTTCCAGCATGGCTGGCTGCTTCCCTGGCTCCAGAATCCAACTCACTCCAAAGAACCACCCCAGCCCTGTCCTGGTTTCCCCACACATGGCTGAGGTCCCCCAGCTCTGACTGGGCCTTGGGATGCCCACAGTGCTGCAGGGTTGTGAGTGGCAAATGCAACTGGTGGCACTGTGAGGGCTGTGAGAAGCCAAGCACTTGAGCTTGGAAGCTCCTGCGTGGGTCCAGCAGATGCTGCCTCCCCAGCCCAGCCACATCAGTACATGGAGGATGTCCCAGTCACAGCTAGCAGCAGCCAAATTCCCCCAGTTTCCAGACTGCCAGCAGGACACACTCCCAGGAACAGAAATTTTGTGGGGAGATGGTGAGGGCTCAGCCCACTGGGTAGACAGACTGGCTAGTGATGCCACACTGCCACACACTGCCATCCTATCCCTGGAGTTATCCTGTGCCCCACCAGTGCCCAGAGTGGGAGAGAGCTGGCAGCCAGATGAGCTGCCTGTGCCCACCTCTGGAGAACAGGCCTCTGGCTCAGGGCACAGCTCTGCTGGTTAGGGGGATGCATCTGGGGATTCCATGATCCCTTGCTCCTTCCATGGGCCCTTTTGCATGTGTCTCATCAGTGGAGAAGCTAAGAGGGATTTACAGCCTGCTGTGCAAAGTGAGGCCAGCAAGACCATGGTGGGCAACTGAGTCACCCACACCCTCAGATCCCAGCCGGAGAGGGGCAGATGCTCTGGGAAGTAGCCAGCCCCTCTGCCCCACACAGACACAAGGTCAGTTGGGCTTTGGCTCATGGCTACCCCAAGCCTGTGAGCCCTGTTCCTGCAACCCAAGCCATTCAGGAGAGGGCAGGGCCAGCACTGGCACCCAGCTCCCCTCTCCTGCCCCCTCCCCAAGAACCTGTTCAGTGGGAAGGGGGCCCCAAGGGTGTGCAGATAAGGGCGGGAATGTAAACACACTCCTGGCTCCGGCATCCCAGCTATCTCAAGTAGCAAGTGCCTCAGGAGCAAATTCCAGCCCCCTCCACCTCATGCATCAACTGCGGGGCCCTCCTGCCCTGATCCGCTGGAACGTGGCTGCCCCAGCTGTCCCGCAGCCCCCCCTTTCCATTCAGTCTGCAGGTGTGTTTGTCCCCCTCCCCTGTGCCCTCACCCCACATCTTGGGAACTTCCCAAGGTTGTCACCCCATCCCGCCTGGAGCCTTGGTGGAGGGTGATGGGGATCCCCCTGCTCAGGGCGCCTCAGCCTCTTGCTCAGACTGGTTTTGCTGGATAAAAACTCTCCAACGTGAAACCTGCCGGCGGTCAGGGGGCATCTCACTGGTTTCGGCTTTTCTCACTGATTTTGGCACCTGGACTGCAGCCTTGGAGAGAGGCCTTGGAAGAGGCTTGGAGGGCTGCAGCACGACCCAGTAAAGGGCATCCAGCACAACATTTCCCTCACCTGGCTGCGGGCTTGGTGTCCCACCTGTCCCTCTCAGCAGGAGCTGCAGCTGCTCACTGCTCTTCCTTGCCATCACCACTGGCTGCCTCTGCACAGCAGGGACCTGCTGCTGGCAGGCTGCAAACCAGCAACGGTGGGGTGGGCTCAGTGTGCCAGGACACGCTGCCTGGCAGAGCTGGGCCACGGTGGAGAGCAGGGGGCGTCTCAGGGGACGTGGAGCCTCAGCAGCGATGTAGGGCTTGGTGCGAGGCAGAAGGGCATCACAGCATCCCAAAACGCTGCTCTGCCGGAGAACCTGTTGATATGGCAACCCTGCACAGGGAGCGGCAGGGAGCGCCTGCACCACTCTCCTCCTCATCCCCTCCACAGCTTGTGACTTCCAGAGCCCACACCGTGTCCCCAGCCAGCATGGTCCCTGGGGCTGAGCCAGCAGACTGGGATGTAGTGGGGTGAAACGCAGTCAGACAAAGCAAAATGCCCCACGCAGCAGAAGAATAATAACCTCAGTGCTCACACACAACACCTGGCTTTCAGCTACTGTTTGGAAAAGAGACCTCGATGTCCCCCTGGGCTCCTGTCTACAGTGCCAGCAATGCTCAAAAAGGCAGCAGGGAGAGGGATGGATGGATGGATGCTGGAAAGAAAAGAGGTGCCATGCTGGCAGCACATGCCACAGCCTGAGCGGTGCAGCCTGTGCGGCCCAGGTGCAGCAAGGAACCAGGCACCATCCAGGTGGGGTGACCAGCTGCAGCCAAGTTTTTGCTTGATGAGATACTCAACAACCTAGGAGTCTTCATCCGTCTCCACTGGCTGTCTCAAAGCAAGGAGAGCACCTGAGCTGGCTGGTTTGTCAGGTTAACATCAAGGACGTATTTTCTCACAGCACAGAATTAAACTGCAGAGATGATGGCCACTGGGTCTAGTGAAGGATCGTGTCCCACCTGCACTCAGTTTGCCCTTTTTCTGTGCATTTGACTCTTTAAAATCAAACAGTGCTTAAATTTAAGTCTCTTGGCCAGCAACTGAAGTGTGATGGATGCGAGGCATTTCTCTGCATTTCCAGATGAATTTCTGGTGGTGTTCTGCCACCGGCCTCCCCACCCTCACCCCTGGATTCTGGCCCTGGACATGGTGATGGCCAAGCTGCCTTTGGGGACACATTGGCACCCTGGCTGTGACACTCAGGAGAGGTGAGTACAGACAGCAAAGAGTTGCTGTGGGGTGTAATTAAAGCAGATCAGAGCAATTCCTCCGTGCAAGGAGCTGCACCCTTTAGAGCTGGTTAGATCCATCTGAAGAGCTGCTGAGCCGTTTATCCCACCTGCTAATCTCCTACCTGAACCTTTCTCTTCATATTCCAGGGACCTTGGTGCCTTCTTACCGCAGGATGGTCTCTTGAGAGAGACCTCCTGAAATCCGGTGCCTCCAGCAGTCCCTTTTCTAAGGGCCACAGCTGGTGCAGACACCACTGTTTCTCCCTCATGCAGAGGGACAGGGCTGTGCACCCCAACAGCGCTCAAGCTGCTGCTCTGTGATGCTCTGGGGTGCATGTGCTGCCAAGGACTTTCATGCCCGTGGGCTCACCACGACCTGCTGTGCCCAATGCTACTCTCAACCCCAAACACGTCTACACTGAAGGGGCCTCAGGGACATATCCCCCAGATGTGGGGCTGCAAAGCTGGTAAGTGGGCTTAGCGCTGGTGCAGCTCATCACAAGTTGCAGCCCAGCTGCAAGGCCCACCTGCCCATGCCCAGGGGCTTCTCCTAGGCAGCAAAATGAGTTTGAATGAAAGGCAGGGCAGGTGCCTACCAGCAGCCCCAACACTCTCTTGGGTAGTGGCAGCCTGGTTCTCTCAAGACACCCCCTGACCCTCTGCAGTCAGTGGTGCAGAAAAGGCAGTTCACCCCAAGAGCTGTCTCGTGGGTAAAGCTGGAGTCCTGCGCAGAGCCCTCTGCCCAGAGGCAGGAGTGCAGGCAGCAGTGTAGGCAGCAGGCTCAGGCACAGCCCACGGGAGGGTGCAGGGCCTCAGAGATGACCTTGGGGAGCTGTGGCAGTCAGCCGCCTGCCCTGCTGCAGGACACCATCAGCAGTGTCCAACGTCCGCGACGCCTCTGCACACGTGATGCCCGTCTCTGCTCCCGGTTAATTATTAATGGGGTTCATGTTGCTGCCGAGGGGGACACAGCTAGGTTGCCCGAGCATTGCCTCACTCCGTGCAGTGGCTGCGGCCAGAGGTGAATGTCCCCCCGCAGCTCAGCGTCTCCTGCAGCAGTCCCCGCTGCCTGCGGCACAGCAGCGAGGCAACCCTCAGAGCGAGCGAGGCAGGGAATCCCGCATCCCACGGAGGAGCCGTGCCACAGCCAGGGACACGCACGCTTTCACAATAACGCCTCTCCCTTCTCCCCTGCAGGCTTTGTGCCTTTTTTCTCTTCTCCTTCTCTCCTCCTGGCTTTGCCATATGCAGTGAGGAGTAAATAAAGAGCACTGAAGTGGGGAAAAAAAGAAGAAAAGAGAAAGATCAAGGGGAAGGCTGGAAGTCCTTTCTCTGGGATCTAAACCAGACCAGCCCCACAGCTCTGGGGCTCCCTGCACAGGTGGTTCTCAGGGCTCTGGGGCTGCCTCCTCACTGCCCTTGGTGCCAGAGGAACCAGAGGCAGTGGAAAGCACCTGAGTGACAGCAGAGGTGAAAGCTGGTGTGACAGCACAGGGATGTCACTCAAGGCCATGATGGGGACTAGTGTAAGAGGGTGACTCCTACCCCACAAAACATATTTAAAGCACTGCTTTGGGTGTTTCCCAATGTATTCCCCCAGTGGGTCTCAGTTTGACTTTCAGACCCTCTTTGAATATTTGGAGTAAAAGAAAAAAAAGATTTCTGAATGTCAATAGGAGCCCCCTTATCTCAGCCTTCTCCATCAAGGCTGCTCCCCATCCTTTGCCCTCTAGGCTCCTTCAAGCAGTGATTTACATGGCAATGGCCCTTCCAGCCCAAGGTTAAACTGGAATTTACATGGGTGCCAGGCTGCCGGCTGGCCCTTGGGGCAGAGATCTGCCCCTGACCCCTGCCCACAGCAAGGGCACAGCGGGGTGAAGGTGTGGGGAGAGCCTGGGAGATTTGGTGTGGGGGCCCCCAGTGCCACTCAGCCCACTGGCGTGTGTGGGGTGGATGGACATCACGAGCCTCCCCGTGGGACTGCCAGTTTGGCACCAGGCACTGCTTCTTCCCTGCTCTTGCCAGATGGTGGCTGGTGCAGAAAGGCAGAAATGTTTAGCAGATATTTCTGTTCTCTATTTGGAATGAAGCAGGAGGATATATTCATCTCCAGATGATACTGTGGATGGAATATAAATCCTGCCATCTGTAACAATGGGGGATGTGAGGCATGATCTCCTCGAATTCAGCATTTGCAGATCATCCGGACAGCTGATGCTCAAGAGTCTAGAAGGAACTAGCTCGAGCTGATGCTACACTTTAAGGGATCTTAGGAGAAGGAGAACATTCCCAAAGGCTGGGGAAATGTCAGCGGAGCTGCGGTGTTTAGAAAAATTTAAAGGCACAGCTCAAGGACCCGCACATCAATTGGTCCCTTTAGGTCTTCTGTGGGGTTTTCTGTCCAGGTGGCCCTGCAGGTGTGGTTGATAAAGGTGACTGCACCAATACAGCAACCCTGGAGTTCCTCAAAGCGTTCTGTCGATTTGTGTTTGCATTACAAACCCCACGCTGCAGGAGAAATGATCAGGGCAGGCATTAGGTGGACTGAAGTCTTGTCTCAGACAGATCTGGCTAGGTGGTGGCTACTGGGGAGACTTCAGAGGATGGGGGTGTCCCTAGCGAGGTCCCTCGGGGAATCTGCCTCTGTTGCAACAGCAGGAATGTTTTTATCCAGTGATCAACCTGATCTCAAGAAGCTGCTGTGGTGAAGTCTGCAGGGAATACAGTGACCTGTGGGGACATTAATAACAAGCAGGGCAGGTTTTTTGCTCCAATATCTTCTAAATTGGCTGGTAAATCCAACTAAATACATTTTAATACGGCCGCGTGCAAGGGAAGGCATCTGGGAACACAGACCACAGCCTTCACCTGCAGGATGGGGCTCGGAAAGCTGTGACTCAGAAGAAGGCTGAGGAATGATTGCAGGTAACTGCCGCTACATGAGCTCTCGTCTCAACAGCAGCTGAAAGCAGCTAACGCCTTCCCGGAATATGTAATGGAAGAGTATCAAACAAAAGCTCTGGCCTCTCTTCTTGTGAGCGTTCAGATTATTTCTATGGATGCTCTCGCCAGCTTGGCTGTCCAGAATTAAAGGGACACTGAAGTTCTGCAAAGCAAGCCATACGGATCGTGCCATCCAGGCATCAGAAAACAAGCTCTGCTGCAAGACTGGAATGATGCAAACTGCTCAGCTTGCTGGGGAGAAGACTGAGAGGTGTCCTGACCTCATCAAGAAGAGTTCCTGACAGTTCAGCAGTCTCTGTCTCACAGAGGAGCAACAAGATCTGAAGGCTGAAGCAGAAGCTAGAAGAATTCAGCCTGTGAATTCAGTGAAGAAGATACCAACCAGATCCTAGCAGGAGGGCAGGAGATGCTGCAAGACTAGAATGCAGCTGGTTTATCAGTTTCACAACAATTTCCTTTGTGTGAGGTAAGCAAATCCAGATTCTGGTGTAGCTCCACAGTCCTGCTGTGTTCAGCCTCTTTTGCACCCAGGAGTGCTTCATCCACCCTGGGGACCTCAGGACTGCCCATGCTGGCCTCAGGATGCTCACAGCCTGCATGCCACAGGGGACAGGGGGTGGCTGAGCACTGGTTTTGTTTCCCTGTCTCCCTTCCTTCCCAGGATGGAGAATCCAGGTCAGCAGGGCCAAGCAGCTTCTCAACATGCAGGAGCTGGGCACCTTGCAGAGGTGGTCTGGGATGCTGAGCCCTCACTGCTGGCTCTGCTTCATGTCTTCCAGACTACTCCTGACATTGCTGGGAAAACAGAGGTGCCACCCAGCAGCAGGTACGTGCCTTGTGCTAAGCTGAGCCCTAGGCCCGTAGCAGCAAACACTGTGCACCTCTCCAAGCACCCGGCTCCTGCCTGTGTCTCCGTTGGTGCCGCAAGGCTCCTGATCAAAAGTGGTGGCTTTTCCTTCATATTTTGGGTTTTGTTGTTGTCCGTTTTGTTTGATTTTGGTTTTTTTAATGAAGGAAATGCATCTGTTAGGTGGAGATGAAGTTTGGTGCATTAGTTCTCATCTCCCATCTTCTCCCATCTCTTAGTGCCTCGTCTCCCATCTCTTCCCGTGAGTTGCCCCTGCTCTGGAGCGAAGCAGAAGGTTGGTGGGTGGGGACTGCCTTATGACTTTTCCCTTTCTAGCTGGAATGGGACCAAGCTTCCTCAACTCTGGAAAAGTGACAAGAGGGAAAAAAAAATAATTCTGGTGCTCTGGGATGGCAGAGTAAGAAAAACAGGGCTTTGGTTTGGTTTGGTTCCAAGATGCCAAAGAGGAGGGGGAAAGAAAAATCCATGAAGGAAGTGGAGGGGATGTGGCTGGGCAGGGATGCACAGAGAGGGTGAGATCTTGGAAACTGAAACAAATGAAGGGAAAACTTCCATAAGCAAATGAAGGAAAAGCTTTCACTGGGACCGAGCAAAATGGAAACAAGATTGAAATTTTTCATGAAGTCGCTTTTGCATTTGTCTCTGGTCAACAGCTAGAGCCCTGGTGGGGAAACCACAGAAATTACCTCTTCTCCTGTGCTGGAGAAGTCTCCTGTAGGGACCCTGCATGAGGCAGCTCTCTGCAAGGAGGTGATCTGAGAGGTCCAGAGGAGATGTTATGGTTCTGCGTGAGGATTTCCAAGGCTGCACAGGCAATAAAATGAGGCTGTGATGAGAACAGGCAACTTAGAGGGAGAATTAGTGAGGGAATAAGCAAAATATGTCAGAGCTGTCTCCACGTTGAGGCTGGAAACCAAGGGAATAGGCGAGAGGAATGAGAGGTTCTCATGCATGAAGACAGTTGTGATGTAGCTGGCATTGCAGGGGCCTGGTGGGAGGGTGTGTGACGGAGCTGCTGCTGGGGAGCCGCGCAGAGGCACCGTGGTGGGGGAGCATGGGGGGCAGAGCCGGGCTGCCAGCCGGGAGCAAGCATGCCAGAAAGGGGAATGAGCAACATCCTGCAGAGGACAGCGAAGGCGGCCACCTCCTTCGCAGCCACGGAGCCCTTGCACACCAGGATGGAGCCTCGGTGCGGACCACAGGACACACGGGAGGCTCTGCCGTTGTTTAGAAGAAAAGCTCATTTCTATTCATGATTAATTGCAATGCAGATCAGTGGATGCACATCTGACGGGCTTAAACCTTAAAGCTCAAACATAGGCTTGTTGAAAACTTAGTGACTCATTAATAACAGACAAGCTTGTATGGAGAAGATCATTAAGTAAATGAGTTACAGAGAGCTGTGAGAAACTGCCATAGTCTGAAGCTCAGCCAGAGGCTTTTGGGGTGAAATTCAGTCTGGGCAGCAGGTCGGCTGCTGGCTGTATGTGGCTCTCGCCTGAAGATGGAGGGATGAAAAAGCTGGCAGGCACCAGCAGGGCTCTGACGCCCTCTCCGCAGAACAAGCAGCCATTTATGCCACATCATTTCCAAGACAAAACGCTAAAGATGAAGAAAAGAAAGGAGGAATAAGACGTTTTCTGACAGGCGGGAGTCCCTGTTTGCTAAGTTTTGTTGGAAAAGCAAGGCGAAAATAATTTCGTATTTAGTCAAATCTGCCACAAATGAAGCAGAAAATAATTCTCTCTGGTAGAGGCAGAGTGGTGCCAGGGTGCCTTCTGGCAGAAAGGGCAGAGACAAGACTGCACGTGCGGTGAATGTCAGCAGAGCAAATCCTTGCGGAGGGACAAATGTGCTCAAACGAGCGGTGAAACTTTCCGGGGCGAAACATGAGAAATGGGTGTGCAGCCACCAGAAGCTGGCAATAGTGCCAAGCACTACGGCTCATGCCACCTTCTACCCAAAGTCTCACGTGTTGGGTGTGATCTGCCTTCCAGCTTCAGAGCAGGTGGCTGCATCACGGCTTAATGCCCTTCTCTGAAACTCCACGGGATATAAACGCACCTCTGCTCCCCAAGAAAATCCCCACGTAAATCGGCCCAAACTGGCCAATATGTCTGGAAAGAGCGGGTTATGAAAGTAGCCTTGAAGTGGGAGCCCTGATTGTTGTTGAGCTAAGCCAGCCCTTCCCTAAGCCACAACTGTGGGCATGTGGTGATGGGCCCAGTGCAACGGGCAGTGGGGCTGCAGAGAAGCTTCCTGGAGGGGAACAGCCAGCACCTTGCCTTGGACTGGGGAAAGTCAGAAACCACTTTGAAAAGCACCGTCCAGAAGCAATACAAGGTGCTGTAGTTAAGGGAATTAACTGGGAGCCTATTACAGAGACCGCGTCACATTTAGGGTATAAAAAAGAATAATAACACACAACATCATTTGTCTTTAAGCAAGTACCGAGCAATACAGTCCCAACAATTCCATCCAGATGCACCACTCAAGAACCTGTCCTAATTATGGAATTAGAAATGTTTGTGCTGTAAATGCCACAGGATGACATATAGGGAGACGTTCAACCCGTGCCACTCCACATTCTTCGTGACAGTTGAGTCCCACTTTAGCTTAAAGGTTGTGCACAGAATGTCATTCACATTAAGGAAGAAAAACCCAGCTGCAAAGCAGGAAAAGCATTTGCCATAAAAGGTTTAGCCCGGGAGGACTCTCAGATGTCCGATGGGGCTGAGGCTGGCTGGAAAGGGAATGCTGCAGTGAACCCTGAAGATCGGCTTCTTCAGTGGTCGCTCCAAAACAGAAAGCACAAAGGAAGATCCCACTTCTAAGGAGAAACCAAAATCTGGGAGTTACCCAAAGGATGAGAAATATCAGCTGGAGCTAATTCTGTGTCTGTCATTGAGCAGCCAGCCTAAGGAGGGAGATGCTTGAGCCTGCATTATTTAAATGCAGCTGCAACACATGGACCCTGCTCTGTGAAGCTGCCGTATGACAGGCTGGCTCCCAGCGAAAAGGGGGAAAAATCGCTGTGAAATGAAGGGCATTTGCCTCAGCAAATAAACTGTGAAGAGACAAGCTTAAATCTAGCTTCAACAAGATCTTTAATATGCTATTTGGATGTTGTAAGGGTAGGAGAATGCCCTTTGATATTAGTCCTGCTTCGGAGATATTTCACACGGTAATTGCCTGCATCTTTAAGGCACAACGTATTGCAGCCATGGTGATTGCTGCTTTAAATTGGGCGACGGCTCTAAAAAAGCAGAGCCGAAGAGCCAGGCAAGAGCTGCGCTGAGCGGAGGAGACACTTCAGAATGAACTTTAAAAGGTCAGAATTTGGTCTGGCAGAATTACCTGCACTGGCTCTGAGCTGAGCTCTGATGGCTTTGTTGCCAATTTAGATAAAAGAGAAGCAATAATTAGAATGTCTAGCCTCTAGGATATAAAGCGGATCCACGGAGATTTATGAAAACAATATACTATTTGGCAATATCTATTCCTAAATCTATGCCTAGCGTTTCCTCAGGAGGGAAGTGCTGCAGCCTGAAATTGCCTGGCTCTAGGCAGCCAGAAAAGCAAGTACTGGAAAGGCTACGGCCGTGGTGATGGAGACCCTTCAGCCCACCCCAGGATCGCTGCCCAGTGCTTGTCTGCCCTTTGCAGGACCTGCCCACGGGCTGTGGGCACTGAACTCCAAGTTAGCCACTCCTCAGCTTGTCTTGAAGAAGCCAGGCAAGCGTTTAGCGCCTGAGCCTCTGGGATGTTTCCCTCTTGTGCCTTCTGGGTGGATGTGGTGTGCACAGCATTTCCCTACAGGTCTGGACAAAAGTGGGGTGGCAAGCTCTGCAGCAGGCTCCTGGCCCCCCAAGACCTGTGCTGCCCAGGGTGTCAGCCTGCACTAGCAGTGCTAATCATAGAATCACAGAATTATCAGGGATTGGAAGGGACCTCGAAAGATCATTTAGTCCTAAGGACACCCCAGCATGAAATCACCAGGGATCTAGCACAGAAGGAGGAGGTTTTGAGAGCCTGGTTTGCTCCAGCCCTGTCCTGCCAAGTGCACCAGCAAAAAGGATTAAAATCGTCTGTTCCTTCCTTTGGAAATCTTGCGACTCCTTAAGTCCAAGAGCGGCTGCACTGCTGAGTGTCCCGGGGGAAGGGGCCTGCTCCAGTTCTGCAGGAGTGTGGGACAGCCAGACTGGTGTGTTCCCTTCAGTCTCTGTAAGCAGGGTAATAAACCACTGCTGCTGTCAGCATCCAAAGCCAGGTCACCAAATGCCGTACCAAAGGATGCCATGCAGAGGCCTTCACTTGAAAGATCAACTTCAGGAGGCGAGGTGCTAAGCACCAAGTCCTTCCCGCAGCAAAACATCTCATCTTGAAGTACAGACACCAGACGTGTGGATGTACCCGATGCTCTGCTGTGTTTATTTCCCACTGCTCAGCATCTCACAGAATCAGGCCCATGGTGAAGAAAAGGAAAGGGTTAAGAACATCAAGCTCTGCAATGAATATCCTTTCCTTGGGACATGCAAGTGTTCCTACCCAAGCCTCCCAGAGTTTTCACTGTCGCTCTGGCAGTGAGTGACAGTGGAGGTGGTGAGCTCCACACATCCCAAAGGCAGTGAGTGGAACATCATGAGTGCTCACAATGACTAACCTGTTTAGCAGGTCCTCCTTGGAGATACTGCTGCACTTTCATCAATCTACTCACTAAACAGAGCCAGGGGTGGGTGCCAGGTCCTTTGTCCTGTCCCCATTTAGTTGTAAGCAGCTAACAGATGGTTCTGTCATCCATGGGCGATGATGGCCAGGAGTACTCAGCGCAGGGAGAGTCATGGTGTGAGTGGTGAGCGAAGCGATTCGTAGGTGGTCCACAGGTATAAAATGGCAGACAAGCAATGCATCGCTAGGGAAGCATAAAAAACCAGCATCACGGTTACGGGAGGGAGTCAGGAAAGAAGAACTAGCAAAACAACCCATCCACACTGGCAGAGTCACGACCTACTCAATCCATCACAAACACGAACGCACCAGATCCGCGTGAAGGCAAGCAAATGCCAAAACAATGTGTGTCTGTGACAGCATAAGCTTGAACCACATCCTTGCAGCATCCTCCGTGTGGACAGCTTCGCTCTAGTCACACCGCGGTGTTTGTGCATTAATGTTTTTATTTAAGAGCAAGAACAGACGGGCAGAGGAATTAAGAAATAAATCCGAGTCCTTGCTGAGTTGGGCTGACTCCAGGGTGGTCTGGGTTGGAGACAACTGCTCTCACCTACCTTCAGTAATGATAATGAAGAAATTGGGGATTCTTTCTGCAGGAAGCAGAGGATTTATGAGGGAGCAGCTGGAGAGGCCAAGAGCAAAGGATAAACACAGAGATGGTAAAAGAGTGTCTGACAAAACTCAACCTACGTATTATAAATCTGCAGATCCAGACGCAGTGTGCCTGAGAATTTAGAAAGAAATCTTTGAGGACAATCTTGAAAAATAATCCTCTCTTCATCACAGGAGTTATCTGGGCCCTGGGAGGGGCCAATGTGCATCCCGTTGCAAGAAAGGATTTAGAAGATGGGGCAGGAGTCGGCCACCCACCTGCCCACAGATCTCTGGCAAGAGAGTTTCAAACTGGGCTTTTTTCTCGGCCTTTTGTTTCCTCCTTTTTTGCTTCTCCTACAGCCTCTGCCCAGGGCTCCACAGAAGTGCCGGGAGCCCGGAGGCCAGGCAGCCTGCCTGCACACAGCACCCCAATTCAGCCCTAAGCCAGGAGATGTGTGCACCCCACCTCTGCTCTTGCACATGGAGCCTTTTTTTTTCCAAAATCTGAAGGGAGCTGGGTGTCAGTGGGGAGGGAAAGCTCACTCTACATCTTATTTTCAAACTCCAGCACCTCATATAACTCACAGCTTTTACAAGTGCAGTCCTTGGAACATAAGAATTTCAATAACCTCCATTCTGGGATAACCCGCTGAGCTGTCACGCGTCTCTCCCTAGCTGGGAAGCAGCTGTGTTGCCCTCCTCCCCAGCTCTTTCTTGTTTTGTGAAAGCACTGAGATGTGAGGGAGCTGGTGTGATTTGGGGAGCAAAAGCTGGGGAAACCAGTGGGATGAAGTTTCTCGAGGATGGGGGCCCTTTGCCTAGACTTCCCGGTGCATAGCTTGTGCCAGTGATGAGTCGCAGACGCTGCAAGCCAAGTGCAGAATGCGGCCACGAGGAAGTGGACTGGGACGCACCTCAAGCCTTGCAAGCAGCTTGTGGCTTTGGGACCTCCACAGCAACCAGAGCCACTTTGCAGTCAGGTTCTGCAAGGCACCCAGCCGCAGAGGGACATTCAGCAGGTGTGGAGGTGGGACTGCACTGCCTCTAACCTGCTGGGTCCCTACACCTTACAACTAATAGTCTTCCCTTTCTGAACAGACTGTCCTCATTATGCAACCCACTTCTCCGTGTCCTCTGTGGCCGGTCCTCTCGGAGCCATTCCTGTAGTGCCACAACGAAGTTCTCTTAAAACCAAGTGAAAGCTGTACAGATTTAAAGAATTTTGTGTGAGCTAGAAATTGGTTGATGAATCACAGACTCAGACAGTAACTGTAGAAATGAAATTTCAGAGCCTGGAACAATGATAGTTGTGTTGCCACAGGAGGCAGGCAGGACAGGCACTCGCATTTAAAGTTTAATTAAACAGACAATGGGCTAACACCGTCCAGATCAGTGTCACCAGTGGGCACTGAGCACAGCCTGGGAGGCATCCAAATCCACCTGGGAACATTATGGCCGTGGGCTGAACGCAGCAAGACAAGGCTCAGCACTGACAAAGAGCAGTCTGAAAGCCAGAGAGAAAGAGGAATAGCTCAGGTAGCTGGAAGGCACTTAGACCAAGGCTAATGGGTGCTAGCCGAGCTCACGCTGGATAATCTTGCAGTTCAACAGCCCTGAATAGAGCTGACACCATTAACTACGGTATGGCAGCTGCCGTGTGAGGGCCACACTGACAAAGGCGTTACCCTTTGTCAACACCAGCATGGCTGCTGGTGTGGTCCTTGAGGCCACAATTTGTCCTAGCCACAACCGAGCACCTGCCAGCTGTGCAGCAGCCCTAAGCACAGATGGGCTCTTCTCTCCTGCCTCCCCACGGGAACGAAGGTCCAGGCTGCAGAGGTGCGTGTGGCACCGCGCGTCTGCTTGCCTGAACGCAAGGGCTCCACGTTTGAAATATGAAAAGTAGTGCTCTGCTTTGAGAATTACAGGGAAGTAGTGGGAATGATGCCAAGACTAAGGCACATGGTTGCGAAAGACTGGAGGTTTTGTAAATTAGCTGTGTGAAGAGTCGGAGGGGATGAAGTCTTGGTCTATAAAGACCTTCAAGGTAACTGTAATAAATGAAGGAAGGGAATTAATTCACAGTCTCAGAAGATGGTAGGACGAGGAACCTGGAGTTAAGGGGGAATAGCTCCATATAAAATGGTCTCAGCAGCAGGTACCTCTAGGCAGGGCACTTGTGTCCCCATGTTGTGCAAGGCTGGAGCAATGCAGCAGGTGAGACAGTGACAAAGAGCAGCCCAGGACTCTGCTCCTCACACATGGCTAATGGCTTGCAGATAAATAAGAAGTTTGAACCTCTGACTCACAACAGAACAACAGAGCAGACACACTGTGAGCTGGAGGGTCTGTGTTTTTCTGGCTGTGCTCTGCTACTTGCCCTGGAGCAGGGGCTGTCTCCCATCCCATCTCAAGGCAGCAGTGGCATTGAGCTGCACGCTCCCACTGAGAGGTGCTTGTTGGGTCAGTGACTTAACTGTGACCTCTCTTCAGGGAGCAGCCAGGGTGGGTACTGGCCATTCGGACTACCTCCCCACTCCATCTGGAGACTCCAGAGAAACCTGCTGGTCATTGCCACCAGTCATTGGACATGTCAGAGCTGCTTCTTGAAGATTGGGGTCCTTCTACCATTTCCATAAACCCAGAACACATTCTTGGCCAGGACGTAGGTGAGAACAAATCCGGTATCCAGTGCTGCCACACAGTGGTGCAGAGGCATTTCAGAAGGCAACATCTGCACAACCACCCCTTGGAGGATCTTGGTTGGAGACTGAGACAACCCTAGGTTGAACTCAGGGGATGCCTGAGCCTGTGCAAGCCTGTGCTGGCAAGAGCTCACTGGCACAGGCCCAAGTTAAAGCTCTTTGGTGATCAGCCTGACTGTTCTCTGTTGGACATGATTCCCTACAAGCTGTCCCCAAAGTCATTGATGTTGGGGACATGCCCCTCATTGTACAAATACCACCGTGGGGAACGTTTTGTTATTGTTAATTTCAGTGTCTTCCAGTTGCTTCCAGCCCAGAATTCCTGCTTCTATTCTCTCATATCATCTAAACCAAACACCCTCTCACATCAGGCTCTATAGATTTCACAGATTCACAGCTCAACAGTTTATCCTCCTTTGTGTTCACCCTGAGAAGTGACACTACCAACACATCAGGTTTAAATCTTGGTGCTCGAGCACGCAGAAGGTACCAAGGGAGATTCTTGACATACCCAACTTCACCTCCTTGCATTGCTCAGAGCCCCCCAGCAGGAGCTCTGACCATGCAGAGACTGAAGTTGAGGATGTGATCTTGCACTGAGGCAGGTGAGCAGGAATGAATGAAACACAGGACCCCATTTCCCCACGTCTGAATGACTCACCAACGTACGTGTGTCTCCAGGCTGCAGCTCACTCAGTGCCAGAGCTGAGTGTTCGTGACCCTTTTGTATTATTTATCTTTCTTCATTAGTGCGTTCAACACCCTGAGCTTGGGGTGATCTGCATGCGCGCAGTGTGCTATTAATACTCTGTTGCAGATCATCACTATGTAAATTAATTAATACTCAGGCTGCCTAAGTATAAGCCCTGTGGCGACCTGCTGGAAACTCCATACAGTCAGCAGGCTCTAGTTTGCTCTTGCTCATTGCTCACTCTATGGCATTCCACTTCCCCCATTCACCAGCTTCAATTAACTTCTGAGGTACAGACAACAGCTGAGGTTTTAGGTCAGCCTATGGTCTAGTGGCTGTGAAAACTTATAGAAAGGAATAATATCAAGGGAAATAATGAAGTTTTACATTGTATGTGTTAATAAATGAAGCTTTAGATAATATAGCTCTATAGACATGTTTATAATACACAATGACAAAGAGGCCACACCATGGCCAAGCACAGAGGCAGTGGGATCTCCTGGCCAGCACTTGGGTACTCTGTTTCCACACCCCAGATCTCCACCAGCTCTTTTGGCCCCAGGCCATGCTGCAGTGTTTCTGCCAGTGATTCCCTGCCAAGCCCCACGAGTCCCTCTGTGCTGCTGTTTCCAAAGTCCTGATTCCCTATTTGTAGCCATCCTTCTTTGGTTTTAGATAAATGAGTTTACTCTTGCTCACACTGAAACAGATATTGTTTGCCTATCCCCGTGCTACACGCTGCAGTCTGGATTGCTTAGTAAATGAGATTTTGCTGCTCGTCACCTGTGATGCCTGGAAGGGTAGCTGTGGGAAAACAGCCGCCTCTCCTGGCAGGCAGCACAATGGTTCATGCCAGTTGGAGGGACCTTCTTCCCCAGAGCAGGAAACTGGCAACACGAGTGCTCACTTTCCTCCTTCACCACCCACTTCCCCTCAGCAGGCTGGCAAACACCATTTGCTGGGTTCCCTCTCTTCATCTTGGGTGCCCGGGTTTCTCGAGACATCTCTGAAGGAGTCTGAAAGCAGAGGGTGAGTAGTGAGATGACACAGTCTGGAGATGATACAAGATTATTCAGCTTACTGAAATGAAGCTAAACACAACTAAAGCTGATTGCAAAGAGTGGAAGGTGAAGGTTGATCTCTTCATATTGAGTCAGTGAGTTTTAAAATGAAATGTGGTGTTTGCAGCTGCCAAATAATACGTGAGAAAAAAAGTTAAACTTATCTCTACATATGAAATTATTGGTCCTAAATGATCTGTCAGTAGTGTGAAAGGGGTTGTGGAGTCACTGCAGAAGGTCCCCTGAAAACAACATCTCACCAGTCAGCACCAGTCTAAAAAGTAAACGTAAGATTAGGAATTAGTGAGAGAAGGGTGGAGAGCAGAGGAGATGAACTCACTGTCCTGTCTAAAGCGACCTTACAAGCATGTCCTGAATACTGCATCCGGTACTGATTTCTTCTTTTATCATGTGCATCCCTCCCCTACTAGCTGTAGTGAGCATCTACTTCAAGATCACACCGGTGTCCTGGAAGAGATAAGAAAGCTTATACTATCAGCCACCGGCTGGAAAGGAAAGGCTGAATAGAGAAGTGACAACATTTGTTGACAGTAGTTATTGAAGGTCAAAGGACAAGAACTTGCCATGAAGACATTAGGAGGATCTTACAGTTGAGACTGACTAGGAAACGAGACCTCATTAAAACCAATGTAGATACTGCAAAGTGCTGTAACCAGAACACAAACATCTAATCTCAAGTACGTGTGTTGGTCTGTGAGCTGACTGCTAGCACACATGGAAAAGATTTTGAGGTTATCACAGAGACATGCCTGGAAATGTCATCCCGGTGTTCAGCGGAGACCAGAAAAGCAAGTAGAATCATTGAGGAAGCGACACAGACAGAAGAACCAAACAGCATCAGGCCAGTCCAAAACCAGTACACTGCGGATTCTGGGTGCAGCTCTCTTTTCCCCCCTGGAAAAGCAGAGCAGGAGACTCCACAATGTCACAGTACTACAGATGTGGACTCACCAGGGCAGAGCAGAGGGGAAGGACGACCTCTCTAATCCAGGAAAGCTGAACTGTGATTTACTATACAATGCCTCTGTCAATACAGGAGGTTGGGGGCATGACCATAGTGACCAGACAGATGAGTTCAACCACACACAGAGGAAATAGCCCTTCAGAGGAGAAGCAAATGAGCAGAGGAACTTTGCTGCCGGAGGATGCTGAGCGTGATGAAGGATTGTGGTGTTCAAGTCTTCTATGACTTGGTCTAGGTGATCCTGCTGTGGCAGGGGGATTGGACTAGATGATCTTTCAAGGTCCCTTCCAATTCCTAATTATTCTACGATTCTATGATTAAGAAGCAATTGAGTAGATTAATGAAAGAAAACATCACCATAATGTATAAACTGAAAAAAATGATACTCTTTTATGGTTTCAGAAAAGTCTGAGTTGTGACCAGTGACATGAGGGAGAACAGACCAGCAAGGTGTCTGGTGTTGGTCCTTGCTTGCTCTCCACGGTCTCTTGGTGCAAGTCCCTATAACTCTCTCGAGGGCTGTGAGGACAGCAAGTTGCAGAACCATGCCTGTGCAAGGAAAGGTTAGGATTATCCAGCTCATAAGTGTCAGAGCTGAGGAGATGCCATAGACATATTCGTGAAGGATTGGTATGTTTGTGGCTGTGAAATACAATCCTGTGGTTGCAAATATTCTTTTAGAAGCTGAAAAGTGCTGCTGTGTCACAGCTCTAGCTGATTCCTCCCTGGCCTAAGTGACTGAATACACGTCCTTAGACTTCTACAAACTGCCTAACACTCTGCATATGTATTACAAAAAGTATTAAGAGTAAGCTTATGGTTTCTGGTGTATTCTTAGCCTTTGATGGAGAATGCAAATGCTATTTTAGGGCATGCTGTGGAGAAGGCACGTTGCCAAGGCAAGCCTTTGGTGCAGGCTGTCTTCTTTCATCTAGCATCAAGCCTTTCTGCATCCCAGTATTTCCACAGGTTTTGTGCCATCGACAAACTAGCGATTGACAATTTACATTTTCTTTCTTCTTTACGGCCAGAACTTCCAAAGTGTGCACGGCCAGGAACCGATCACTTTGGGCTCTGTAGTCGCCCGTCCTCCTGTGAGCCTCCCTCCATCGTCAGCACACTGCCAGACCTGTGCCAAGGCTGCTGAGGAGCCACCCTCTGGTTTATTTAGTCTTCAGCGTGTTTGTTTGCCTGTTTCTAATGTGTTGAGGCGTGTATGTGCTATTAGGCAATTAGAAGTCTAGCTGTACATGCTATTAATAGACTATTACTTTTTTTAATTGAACTTGTCAGCTATTCAAAAAAATATCAGATTAGCTTGGTGTTTCCCATCAATTCGGTGGGGATGAGTTATATTTGGCACTTCTGTTTCTCAACCAACATGCTGCACCAGCCAATTCACTCTTTTGCTGTGGCTAGTTGTCAAGGTGAAGGGCCTATGACTATGGATCTTCTTAAATGTTGAAACAAATGAACTTCTGTTACTTCTAAAACTGCTTGAAAAACCAGCAGTAATAATCTGGAAGGCTTCTTGGCTGGCTCCTACAAAATCCTCGGATGCAAATGATATAAGCTGCTGATTTAAAAATGGTGCTATGCATTTGCCTTCCATGATCAACGAGAGTTAATTATGTCTCACCATCATTTAACATGACAACGTCATCTGTCTTTTCCTCTGAAGACAGAGGATGATGATTTATAAAAAAATTGTGCTTCCACAATTCCATCATTTCTAGTAATAGACCAATATTACCGTCGGGATTGTTTTCACTCCAAATACACTTACCAAAAAAAAGGGTTTAAAAAATTAATTGTGTTAGGCACAGCTTTCTAGTTCCATCCTGACTGATTCTCCCTTTAAAAAATGATGGAGATTAGTCAGGATTTCAGGTTTCTCTATGCTGTTTGGCTTGCGATTATCTTGTGGTAATGAAAAATACTGCTCAACTCAAACTGAGATGGTGATTTGAAATAAATAGGATATGGAAGAAAGGATGCAAATGACTCAGTACTGGCAAGAGTTTTCTCCCACTTCTGACCACAGCTCTGATTTCCAATTTGTCTCTTGAAATCTCCTCACTTTGTTAAAATATTGTCTATATAATTCAGTAAATTCATCAGTTAGTTCTGGAAATGGGTTTTTGGAAGGATTAATTTAGTGATAGGGAGGCCATGCAGAAGGAATAAGGCACACCCCAAAGTGCACACACACAGGAACCAAGCAGTGGGATGGAGGCAGATGGCCACGGCTAGGAGATGCTGGAGGAGGTGGAGACGGACTGTGGCTGCCTGAAGAGGTGGAAGCCAGGCACCAGCCACCCATCTTCAGTATCCCGAGTATGTGGTGCTACCCGTTACGCTATAGCAAAAGAAGACAGTTATTACTACTGAAATACATCTCACAGCTCAGTCACCGCCTTCAAGTTGCTTGTAATTGCCTTACCCAAGCTCTGATGGATCTTGAATCGGAGCTCAGATGACACTTTTCAGACTCTCAGCAAATCCATCCTGCCATTTTGCATTTTGCCTGGGCATAAAAAACCCACAGACATGTCACACAGCTTTCCATCATAAATTTTGCAGAAGCATAACAAATGGTATTAGAAGGAAATAGTTCAGTCAGTTCACATTAGGAAGTCCTGCTTTCCTTAATATTGATGACCTGCAGATTTGGAAATCTCAGGTACCTGAAGTGTTCTTGAAATTGAGTTTATTAGCCTGTATATAACATTTATGATAGATTTGATTTTCCTTTCAGTTAAGTTAGTACCTTAAATAATATTGATGTTTATCGTTCTGAAGATGATCTCGGAAATACTGTCTATGAAATTAGTAGAAATTTTGCTGTTGACTTCAGCGGTCCCAAGGTTTTACCCCAGCAATTAACAGTCATTCTACTGTATAACTTGGCTCCCTGAAGGTCTGTGGAGCTCAGCGTAATTATAACAGATTGTGTAATCAGCCTGGCAGGACATGCAATCAGCAAGGAGGATCATGTCTCTCCCCACCTCCCTCATCATTTTAATTTTAAAGGAAGATATTTCCCCAAAAGAAGGATAAATTGAAATGCCTGCATTTTCATTATGAATGTCTAGGATGCAAGCTAATGATCAGGATGCACATCCTAATCATTAGGAGCTGCAGAAAAAGATTCCACCAAAAGCATGTTTGAAAATATTTACATGTTCTATTTAATCTCTAATGAGCAAGAAGATTATGTGTAGTTAAGGCTGCTGGGCCTTTCTCTAATATGACCAGCATATTCTCTCTAGAGAGAGGGAAGGAAGAGAGAGAGGCTGGAAGAGACAGAGAGAGACAGGGACCAGGAGCAAGTCCTGTGAGTACGGGATGGAATCAGCCTTAAATTAGCTTTGTGAGTGCATTAGACAAGGTGATATTTAGAAAGACATTGTCAAGGTCGCCAAGTCTCAGACTCACTTCTCTTCTTTCCTTCTCCCTTATGACTGTTTGCAAACTTCTTAAGATCCTTAGTTTTTGTTTGCCTTCCGTCCAAACTTGCCAGTGCTCTTAGTTTAAACCAAACACATAATCAGTCCCCCACACCCTCCCAGTGTTTCTCTAGCTCCAGCAGCCACAAGCTTCCCCATCACACTGCCAGCAACTGCACAGCCACAGAATCACAGAAGGTTTTTTGTTGGACGAGATCTCTAAGATCATCAAGTCCAACCTTCGACCCAGCACTGCCAGGTCACCCCTAAACCATGCCCCTCAGCACTATGTCTATAAGCCTTTTAAGTATGTCCCGGGATGGTGACGCCACCACTGCTCTGGGCAGCCTGCTCTAATCTCTGATAAATAATTAGGTGAAGAAATTCCTCCTATTGTCCCGGCTAAAGCTCTCCTGGTGCAGCTTGCAAGCTTTACCTCTGGTCCTGTTGCACACCACCAGGGAGAGGAGGCTGAGCCCCTCAAATGAACCCCAAACAAACCCCTGGCGGCAAAGGTACTGGGTGCAGCCAGACCCCTTCCCTGGCCAGGAGGGACAATGCCCGTGCTTGATGCCCAGCACAAACCTTCCATCTGACTTTGAAGGCTCAATCTGAGCAGGCTGAGATAGCCCAGCTTTTGATGGAATTCAGAAACAACTCCAAAAAAAACCAACCCCCCGAACCCAAGAAATCCATGTGCACGCGCACCAGGGGGTGGCAAGAAGAGGCTTGGGGAGGGAGAGGAAGCAGATGGGACATTTAATTCAGGGAACAAACTAATTTAAATCTTTCAAGGAGTTTGTTATTATTTCCAGAGTGTTAAGAATGCATTTTTCTCCTTGCATATAAAATGCAATGAGCCCGCTCGGAAAAGCTCTTTAGAAAACAGCTTAACAATCTAGAATGAAGAGAAAAAGAAGTCCAGAATGTTTTGATGAGATCTTTTATGAATACGATTATTTATATATTTCAGAGATTTTTATAAATAATCATAGATGTGCAGTTGGTATAGGTCTCTTGGGTAAAAGCAAAGCAGGCGGATTTATAGAATGGGTTTACGTGCCAGGGTGGTTGTAATGGCTCCTTCTGTCAGGTAAACACATAATTAGGATGTTTTCAAATAAATGTATTATGCACATGATTGAAGCCAATCCAGGCTGCAGTATAAATATTATGGTGGGGGGTTTTTTTTAAGTTGTATAATTACATATCTACCCATGGAGCTTCTCTCCTGATAGGCATCTATTTATGCAACACCACACTGTGGCTTTTCCACAGGTGCTGTAGCAGATAGTTGCTGAACATGCAGCCTGAATGATTTTTAAGCTGCAGTATCTCCGCTTTCTCTCAAAATACCAATTCTGCCTCAACCCCTTTTTGCCTAATTGCTTCTTAGATTTATTGTTTAATTAAAACCGTTCTCGAGTTATACAAACAACAAATCCCATTAATGTGTGTTTTTTCCACATACAAATTATTTTCCGAGGGGTTATGTATCTTCAGCTTGGGAAAGGATTCCACCCGCCTCGGCTGCGCTGTCATTGCCAAGTGCAGCCTCGTGGTCAAAGCTGTAAGTTGAAGTTTATGATGGCAGCGTGACAGAGCTGTATCTATAGAGTCAAAGTGGCAATACTAAATGCCATTTGAAAGACTGATGCAGTCTTTAAGCCAATGCAGTAAAAACTCGTCTTTACTTTATAGCATTTTCATATGGAGTTTCACAGCACGTCTGGTCAGGCAGCAGGGAGACATAAATAAGACATGAGTGATGAATTGGAAGAAGAGGAACCCCAAGAAGACTCTGAGGTACATGGCCTCCATGGCAAGCCTTTCCTCAAAGCATTCCTTACCTGGCAGAGTCCTGGGGACAAGTGGGAAGGGACAGTGTGGGCACTGATGGCAGCACTGCTCATGCACCCTGCAGCATCCTTTGAACTCCTCACGAATAAACTGATTCCTTCAGGGGTCTACCCCCAGCCTGGACATCTACCTCTTGGCTACAGAGCTGAGGTTTCAGCTCCAACCCCATTTTCTATTTTGGATATGGAGACTTCTGCTAAAATATCTGCACCTGGAGAAAGATCTAGCCAGACACTGAAGCTTCAGTAGCACAACTGCACCTCAAAAGGAAAACGATGTTCTGCTGTAAACTTGCATTTGGATGCCTTCATGAAGAAATGGAAAGAAAAAGGAGGATATGCTGCAGTTCCTGGAACTAGAACCCAGCTTTTGCAAGGATCCTGGCCATCTCCAGCCTTTCAATATTAAAGGCAATTCAAGCAGATTAAAGCAGCATCATAAAAGCTAATAAAGATGAAAATGCACAAATTCAGACTAGAGATTAAAATGCACATTTTTAACAGCAATAGAGTTAAACAGGTTCCAAAGGGATGTGATAGATTACTTGCAGCTGTAGACTCCCAAAGATGCAGCAGCATTACCAACACTCGGAACTGGCTGACAGGTGTGTTGGAGGATGGCTGAGAAAGGGCATCTGGGCTTAGTGAAGCTCCATCTTGGAGCAGGAGGCTGGACAGGGCAGTGGGACAGGGGGAAGCTACAAGCAGGAGATTGAAAGTGTAATACAACCACCCGGAGGAAGGTTTCTGGTGACAGAGCTGCCAACTTCAGTATCACTGTAAGCTTCCCCTATTGCCTTCTCCATCCTCAGCTCATGTCCCCTGGGTAAGGGACCTTCCTACTGTAGAAAGTCTCTCTGAAATGCTGGAGGTGTCCCCTTTTCTCACATAGCCTCTGCGCTTGCCTCCAAGTAGCTTCCTCCTCTCTGCAGTTCCCCTCAAGCATCTGTTACTGCCTCCAGCCTGCTGCACAGGGGAAGGCTCAGCTCTGTATCCTGCTGGGGAATTGGGACAGAGACTCAGCAAGGAAACAGGAGGAGAAGAGGGTGTTTGTTGCCAGGGTTGGGATGGGGGGATTACAACTGTTGCTACCGTGAGGGGCTGCCTCCCAGCTCAGAGACAGGGTGGAGATGAATAGCTCTCTGGCACAGGGGTTCTCTCTCCTATTGTCTCTCGAATAAAAAGGTGAAGCGTGTCCCAAATTCATCCTGGTACTGGCTGCGCTGTGTCCCAGTGGTAATGCAAAGCAGCTACCTGAGTTTACTCAGCACAGAATGCAGGAACCAAAGCATGAAGCGGTTTTGGTCCTGTGGCTGGTACAAGTTTTAACCTGGGCAAACATTTCAATTCAGAGTAGGCACAAAGCAACACCCTTTGCGCTAGGCTGTAATTTTATGTATAATTTAGATCAGCATAAATTATCCTGCTGCAGAAAGGTCAGTTGTCCAACAGGAAAGACATAAGGGAGCTCTGCCTTCCCTCCACCACTGCTGCAAAAGGTGGCAGCGGGTGGGAGGAAGACATGGAAAACAATGGGTTTATCTTCCTCCCAGCTGCCTGAAGCAAATCCACATCTGACCACAGCAGCTGAAGCTGTCATGTCTCCCCTCCTTTGCAGCTTCATTTATATGGATTTCAATGGCTCTAATAATTGCTGTCATGCTACAGCAATGTGCCTTTGTGGCTGAGAAGGCCAGGGGTATTCAGGGATGCACTGGGTGTGACCAGCAGGTTGAGAGATGTTCTTCTCCCCCTCTATTCTGCCCTGGTAAGGCTGTATGTGGAATAGTGTGTCCAGCACTGGGTTCCCTAGTTCAAGAGAGACAGGGAATTACCAGAGACAGAGAGGGTCCAACTGAGGGTGATTAAGGGACTGGAACAGATCTCTTGTGAGAAAAGGCTGAGACACTTGGGCCTGTTTAGGCTGGAGAGGAGAAGGCTGAGAAGGGATCTGATCAATGTTTATAAATATCTAAAGGGTGGATGTATGGAGGGTGGAGCCAGACTGTTTTCAGTGAGGTCCAGTGATGAGGAACAACAGGCACAAACTGCAGCGCAGCAGGTTTCCCCCAAACACGAAGAAACACTTCTTGCTGTGAGGGTTTCAGGATCTGGATGTACACATCTGTGTGTGATCGTCTCTAGGTGATCCTGCTCTGGCAGGGGGGTTAGACTACATGATCTTCAGAGGTCCTTTCCAACCCCTGCCGTGTCCATGTGATATTCTATGATCCAGTGCTTCCTGAGCTCCCAATAGAACTCAATCATACAACTTTTTACCAGATCACTTTGTCTCTTATGAGAGTGAGGTTTTGAGTGGTAGTTTTAGTTCCTGATCACCAAGACAAATTGTTTGAGAATTTAGGGTTTTTCCTTGCTCTTCTCTGGAACTCAGTTGCTTCTTTTCCACTCAGAGCTGGATGAAGGATAGAGAGAGCAGAAACTGAGTCCTGCTCTGGCAGAGGGGTTGGACTAGATGATCTTTCAAGGTCTCTTCCAACCCCTTACATCCTGTGATTCTGTGATTTTGTGATGCTGTGTGATTTAAACCTAGTATGAACCTGATGATCACACTATTTTCTTTCCATGTCTTTTCTAAAGTGGAGTTCTTCCTGTAATTAAAAATACAACGTATAAATGACAGGAGACAAAATATCTTCAAGAATTTAACTTTCTGCTAATAAACCGTGGAATGAAAAGTAGAAATAATTTTTTAAAAGGCTTCAATTTTCCTGGGTTTGTGGATTTTGAAGGGGTACCTTGGATACCAGGAACACAGAACTGTTCACGCCAGCCAAGACATTTACGAGGCCATGACCAGCAGGGGCTGATGCAGAGGAAGGTGTAAAAATCGAAAGTACAAACCCATGCAAACTCCTGTGTGGACAGCTCTGCTCCCAGCATGTTCTCAGCCTGACCTCTAACAGCTAAAGGCTGACTCGCACCCAAAACCAGAAGAAAGGGTACTGCAGGATGGTTTTAGTCATTAAATATGACAATGCCAAATATCCTTGGTATGAGAGGAACGTAGCGCAGAGATAACATAAAAATTGTTAGTCTTCAGCGTTTCAGCAGAGCACATTGGAGGGGTGGAAGAATGAAGATTAGGGGTGACACCCCCAGCCTCTCAGTCACAGGAAAATCTCACCGGCTGAAACTTCACCCAAACAAAACAAAGACTCCAGCACAGCAGGCACAGCCTCCTTCTTGCAAGAGAATGGGGAGAGAGAACAAATCATCTGAGCCTGACACAAGTCACATCACTTCACGCATGACTGAAAGGCGCTCGGATACTGCAGCCATGAGCCCCGTTCTGGAGGGCCGGGAGGAAGCCTTGTGGCTTTCCGCAGAGGCCACTGTTCAGGCAAGAGAAAGTCAGAAATGTCCAGCCAGCCCATTTAATTTGCTGAACACACCTAACCCTTCACTTTTGGAGAAATGCCAGCTCGAGGTGCTTTCACAAACAAACTCAGACACCACTCTGTAATATTTGCAGAATGACTATTAGAGCCAGGGCTTCTGCACTTTAACCAGCACTGCAGAACCCCTTTAGTCCCAAATGTTAACGGTCTACCATGTGTATCCCCTGCACCTCACTCGCTTTGCTGCTCTTGTGTAAACTTGCACGCAGTCCTCTTCAAAGTTGGAACACATTTTTCTGGAACAAGATTCCACATCCATGGCTCTGGAAGCCATAGTGGGAACAGTACTTTGGAAAGACACCAGTATTATCACCACAAAAGCGATTGTTATGCTGATAGGCTGCAGCTTTCTGCTAGAATTGTGATGGAAAGGTCAGTTAAATTTGAGCAGAATTTATTCCCTGAAATTCCAACCACTTTCAGTAGGAAAAGCTATAACCTCCCCAATGCACGGAACAGCCCTCGCAGCTGATGTTTGAAGTCTGCACCTGTTATTCCAACAGAGGTGACCCCTGAAACAAGAAAGCCATTCTGTATAAACACTGAGTTAAGTGACTTTCCCCATGTCTCCTCAAATAACACCCAAATATCTTTTCTTGTCAAAATCTTGCGCTTGTCCCGTAGTACACCCGGTAAATCATGACAACCAGTGACTTATTTGAAGGCTGGAGCCCAAAGCAAGAGGTACTGGTGCCGAAAGAAGTTTAACCAGTCACCAGCCTCTAAAATATTAAGCTCTAAACCACAAGTCTATTTTTACAAAAGCAGTTTTAAATGGCCTGTAAAGACAGCTGGTCCCTGCTGGAATTTTCTTTTTGGAGGGGGGTGTGGTGGTAGAAGGAATGAATTAATGTGGAAACATCATTAGGGGATCTTTTCAATTTACTTCTATAATACAAGCATGTCCCACAATAGAGTAGCAAAAGTCTGGGAAGCGTTTAATTCCTGTTCAAGGTGATGAGATCAAGTGCCATATAACCCTCGTTCTGGCATCTTCCTGGGGGAAAATCCTGCCCCCTGAGATTGCTGCAAGGATTAGTCCTGCAGACCAGAGGAGGACCACTGCTTCATGCTGCTGCCCACCACTGCAAGTGTTGGTCATCACACACACAGTCACACGTTACCTGGCTGCCACCTGCCCGAGGACCAGGGCAATCCTGTGCAGTTCACATGGACCAGCCACCACAACCTGGTCTCTGCGCTGAGCTTGGGTACTGAGCTTCACACTGAGAAAATTCACTGCTGGCTGTAAGTGGAGTAAGTACAATTCAGCTGTGAAATTCTACTTCTGCCAAGTTCACAGCTGCCTGTCGCACTCCAGGCCAGCGCTGGCACTTGTAATCCTTCAACCAGGAAATCCCAGCTTTCACATGCGTAACTGGGCAAGCCCCAAACCCCTCCTCTGCGCCCTAACTGTAGAAGACCCAAGCGCCCAAATGCTTCTGCTTGATTTCTTTGCAGACCTCAGCTGCAGAAGGGAGCTATAGTAACCGTGCTGTGCCTGAGGGCTCCCACAGCTCTTCTGAGGCTGCTCTTGTACAAAATAAAAAGGCTGAGGTTATCCAATGTGGGGGCAACACTTTATTCCCATTGCCTTTTCAGGATTACAGCTCTCACACACTGGGGTAAAGATATGGGTCTCCCTGTTTATTGCACCTTGAAAATTTCAGATCCAATCTCCAAGTTGAAAGAATACTTGCTAAAGAGCAATTGTGTCAGCTCCTTCGGGGATATAAACGTCAATCCAGTGTATTTGTCTCGTTTGCCTGTCATCTCTGTGGTAGCAGAGCTGTGGTCAGGGTGATCGTTTTCCCAGTTACGTTTGCTGTCTCTGCTCTCTGAATTCCTTTTTTATCTTAGGTGGCTGTTGTCATAGGGTGCTGCTGAGCACAGAACCGAGGGCAGAATCCATCCTGCAATCAGACCTGAAGTTGGTGACACGACCAAACAAAACCATCAGCTTTGCAATCCTACAAAACATTAGAAGTTGGTAAGAGGTAGAGTTCTCTGAGGGAGCAGCAGCTGCCTGGGCAGTATCATTTTTAGTGCCAGAGCAGAGTATTTTAGGATCATAGAATCAATAAGGATTGGAAGGGACCTCAAAAAAAATCATCTAGTCCAATCCCCCTGCCACAGCAGGATCACCTAGACCAAGTCACACAGGAACGTATCCAGGCAGGTTTTAAACGTCTCCAGAGAAGGAGACTCTGCAACCCCCCTGGACTGCCCCCTGGACAGTGCTCCGTCACCTTCACTATGAAGAAGTTCCTTCTGATATTTATATGGAACCTCCTATGTTCCAGCTGACACCCACCTGCCTTGCTTTGCTTTTCAGCATTGCTTCACCTGCGGCTTGGTTGCAAGCTGAAAATTTGAGGTGGATTTTTATTGCAGAAAGAGGGTGTGGAAAAGTTTAGTCAGCACAAAAGTTTAACCTCGCTAACAAGGTCTATAAATTTGCTGCAAGGATAAGGCAATGCCACTCCTTTTCCTGTCTCAATGCTTATAAGGACAAGCATTTAATCAAACTCCACTTCTGGACACATGAGCTTTCTTCATCTTGTACTCGTAACCCAACCTGAAGTCTCAGAACAGGATTGTTTTTAAGGCCTCTGAACACAGTCTACAGCATTTTCCTAACTGCTTGCTTCACGCCTTCTTTTAAAATGCTTTAAGCATGTTCTGAAAACTGAATATAAAAGTAGGCAGGACTAAAAATTTATAGATATTTATATGAAGGATTGGGTTGAAATTAATTTTGAGAAGATCCTGCTTCCACTGGTGTGAAAGCGAGGAGGGGAGCTCTCAGCCCCCAGATGGATTTTCTGACAAGGCTGAAATCAGCTGAGAGCTTTGATCCAGTGTCAGGAATTGCTTCTCTACAGTTTTCTGGAAAAAGAAAAAGCCACTTCCAAAGAGCAGGCCAGTCACTGCAAACGTTGCCCAGGCTGATATTGCTGCTACTCTCTTGACTTGGATCCGAGTGCAAACCTGTCCCTTCCCCCCTTGGTTGCCATGATCTGTCTATTTGTGCTTTGAATTTTCTGCCCCAGGTTGATGTGCTCTGGAAGCTTGTGCCCATGGGCACTGGCCAGGCTTTCGAAACCTGACCTCAGGCACATGGCATGGGCGGCTGATCCCATTTCACTGCTCTGCCATGGGCTCCTGTGTGACATTAGCCAAGTCAATTAGCTTCTGTGTGCATCCATGTCCGAAAGGAGGACAGTAGTCATTTCCTACCTCACAGAAATCCTGTGTGGATAAATATCTTAGCTAGGAAGTGCTCAAATACTGGTGTGATTAGTAGTCCTTTCCTCTTTGGCAGCCTGCATTTTCTAGAATGGCTTATGTTGGAAGGAACCCCAGAGATCATCTAGTTCCAACCCCCCTGCCATGGGCAAGGACATCTCTCACTAGAACAGGTTGCCCAGAGCCCCAACCTGTCCTTGAACATTTCTAGGGATGAGTACCCACAGCTTCTCTGGGCAAGCTCTTCCAGTGCCTCAGCACCCCCACAGTGAGGAATATCTTCCTAAGATCCATTTTGCAGCCTGGAAGCCTGTGGTCTGCCAAACCATAAAGGATGGGAGCTGAAGACCACCAGAGCAACTTTTGGACTGGCTGAGCACAGATATCACTGCAATGAAATGCAGAAAAACATGTTTTCTTGGGGATCTGACAAGAAAGGAAAGAAAAGCAGAAGCAAACTCTGCCTAGAAACACAGAGGGGAGTAGAGACAGCTCCAGGAGCAAGGTCACTGTATTTTGTTTATCGTTTGCTTTAACATACATATGCAGGTTGCATTTTAGTGTTTCCATTGACATTTATTTAGGGTTAGGAAATGACAGCAGGCTGCTCTTTTGGAGACTTGAACACATGGAGCCCATGTTGCACAGCACAATTCCGCATCTCTGAGTCTGCTCTGAGTCACTGAACAAGCGACTGTGTTTTGGGAAGAGTCTTCCATGAGCTGATTGCCATCAGTACTCCAGATTTTGGCCTTTGGCAGAAGCAGGAGGTCATTTCAGCCTCAGTGATCAGAATTCCCAGGGCCTCCCTCTATCATATTTTATTCAGTTGGGAACAGAAAACTTTTCCCATTTTATAATTCCCAAAATACATTTGTTCACCAGGAACAAATTGTCAGGTGTTGTTTTTTTGTTTGTTTGTTGTTTTTTTTCTTCCTATAAACTTACCTTTCTCACTTATGATTCTATGATTTAGTATAAGGAGAGGGAGAAATGAATGATGAGAATTATATGTCCATGTACTTTGTATGACCTCTAAAGCATCAATCAGAAGGGGAGCTTCACTGTGCTCAGCACCACGCAAAGGCACTGTAAGAGAGAGCACTCATCCTGACCAGAGCTGGCCAGACTGCTGAGACTAACATCGCAGAAAGGGAAAGACACTTCTACCTACTTTCCAGAAAGGTATTTGAGGAACAGAAATCTTGCAGGTCTTGGCCAAGAAACAGCAGCAAATACCACTTCAGCTTTGTGACTGCACTTTTAATACAACAACAACTTGTGTTTCTTCAGTCAAGGATAAACTGTAGTAAAGCAAAATTAAGGGCAAGCTGTTATCCTCAGCTTAAAGATTTCCCAGTCCAGACAACCTAGTGCTGCAGATTAGAAGCATCAGGGCTGTCACTCCAAGGCTGCAGTTCCTTCAGTTAGGAGAACAGAAATGGGCAACAGAGATAAATTTTTTGTTATTATTTGGAGCAAAACAATGTATTCTAATAGTCCTGTCTCACAAAGGAAATGAAAGAGTCTTGAGGGTAATGTTGAAAAAAGGGTGGGCAGTCAGAGTCACGGCCATATGGTCCTCAAGCTGTGCTGTCAAGCAGATCTACAGATGGAGATGTACTATCTTACATGAGCACCAAGTTGAGCATTGTACCAGGCACTTATGAATCAGACTAGAAGATCTGACAATAAAATTGACAACTACTATGAAATCAGGTGAGAAAAAGTCATGAGCAAGATTACTCCCACATAATAAAACCAACCCAGCCAAACAGCTGGAGAAAGGACCAGCTTCCAACAGGCTCTGCAGCTTACAGATTCAATCCAGAGCATTTAGCAAGTTTAGCAACACCTGAAATGAGAAGTGAAGGTGTTCTGACAAGTCTTAAAAAATTCAGAATCAAAGTCTTTTGATTTTATACCAATTTATTATGTTAAAGACAGGCAAAACCCATCTCACAGCATCTACACATTAGCTGGCTATCAAGTGGCATGTATGACAACTAGAGGTGTGTATTTCTTCTCTGAAGGGCTGAATCAAAGGGAAGAGTGAGCTACCAGGAGTGGTGACCTCCATGGCAGATGCTGCAAATACGCAGAGACTTTGCGTTCAAAAAAACTTACCTGTGAAACAGCTGGACAGGCTGAAGGCACAAGAGCTACTGAGGGGACACAATAGGGTGCTGCACTTAAACTGGCGGATCAGTCTCAGGGCTTTAGGACTCCTGAACACCAACTTCCAGCTCTGTTGATAACGTGCTAGTGTATCCTGCCCTCTGCAAACCACTGAAGTGGATGCCTTTGCTTTGAGGACTGGTGACTCACAACTGCAAAGGCCTCAGATGGGTAAAGGGATGACAAAGTGGCCACGACTCTTCATCGGACCACAAACCACTCACTGTTGGTTTGTGTGTTGGGCTCACACTGTTCAAAGCCTTCCAGGTTCTTATGTCATGAAGGCATGGTGTGCACAGGGGAATAACACAGAGTTTTGTGTAGCATCTGTATGTGAAAACTCTCTGTCCATGGGACAACCATTTACCTGCGAGTATTGGCTAGATGCTCCAGGGCATCAGAAGTTTATGAGGCAGCTTTGTGTCAGTCACACGAATCCACATTTGTGAAAGAACCCACACCTTCAGGTATATAAGAATATCATAAAGATCTGACCCATAGAGTAGCCCAATATTTTGGTATCCCCATTCAGAAGTTCTTATGCACAGTAAGCCACAAATCTTCCATTTTCGAAGCCAACTTCAAAAATTAGTTGTTCCTCATAAAATGAATAGGGGATCAGGTTGACATGATCCACCTTAAACTTGCTGACATGGCTGCTGTGGGAGCCAGTGGAACAGCTCTGGTGGCTTTGTGAATCCTTGCTCTGAAGAAGGGATGTCCTGGCTTCCCTGTGGTCATGTGCTCCAGAGCATCCTGAAGCAGATCCAAATTCGCACATGGAGAGTGGAGCCCATGGGCACTTTGGCAGTGCTGTGTGGCACTCGGCCAGCACCACTTACTCTAAGCTCCGTAGCCTCACTGTGTAATCCACAGAAGGGCTGTTGTGCAGCCACATTTGGAAAAATATCCCCAGAACCAAAGGCTTTCAGTGCCGGAGCTTCCTGCCACGTGGCAGGGGTGCAAGACCAGCTTCAGGTGCCCAGTTTGGGGCAGAGGTGAGTGATGCCTGAAGGCCTAGGGCTTCCCATTCCAGACTGTGAAGCCCAATGCTCCTCTGAGTGCTTGAGGTAACCACGGTGAGGCAGAACAAGAACCTCTGCCAACTATTTGGCTCTCCATACCACCCATCTGAACAGAGATGAGAGGACAACAGCACAAGATCCTCAAAGGAACACAGCAGAAAATGTATGAGGAGAAGTCCTGGACACCGCAGAGGGGCAAGTTTAACCTGTTGTGGGACGTGTCAGAGTGACCCCAACACATGGGCAGTGGAGAACGGCAGGGGAGCAAAATCATGGAGAAACGTGGTGTTGCCTGCAGTGACGCAACCCTAGCTCCTTGGAAGGGCAACGAGCCAAAGAACACCGAAACCAAGGGTGCCTCGGGACAACTTAACCCTTCACCATCTGCAAAAGGCCACGGACATTTGTCAGTTTCGCGGGACCCTGGCTGGAGGAGGGGAAGGTCCGAGGTCCCGGATCTGAGGGGTACCCGGGCTCACTCAGTCTCCGACAGCCGCAGCGCGGCCAGACCCGGAGCCGCTCGCAACAGGTCCCGACGTGCCGCTTCCCCGCCGGTAACAGCTGCGGCGGGACCCCGCGGCTGGGGAGGCTCCGTAGAGCTCTGCTCTCCCCGCCAACGCGGGTTCCCACAGGTTCCTCCACCCACCGGGACCCCTCGTCGCTGACAGACACCCTATCAGCGCAGCGACCCGCTCTTAAGAGCGAAAGGACCCCCTCCCCGGGCCCCCCAGCTGTGGGTCCAGTTTCTTCCGGCGGCGCCACCGGAGCGCCCGCCCCGGGCCACGGCCGCGCCCTCCTTCGCCCCGCCGGGCCGCCCCCCGCCCCCGCCCACACCTGGCCGGGGCGGGCCCTGCCCGCGGGTTGCGGGCCGACTCGGGGGGGAAGGAGGGAAAGCAAGCGGCNCGCCGGGCGGTCGGTGAGGAGCGGAGCGGGGAGGCAGCATGCAGGCGGTGGAGCTCCGGAGCTTCGGTAAGTGGCTCGGCGGCGGTAGCAGCAGCAGCGTCTTCCCCGCTCAGCGCGGCGCACAGCTTCTGGTCCGCGGGATTGTCTACCCCGGAGCCGCTAAACTCCGCTGCCTGTTGAGCACCGCGGACCGGCGCCTCCGAATGCTGGCCCCTCCGCCCCCGCGTCCCGGGTGCTACCGAAGCTCTTCTGCCCACCCTCCGCGGGTCGGCGGGGAGCAGCCGGGCACCTGCCGGCGCTGCACCGCGGTGCCGGGGGCGCGGCGGGGGCGCGGGGCTCGCTGCCGCGGCGTGACCTTCCCGGCGGGTTGCGGCGCCCAGGGCAGCCCCGGTCCGTGGTTCGCGCGCGGGGAATAACGGGGGCCGCGTCCCGTGCGGGGCAGCGCTGAGCGTCGCGGAGGTCCCAGTGTCTCCGTCGGACGAGGAGTAGGGGAGAGGCGTGGGGCCATCGGTACCGGCCCAGAGCGCCGGCCGTTCCGTGGCGGGAGGCGGGAGGGCGCTGCAGCGGGGCGGGAGCCGGGCGGTGGCAGATCGTGGCTTTGCCCCCTCTCGGTGGGTCCAGCCGCCGCCAGGGAGAGTGCGTGGCGGCAGCGTCCTGGGTGGCGAGAACAAAGGGCTCCGGCGGGACCGGGGCTCGGCTCCACCCGGGGGGCAGCGCCCAAAACCAGGGCGGGGCGGGAGGGTCACCCCCTACCCCACCCCCCCGCGCTTTCCGTGGGGAGCGCGGCTGCAGCCTGCCTGGGGCCGGCTCCTGCCCCGCAACCTGTTGGTCCGCCTGCCTGGTGGGGACCCCGGGGCGGTTATAGGGGGTTGAGGCGGCCAGTCCTCACCCAGGGGTCCGGGTGGGCGCAGGGGAGGCGATCGCTGCAAACGGGCGGTTTCTGCACCGTGGAACTGTTCGAAGACCCAACTTGGAGTAGTTGGGATACCTGGCGCAAATGGAATTTAATGGAAGAAACTCTTTCTGCGCTATTAGACAAAGATCTGCTCCCGCAGCCCCCCAGTGTGGCCGAGATGTGCCCTGTTGGCTGGAGACTGATTGGGGCAGCTGCTCCACAGCGTTCTGGAGTTTTGTATTTATTTTGGATGTAACCGAACGAAGCTGTATTGTCGCCATCAAATAAAATATTCTCTTGTCAGGTGTAGAATTGAGCAAAATTGAGCCACTTTTTATCTGCTTTAGTCTGACGATAACTGAATAATCAAAACTGCAGACGTAAGTTATGTTGGATTTTGCTGGTTTAGAGACCTCTGAAGGCAGCTAACTTGAGCAGGGAGGGCGAGCAAATAGAGTTTCCTTGCGCTGCCTGTGTAACCCCCCCTTTGTTGATTTCTCAAGGTAAATGTTAGAGAAATGACAAATTTAATTTGAGATTTCTACAGTCCTATGTGACAAACGACTTCACTCCGTGCCTGGTTACTAAGTGATTGTTCCAAGCCTGCCAGTGTGGCTTTGAAGACTGTTTTTTAAATCAAGTCCATCGAATGCCTTATGGTAACGCAGGAAATGCATTGCTCACGAGGATGGTTTTATGGAGGGAGCGAGCGTACTTTAGTCCTGATTTTATTATTTCTGCCGTGGTGGTTCGCTGTGGGGCTGAGGACGTAGGAGTAGTAGATAGATTGGAGCACACGATCAGCAGTCTGAACTTTGAAAGCAAGAAGTAAAATCCGCGTGGTGAAACGGCTGGTTTGTGATCCGAACATGTGGTGGGTGACAGTGCTGGGTTAAGTTCTTCATTTCTGCTTTTTAAGTAACCATGTTTCTCAGCCGACGTCACTGGCGTGCGTCCTGGCAGTTGAAATAGGATGCAGCGTGACCACACACGTGAAGGGTTAAACCAGCTTGTGGCCAAAGAGTTAACGCATCGCTTCAGCTCAAGAGATTTTTATAATTCAGCTGAGTTACAAATATTGCCATCTGCCCTTTTCCTTGCATGTGTGTGGCCATAAAAATGTCTTCGATAAATACTGCTGGGGCTATTAGCACAACAGTGGAAGCCACAGGCAACCTTTTATTTTCCTGCATGTTTTGTGTCAGTTTCTGGAAAATCCAAGTGGAAGCTGCCCTACACTGTGTCTGCATTTGGTTGTGGCTTGAGACATGCAGGTATTTTGAATTTTTATTAAGTCTTTCCTATGAGAATGTGCGATAGCTGTCATTGGCAAAAGCAGAGGAGACAGCCGAAGCTTGTGATTATAAGGAGAGAGAGAGAGAGATCTAAGCTTGTGGGTAACGGAGAAGAAATGTTTTCCTCTTTGTGTCCACATAATGCAGGTCTGTGGGAAGATATGCTTAATGAGGATGATTATTGCTGTGGCTTTCCATAAATCCACTTGTAATGGAGGCTTTGTACAGTTACTTCTGAATCTGTACATTTAAAAACTGCAAATAGCGATAATGGAGTTGGCTAATAGCAGACTGTCAAGTAAGTGCAATCCTCGTGATAATGTTCAGCCATAGATCTCCATTCAAGTATTACTTTTAAGCAGAAAATGTTTCTTGCAGGTCATAGTATATGCAATTAGGAGGAAAAAACCCACAGTAGTTGCTGCCCATTCTTGAATCTTAACCAGCTAACTTTAATTGAGCAAAGGGGTACTTTGTCTCTCTGGCTTTTTGGGCTTTTTTTTTTTTGATAGCAGGAGAGCTACAGTTTGGTAGAGCCATTTGATGTGAAGTTAGATAGTAGAAAGGGATAATAATAGTAATAACCAGCTTTAAAAAAAGCTGCCTGGAGAGGTGGCTGTGTGCAAATTAAAGTTGGGACTTGTGCCTTTTGAGGAATTGTAAGCTGTCCTGCAAAGCCTTGGAGAGAGCTGAATGCCACTGGGTGAGCGTCTGAGCTTGTCTTGTTAGTAGTGTTAGCCAGGACAAACCTTTCTGTTTCAGTGGTTTGTTTGTTTTTCTTCAGTGCTTCTTTGAAACCAGGGTTGAGAGTTGAATTACTCATGTCTGTTTTGCAACTTAGAAATAAAAGGTAAGGATAGGACAGTACAGAAAAGTTTTAATGCTTTATCTCACCCCACTACAGAAAGATGTGAAATCACTTAATATCTTCAACTAAAGTACTTGTAATAGCTCCCAGATGTTTTATATAGTGTTTCCACTGAACACAGTTTTAACTCGGGTAGCTAAGAAACAGCTTTTGAAGAAAAGTGACATGTGAGTTGCTGGTGTTTGTTTGGAGGGATTGCTGAGAAATATTTGCGCTCACCATCCCTACTCAGTCTCCTTTAGAAACAATGCCTTGGCTTTCATCTTCCACACAGCTTGTGAAGGCTTCTTGTGTGGATTTACTTTTGCTCAAAATCTGGCCATAAAAGTAGGCTTTGTTTCCACAGCTCCTAGTGCAGCGTTCCAATCCAAAATGTATGCTTCCTTTCCAGTAAAAACTTATAATTACATGGGGTGGTAGCTGACTGGAAAGTATTGCAAAACATATGTAAGAATACTGTCGTACAAACTCTAAAACTGACGAATGACTCACCACACCAGTGCTATATCAAATTCTATCTATACACAAGGTTTAAATGACAAGTTTACTTTTAGGCAGGGAATATGCAATTTTCTTGTACTCTTTCTTCATCTAATGTCAAGTGAGCTTAATGAAATGGTACATGTGGGCATACAGGAGGCACCAGTTGTAGAGCTTTAATGAGCAAAGGGAACAAGCACTGCTTGGCTCTGTTTGTGCAGATGATGGAGATGTAACTACTCTGTATATTAAAAACCAGGTTCATGATACCGAGGCATGTCTCGAGACGTTTGGTTTTTATGTACCTCATCATGATTTGCTTATGTGCATTTATGAACATTTATTCTATTTCGGTTTTCTATAGGAGAGGGTACTTGGGGTTTTTTAGCAGCGTACATATTCATCTCTACGTATTTGTGTTTTTGAGTTTCTAACCAGCATGTCACAGTTTTGGCAGTGGTTTTGTGAATATAAAAATCAGGTCATTGCCAAAATTAAAATGAGATGATGTTCAGCATGGGAAAGGGCCCCGTGATTGTAGGTTAAAGAGGAAAAGACTGCTGCTTCCCGCTGCAACAGCACGTTTTGTTTGTGCCTTTAATTTTGTGATTTATTATGAGGCGCTTCAGAAAGCTTTGGAGAGTTGTCTTCAGACTCTCCAGACTTCCACCCCACTTTCAAAATATAAAATACCATAAAAAGGGACATGTAAACAGTTTTGCACAGGAAGCCTGTGCAAGCAGGGTGGAGTACAGAGAAGATAAGGATAGGGAAGATGGTGGTGAGTGGAGGCATCGGGGGCTTGTGCTCTTCCATTGTGCCTCTCACCTCTGTCCTGCGGGTGCTGTGATGCTTGAGGAAACACCCAGAAGGAAGCTTAGTCTGCAAAGCTAGAGAACCCAGTAGCCACTCAAACCTTGGTGGAAGACTTTAAACTCTTTACAACCTCTTTTTAGATTTCTAATTTGGCTGTAATCCTTTCTGCCACAAAGCCTATCCCTCCCTCCTGTTGGCTGTTGATTGTTGTCTTTTCTGGCTTTGGAGAGGATGTAGTGCATGGCCTTGGCCTTGCCTTTTTCATGAGACCCGTAGTGACCAGCACCTGCAGGTGTTTTTACTGCCTGTAGGAAGGTCACAGTCTCCTCAGGCTGTGAAAGGAGGTACAGGAAAGGAAGCTGGAGCATTTGCTGTTTAATATCAGCGTGCACACAGGATATGTATACCTGTGCCGTACTGGAGAAAGAAATTGATAAAATGGGTCTTTTTCCTTCAAGGACCCTATCTGAGAAATGTTATAAAGATCAAAAATCTTTAGATTAGAGCTAAGTTAGGGGGGTTTGGAGCAGAGAGTGGAAGCAATGTATATAAAAAGCTTGGCTGAAAGCAGAATTGGCAAAAGCATCTCCTAATACCTGGGTTTGGGACTTGGAGGAAGTAGCTCTGTTTGGATGCTTTCACTAAGTGCAATCCACTGTGCCGCTGAACTACAGCAATACCATCAATCAGGGAAGAGCTGGGGTGGTCCCACTCTCATTCTTGTCCTTCAGCAGGCACAGAGCTTCCAGTTTACAGCCTCCCCAAAAGACATTTATTTTTTTGGCACAAAATTTCAGCTCAGCTTGCAAGTGGGGTAAGTACTTTCGTCCAGCCTTTTTGAGGAGGAGAGGAATTATTTAGGTTGGCACAAGAAGTTTGCAGTTCAGAGTTGTCAGATGAAATTGAACAGAGGGAAAACATGGAGGCCGGGCATGTGGCAAGACTCTCAAAAGCCGTGCTGGAAATCCTGTCGTCACTTCAAACCAAACAAAACATGTGTGTGCTTGAGTGTGCTAAGGAATTACATGCTTGCTTCACAGGCCTCTGCTTCTCTTCCGTGTTTCTTTTTCCTTTTTTTCTCCTGCAAGTGCGGCGTTTGGCGCTGAATTGTATGTGTGTATACAAAGGATAACATCTGTTCTATTTTACGAGATCCACATAGCGCGGTTGCTTTCTTATTCCTCTAGTGTATGGATTCCTCTCTGGTGTGTCATCCTCATTGCTGAAGGCAGCCGGGCACTTGAGCTTTGTAATATCTCTTCTCTTCAGGAGCAGGAAGTTATTAATGGGATGGTGTTTGATTCTTTGGTTAGATTTCCTCACAAAATTAGATCGTAGAAAAGCTGTTTCTGTAGAGGGTTTTGCAAGTAGGGATGGAAGAGGGATGATTGTGTGGCTCTTTTTCTGGGGAGTTTTGGTAATTGTTGCATCAACAGGTTAGATTTTTATAAAGCAGACTAGACGTGTTTTGATAGGATGGCTAGTTGGAAGGTGAGTGAGATCTGAGAAGTACGAAGTAAAGTTAGTCTAGTGTTGGGATTTTAGGATACATACTTCAGTGTTTTTCCTGGTAGATACTGTGCTTTTGGTCTTTTTATCTTGGAGAACCGCAGAAGTGGTAAAGAGGACCCTTTTGGAGTTTGGGTTAAAGAAGTGTTGAGGTGGTACATAGAAGGCATGAGATTGGGGGAAATGACCTCTTGTTTTGGAATGGTGATACTACCCTTTATAAAGTACTGTTCTCTTCAAAGAACTGCCTTTGTTTATATCTTATTACATAACATTTGTTTCACTGAATTTGATCGAAGGTTTAGTTGTAGGATCAATAATAATTCTCTTGTTAAGAAAACTCTGCTATTTATGAGTGTGCTCTCCGTTGTGTTTAAACTACCAGTAATACAGAACCTGCAAAAATTACACAGATTGACGAGAAGATACACTCAAAATCCAATAATACATTTTCAATGTCAAAGTTCAATGAAATGTGAGACATAACTACCATAAACAATGAAAATTAGCCTCTTAAACCTATGGACTAGAAGGCGTGAGAGTGATACATATTCTCACTGGTTTGTCGGGACTGTTCTTCGGCATCACCAAAATTCCTTCAGTGTCTTACAGAAAGCTCTGTGTTGAATATGTAGTAAAAAAATGTGCTTGTAAATGTCTATTTAATCTGAAGAGGAAGCATGCATTTTAGAACATGAATTGTAGATGGTATCTCCTTACTTGTAGCCTTGTTCATGGGTGGCTTCCAGTTAATAATGTGCAGGCTAGAAGAATTGCACCCAGGGAGTCAACAGCAGATTGTAGAGCTACTGCTTCAATTCCACCTCCTGACGTGAAGGTAGAGTTATAAACTTTTGGAGGAAAGTTTGTCACCTGCAATACAGATTGGAGATGTCAGTCTGTTCCTTAAAGAGTTACTGCTCTTGTTGGTTGGATTTTTCTCTGGATTCTGCTATGTCTTTGGAGCCTATAAAACTACACTGTATGCTTTTGGTGACCTGTTGAGGTAGAATACCTATTGGAGGCCTTTCTGGCTCAACACCAGTCATATCAGAGAAGACCTTACATTAATCTAATTGCCTGAAGTCTGTATTGCAGGGGAAGTATTGTAGCAGGTGCTGGATCCTTCTTCTTCACCCAGCCAGCTCAAGCATGGGGAGTTTGTGGAAGCCTGTAGCATGGCACGGCCATAATTTTCCAGAAAGCATCACTTTCTGTTACTTGTGTCTGGATTTTGCGTGAGACTGATGCCAGTGTGGGCTCTTGCTGCCCCCACGCTCGAGTGAGCAGGTACTATCCTCTCGACAGAGATGTCCACCTCCTTGGCAAGGACCTCACTCTGTTTTTCTTTCTTTGCTCCTGCCCTGCCTGGCTGGCTGAGTCTGCAGCCAGGGCTGTGATGGCAAGGGGCAGCTCTCACCTCTGTGCAGGAGAAAGGCACAGGAGTGTAACACGTGTGTCTCGGTGATAAAACTCCAGCAGCTCTATAGGAGCAAGCTGTTACTTCCGATAATTGTGCCCGTCTCCTACTGTGTTTCTCACCTGAAGCGTTTTCTTTGTAAACAACATCATAATAATAAAGTGTGCTGCTACAGTACCTCTGTGCTAATCTCTTGCTTACACTAGTGGAAGAGATAGGGACCATAATTCATTACCAGAAGGGAGAGTTCTGAAGGGTTCGGTAGCAGCAGGCTGTCACGCTCTTCTTGTAATCTCCAGCTCTGGTTTGCAACAGAAATCTGGGCTTCCTTTAAGAACAGTATTTTACTAAAGAGTGATCAAAGATTCCTGCATTGGCCAAAGCTATCTAGATAAATGGACAAGTGTTTGTCTTAAAACAACTGGCACGGAATTGCTGCGACCAGCAATTTGACCACAGTGACAGAAAACGCCTTGTAATGCACTAGAAAATGTGGATTGGGTTTTGTTTGCTTAGATCATTAGGTGTTTGTGGCAGACACCATGAATCGTGTGGTGTTCAAGAACACATTGCACAGCAGTTGTGTTGCTAGAAAGCATTTGTAAATGTAAGTTTGATTTAGAGAGTTGTGTGGTGGGTTTTTTTTTCCTCTATACTAAATGTTGAAGAGTTGTGCTTTAAAGACTGAATTCTTGATGCTCTTAAACGTTGTCTACAATGAGCAGGTGAGGAATCTCCCGACCTGCTTTTCTTTTTTCTCCCTTTTTTTTCCCCCCTCCTTTGAGCTCATATCTCTACTGAGCGTTTTGTTTTCGATGTTATGAGAAGTGCAGGCGTTCTGGTTTTGGCGTTTAGGTGATGGGACGGGCTGACGCAACTGTGTAGGTTATAAATGGAAGAGGAGCTCCCAGATTACACACTGGTTTCTTTCATATCTGAAGGGAGTTAGCAGCCTTTTGGAGTCTTGTTGCACAGTGTAATTAAAATAAACACTATAATGCTAATCATTTATGTATTTGTGCCTGTGGGTGAGGTTTTAAATTAGAAGTAGCTATACTTTGGTAGAAGTGGATTTGGTTTTTATTATTTTTATTATTATAGTGCCTTTTTCCAGTCTGGTAGTATTTCTGTGAGAGTGCTTTAAAAAAATATCGCTAGACAGATTTGTTTTTGTTTTTTATTACTTAATTGTATATTCCAGTAACAATGTAATTATTGCTTTTAACAAAAACTGCCTGACTTGAGTGTTTAATTCCATCAGACTCAAGCAGTCGCTGATGAGGTGATAAATGATAGGTTATAGCTAGAAGTGGATTGGCAATTATTTGCTATTTTGGGGGGAAAAAAATGAAAGATGTTTTGTTTCTGTCCAATGACTAACGTTGAAAATCAAAGCGGCACACCAGATGTTTTTTCTAATGACTGTGGTTCAAGGTCCCTTTTGTACAGAGGAGGGTTTCGGCAGAGTTAGTCCCTTGGCTTTGAAGTTTCTCTCGCTTGTTAATGCAGTGCTCCTCTGAATCTTTTGCTCTGGACTTCTCTGTAGATGGGCTTTATGGAAGATCTCCTCTCCCAGCCCTTCGTGTGTCTCGCAGCTCCCCGCTCATCAGGAGGTGGAGGGGCCGAGTGCTTCCATTCACTTGTGTTTATTTCATAGAATTAAAACAAGAATAAGTGTTTCACTTTATTTGTTGATGTCTGATTAGGAATTAGTGGAAGAAACTGAATCACTGGTGTGGTTAACGGTAGGTTTTGTTTCTGATGTATGAAAGGACTCATTGTCTGAGGCTTTTCCTCCATCGCGCGCTGCCTAATCCCGCTGAAATCATGCTAGCAACGGCAGCACTTGAGGTTCCTTGTCTTGTTTTCATGCGTGCTTAACCATACAACTGCAAACAATTCCTCTTCCAAGGGATGGTGGCTTCTCCTGCCGCATCTGCTGTCGCATCACAGTGGCCTTGCTGAAAAGGTGGGTAATAATTTGTGAGCCTAGAGGGGAGAGTGTTGTTAATCCGGAATCTGCAAACTGATCTAATTTACGCTACGTTTGAGTTTTGAATCGGGGCCCGATGGTTTTGTTGACGCTGTCTGTCGCCTGGCTCTTTGCAGCCCTGGCTGAAGAAGGTGAGCTGCCTCATTCTGACTTCAGATCCCTCCCAGACTTTTGTTCCATCAACTTTTTCTAATTGCTGCTGTAGTGCTTCTGCAGGGAGGAACTCTGAAATTTTTCGGTGTGTGTTTTCAGAAGGGACTCTGCAAGTTCAAGGTTTTTAGAAATGCCTTCCTTTGTGAAGTGCACGGAAAGAAATTAACAGTAGACACAACTGTTCCTCTTTCAGAAGACTCTAGAAGAAACACAACACCCCACACCACGAACACTAACTAGCTTTTCTTTTCCCCAGAATCAGGTTGTCATTCCAAGGTCTCAGTGGTTTAACAATATAAAATAAACTCCCCTGAGGAATCTATTAAAAAATTATTTGGTTCACTGCACATCCAGTGCACGTTCAGTTGTGGAATCCATTACATGCCTGCAGAAAGACTCTAACAACCCTCTCTGACGGAGCTGGTCAGAGTTGTGTCCCTTTGGCAGGTGGGAATTTCATTGCTTTATTTTCAAAACAGAAGTGTGCAGAATTAATATTGATTTTTATTATATTCGTCTGCAAGTGCCACTGTATCCAGGGGTTGTATGTCAGCTGTGCTTTTGTGCTGGCAGATTTCCCTGTTCCTTTAGTTGAAGTCTGTAGTTGTGGAGCTGTGGAAGTAATTGGGAAATGCTGTGGTGTGGTTTTTTTTTTTTCCCCTTTGAATTCAATCTGTAAAGCTTTATTACCTAGAATTAAATCCTTATCAGCTTGAAATGGTGCATAAATTCTTGTTGAATGGAGACAAATGCTATTAGAAATCAGTGAAACTAAGCTATATTTTAATCCTGCATTTGTTTTCATTTCCATTGTCGTACATTGAAAGCACTTTGCATCTACTTTGTTCATCTGTATCGGTGTTTTCTTGTCCTGCTAATCTTTAATGGTTAAGTCTGAGAGAGACAACGTGTTAGATTCCCACTTAGTGTGGCTGCGTGCTGTGACACGAGTTGTATTTCAGGTGTAGGGAGTGTAGTTGTTGGTTCCTGTGAGCACGCGCTGCCGTTGTGTGCTGAAGAGTTTCCATGTTATTCAGCAAAAATACTCCTTCTGGATGGATTTCGTGTGTTTTCAGCTCATTATGGAGAACTGTGACGTGTGCTTTGTTGTTCTGTTGTATGCAAATATTTGTTGCTACTCAAAGCTTTTCAGAGTTTTTCAGAGCCTGAAGTCAGGTGAGGACTTCAAGAAAATGTAAGTGATGGCAGTCCCTCTGGATATGCCAGTTTATTTGATTAACCCCCCTGACCTGCAGCGTTCAAGAGCAGTTAAATATTTGGACAGTCAGCAGTCTGTTAGTCATGTTTCATTAGGTGATGGCCTCCTCCATTTTGAGTTTACTCTCTTGTGCTGCTGTTGCCAAGGATCTTGAAAGGGAGCTGTGTGGTGGAGACATGGTGGGGACTTCTGGGGTTGTCTCTGGCCCAGACTCCAGGGAGGAGCTGGGGATGCATCTCCCTGCACAAGCATCCGCTGCAGGGGGTGGGGGATTGGAGGCGAGGGAGAAAAATTGTTAATTGTGGTTTGTCAACGCAGTAAAGGTTAGCTGGTAGATAAAGTTACTGCCCTAAGCAGAAATAGCAGTGCAGCCCTGAGAAGTGTGAAAGACTTGTCAAAACCTAATCTAATCTCCTGCATTAACTGTACATTGCAGTAATGAATAAATGAAATTCCAGCAAGCAGAGATGGTCCAATTTTAATGACCTCTCAAAAAAAATCAAAATGAGGTATTGCATTGGAGCAGGCACATCACAGTTACCCAAATTTCTTTCTATAGAATTGGTTTTAGTTTTATGTGAGTGTAGACTAATGGTTTAAAAACCCATTTGTCTCCTTGTCAGCAGCTTGACCAGTATTCTAACACAAAAGACATGGGCTTATCTTGAACAGGTTTCTGCTTTTCAATGGGTGTTGCAGCCAGCTGCAAAGTGGTTTGACTCTGTAACCGCCGTGGTTTTGATGCAGTGTCTACTGTAGGAAAGGAAAATCTATGTAAAACCAGTATTTCCATTTAGATTCAAGGGGAGGAGAGCAGGTGTTTATGCTAAAGCACTCACTTTTGCCCTTTTTCTGAAGATCTAAAGCTAAAATTTTTGTCCTCACCAAAATTTAAGGAAAATAAGGAGGAAATAGCTGGGGCAGTTTTAACTTGATGCATTGCTGAAGCTGTTCTGGTGGAAACACAGCTTGGGACACTTATAGGAGAAAAAGTTAGGGCAAGAAACTCAGCCCTTTTGGGATTCAAATGGGATTTTAAAAACACTAGGGAAAAAAAAAGTATTACTTTTTGTCCTGGCAAGAAAAAAAGAGCATGATTATAGTGGCTGTTCATCATACAAGTTTTGTGAGTGACTAGACAGGATTCAGCTCTGGATGCCTGACTTTAGAGTGTCCAAATTGCATATAATTAACTTACAAGTCAATTTTTGGAGACTTGCATGTTTGGCAGGAAACTTAATGTGACGTTAGTGTAACGTACTACTCTTCAGTATGGCTTTCTCCCGTGGATTTACCGTGTTATAAATATTTGAAATTGAAAATAGGTTCTTAAACTTGGATTCTGAATTGAGCTATGAACCAACTATTCTCCATTTGTGATCTTAAAGTGGAACGTGCTTTGATTAATAGAGTTGGTACATGAGGCTTTATGGCAGCTTGCTGTGACACAAATGTAGTTTCTGGGGGTGCTTAAAGGTCTCGGCTTGGCAGATGTTCTGTATCTTTTCACCTAATTGCTTTATGGGTTTGCATATGATCTTGTTGATTTAATTATTTTTGTGTGATGTCTAAAGCAGCTCTGAATGGTTAGAAAGTGCTTTCATGGACCACAAGGACCATGGTTTGGTATCAGTTGTGCAGTGGGTGTTGGGTGCTGGTGTTGGAGGGGCCCTCACGTGATGTTGCTCTGCTCCTGCCTGGGGAGATGTGGTTGTCTGAGCTGCTGGAAAGGAAAGCCAAATAGTTTGGCTTGGTGTGAAATAGCTTGCATGGCTGGGTTTTGCAGCGCTGGGTTTTGTGTGCCTCTTTGTGAGGAGCAAATGTATTTACAGGGTGCCTTTCTCCATTAATCGTGTGATGGAGGGGTTTGCATTCTCGCTTTGGCTGAAGTGTAGAGCTGCCGGAGGGGGTGATGCTGGGTGTTCGTCAGGTTGTCACGCTGCCTTCTCATACTGCCAGACCTTCTCAGAAGGATTGTCCTTCTATAACCAGTGTGGGTAAGTGAAAAGAAACGACTGCAGGAGAGATTTAAGGTAACGATAAGTGTCAACGTGAAGGTAACTCCAGGAGACCAATCCAGCCTGGCAACCATGGGCTCGGTTTTCTGAGCGCTGCCTGTGACCTTGGATGTGCACGGTGAGATATGAGAGCTGCTGACAAGCCACAGAAGTCCTGGGTGCATGTCGTGCTTCTTGCTTTGTTTAGTAGTGGGGGTTTGGTTTTTTTGTTTGGGTTAGGTTTGGGTTTCTTTTTTTTTTGAGAAGGGACAGAGAAAATGCCGAGGGTTCCCAGCTACAATGCTCTTCAGAGCCCTGTTTGAAAGTATTTTAAACAAGGGACATCAGAGGCCGAGATACAAAGCAACCTTTTGAAGTTAAAAGTGGGTCTGCATGAAAATGAACTACTTGTCTGTGAAAAGAGTCAAGTGTGAAAGGAGAGGATGGTTTCACTAAATGAATTTGATAGTCTGAATAAGTGTGGCGAGGCAGAGAGGAGAATCTGGAAAGGTCAGGACTGAGCATGTGACTCTAGACAAGGCGGGGAAAGACATGAAAGGAATTGAGTGGAAATACCTTGGTTTACTTTTTTTTTTTACTTGGAAGTGATTTATTTATTTTGGTGAAGGTGGCCATGAAAAGGGAACTTTAGAAGCTTGCTGCACAGAAGTGGGGAATCTGATTCCTTTGGGATCTTATACCTTTTTCATTCAACTTTTGTGTGGTTTCAAACAGCTAAAAGATCAAAGCCTGGAGGAATGCCTTGGTATGTGTGCAGCCCCATTCCTGGGACTGCTCCATCCCTGCACTTGAGTGCTTCAGCGGATTTTTGTCCCAAGTACAGCATTTCTTTTTATTGCTTTGTGATCCATAGAACTTGCAGATCTGGTGTCAGATAATTTGTAACGTGTTTTCTGGGTCTCTGGTACTGCCTAAAAGGATAGAGCATGTGATAGCTGTGTTTGGTCTAGGTAAATGCGAGATGATTTGCATTGGTAGCAGGAAGCTGTCAGAACTTCTTATACAAAGTGTTGGACTCTGTCTGTCACTGCTTGGGGTGGGATCTTGAGACTGACAGTAGTTTCATCAAACCACGAGCTTTGTGCCTAATAGTGATTGAAGGAAGCTTATAAAAGCTTATGAAATGCTATGAAAAGAGTAAGGAGTAAGATACAGTGCTTTATGGCGTGTCTAAATCTGTGCTTTGTCTGTACGTTAGATACTGTATCGTCTGCCTTTCACCTCAAGAAGAGTATAGAGCAGCCAGAAGTGTGGAGAAACACAACGTAGGGTGTTAGAGATCTGGAATGGCTTCCACATGACAAGTGACTGGAAAAGGGATGCTTGAAGAAGGATGTAACAGAGGAGCTTGAAGAGGGTTTGGCTATCTCATCTCCCAGTGTAAGAATAAGGGAAAGTCAGCTTCTTAGGAGCCAGGTTCAGACCCTGGCAAAAGGAAGTGGTTCTTAACATGGGATGGCTAGAAAAGCTCTCTGGGGACTACTCAGTGAGCAAATCATGCCAGCCTAAGGACAGCCCTACCAGTGAAAGCATTGAAGGTGCTTGCAGAAAGTGCTGATGTGCTCATCCTGTTCTTCCTCTTCTCTAGCCCTGTGCTTGCAGACTGCTGGAGACAGGGGATTAGGCTGTCAAGACCTGTGGTGTGACCCAGCACATCAGTTTTTATGTTTGTGTCTTGTGCTTTGCCATGAACCCCATGAACTTTATGCCCCCAGTTTACTTAATGTAGGGCAAGCCCTCAGCAGTAAAACCTTTTTCTGTTGGAACTGACTTTGTTGAGCAGGAGCAATGAATAGAAAAGCTGCAGCTGGCAAGGGCTGAAAGCAAGAGTGGGGAGGGAGTCGCTGCTTTCCCATTGCTGTTCCCAGTTGCTGTGCCTTACCTTATTCTATTTTGGTGGGGGGCCATTTCACAAAGCAGCAGAAAAATAATTTTGGGGGGAGGGGAAGAGCTGAACAGCTTTCTGCTGGTTAGTGGATTAAAGCAGTACATAGGTGATCCAAGTGCCCAAGGGGATGGGGCTGCACAGCCTGAGAGAAGGCAGTGAGGCTGAATCCTCTTTACAACTAGCAAACCATGAGAGAACTCGGATGTCTCAGGACACAGCCCACCCATCTCCCAGCTGTGCACTCTTCCCTTGCTTGTAATGACTTTGGTGCTCGTTAAAGCAACTTGTGGAAGGTTACAGCTCACTAATTTAAGAGAGAGCTATCAAATTCTGCTGCAATCTACAGTTTTTAGCAAGCTTGAGTAGATCACAAATGGTGCTCAAGCAAGGCTTCATGTGAATGGCAGCAGTGCCCAAACAGGCATGAGCAGTCCCTTTTGCAGCTCAGTAACCTCCCTTGCAAAACCAGACTGCTGCTGGTGTAGGTGTGGAGCTGCCTCCCACAGTGTGGCAGAGCCTGCAAGACTCCTCACTGTCCCTCACTGTGGGCTGCCCTGCGGTGAAGAGGGCACCTAAGTGTGCAGAAGCTGCAGGCTTCGTGCTGAGGGAAGGATTAGGAAGTGTTTTCCAAGAGTAACTTGAGGAAGGGAACATGCTGGGAAATAGATCTGGAAGCAGAGTTTCATGGTTGGGTGATAGCATGGAGATGTTGCTTGCCCAGGGAATAGCACAAAGCTGGGTGTTCTGCTCTGTGAAAGTAGATGGCTTCGTGTTCTGCCAGAATGAGTGTGTTTGGGTGCAAATGCTGATCAAGGTCTTAGCACATGATTAGTGTGTGTGTGAAAGAACAGTGTTTGCAAACGTGCCTGTTTGTTTCAAAAACTGACAGATCATGCCTTATGCCACCTCCTTTTGGAACTGGAGCTCCTGGAAAGGCTTCTGGGTTTTTCATTTTAATTGGCTAAGAAGTAAAAGAAGAAGGCCACCATAAGAAGTAAGAGACCTGCTTTTAGTTGAAGGGAGTTGCCTTTTGAATGTCATAGACACCTATGAGCAATAACGTGGGGGATAAAGATTTGTTTGAATTCTTCGAGAAGAACTAACACTTGAGATTGATGGAAAAAGTGTGTTTGCTTTTAAAAACCATAATGCAGTACAATATTGATGACTTCCAAGTAGTCTGTAGATATCTTCATCTTTTTAGCTAGGTCTCTCTACCGTACTTATTTCAAAAGAGATTTACTGTGCTGCTTCTATCTAGTGCTGCATGTCAAAATAATTTTCCTTTCGAGGACAGGCCACCAAAATGTCATGCAGACTTACTTCCCTTATCATTTTAGTACGGGCAGGTCAGCAGCACTTTATGCAGGACTAGAAAACGTCCCTGCTTTTGCGAGGGTGTGTAAATAGGCACAGAGCACTGGCCTACTTTTCAGCACTTCTGTAGTTTTTTGAGTCTCACAGAAACTTAAATTTTGCTTTGTGTTTTTTTTTTTTTTTTCCCCCTGCAAGCTTTACAATTCATTTTTAAAACAGTCAAAATTCAGTGTGTCTGACTCGCTGAAGCGCCTCTGTTCAGTGCAGTTATGCAGTAAAGCTCTGCCTGGAGTGATGCTATTAAATAATTCACTTTTTTCCCCCTCAACTTCTCTTCCTGGCTTTTAAAAAGTTTTACGAAAATGTTGTTTGAAATCATAATCTTATTTCTTCTTTAAACATTAATTCCATTAATGCATAGTTTACGGGGGAAAGTGTTCTGTTATGGGAGAAACATACATACGTTGTATGATTAATTTTGTAAACATCAGCCTGAATATAGGCAGGACTGGTGATGGGAACTGACTGTAGGAATAGGGGGTTTTGTTTAGCTTTTGGAGTCTGCGTTGAGATTGTGGGTATTAAAGTAGGTAAAATGTGCTCCGTAAATGGAGCTATGTTTAGAGTGGTATGAAATAAAAAAGCATCTTGTTGCAGCTTTTTTTAGTTATTTTGGTCGTAGCCAAAAAAGCTTTTCAAAATTTAAACTGTTCGGTGAAGGGGGTGGGTTCTACCCTGACTTTGACAACTGTTTATTTTGCTGAGAAACTGCTCTCTAAACTTCTCCCACAGTCGCGCTCTCACGAGTGACTTTTTGCAGGGGCTATGGCCTGGAGTCACGTCGTGCTTCAGCATCAGGAGTGGGTCCTCAACTTGGTTTTGACCTGGCTCATTTTTTCACCTAGGGAATGGGTTTGCAGTGAGTGATTTGCAGTAGATTAATTTCTTCCACATTGCCCAATAGCCTTCTTTATTTTACTCCTTGGTCCACTGCCAGGAATAACAATTAAATCCAAGCCTTTACCTGCATTTTATTGAGGGCTGATTGGAACACATTTCTGATGAGATCTTTGTTCTTTCAGGATCATTGTGATGTCTTGGACGTTGTCCAAAGCGTTTAACAGCGTTCAGTCCCTTTTCTCCTTGCTGCATAGAAGAAACTGGCATTTCCTTGAGCCTGGTGACAGTTTGCCTGGTGGTGGTTACCAGGCTGCTCTGTGTGTGGGTCTGTGCTTGCTCCCATCGTCTTCTGCTCCCTCTGGATGTGGTTAATGGTGTTTCCGTGTTCATGCTGGTGGGACTTGACTTTGTTCACATTGCATCTCTATGAAGCTCCGTGCTTGGTGTTACCCCATGGAGACTGTGGCCTAAAGTAGCAAAGTCCTTAACTAGCTAATGCCTGAACTAAATCCTTAACTTAATGGGAAAGGTCTGTGTCAGGGGTCATTAGTCTTTTCTCCAGTCAGGAGTTGTCCCAAGTTTCTCTCTCCTCAAGGCCAGGACAAGTTCTGTTGAAACAGAATGATGAATCTGTTTTCCTTTGTGCACCTTGTGCTTCAGAGTAGAAGCTGCCTGATGTACTGGGATGCCAGGATGCTTGTCAGTTAACCTCAGGGTTGGTTGTCCTGGTGGCATAAGGCACTGATAACTGGCAGCTCTCCCAGTGGACAAGAACACATGTTTATGAGCTGTGCTGGGATCCAGAACCCAAGTGATGTGGTTGGGAGACTATTCTCCATCTGTGCTTAGTGCAGAGATGTTTCTCATGATGCTGAAGAGCAGCTGGTGAGAGCTTCACTTGCCCCATGTTGGGCACGGAGCTGCTGGCCAGGTTCCTTGGCATGAGGCTGCTCTTGGCAGGGCTATGTTCTCGCTCACTGGTTCTCCATCAGGTGTGTTCGATTCTGTGGTCCATGGAGTTGCAACTGCCGTGCTTGCATACAGGCTGTCTTTTTCCAAAGAGTGTTTGTAGCTACTAATGGTTTGCTGCAAAGACTGCTGCGGGAAGTGAAACATCACCTGATCGTGTATTTCTGTGTTTTAGCCTGAGAAACAGCGTTTGACTCATTCACAGCATGATTCAAAATATTTATAGTACCTGGAATGCCTGAAAATCCATGTTGCCAGAAACAATATAAGCAGTGTCTTAAGCCACGTGGAGAGGTTTAATCCATCTGAAACTGCTCCCTGGGTAACTTTCTGATTTTATCAGTAAGGAAGACTGACTCAAGGGTACTTCAAGTTAGTAATTTTTAAAGTATTAAAAGTGTCATTTGAAGCACATCCAAACTGGCCACCAAACTTCCACTGGAGCAAAAGTTTAGATCTCAGACTCCAGTAATACACTGTAAGTATTTTAAGTCACTATTTGAATTATATTTAGGAGCTTTACAGAAGGAATATTTTTAGACATGCCAGGAGAGGTGGGCAGTGATAATCTGTAACTGGAAAGATTTCACATGAAGAGAAATGGAATTGTTGTGTATCAAAAAAATGGGGGGGAAATGAGAGGGGCATAAGAAGTCTAGACTGTAAAAATTATTTAGGGAATCTGGGTCAGGAGACTGTTTGTGTTTTGTGAGATAGAAAGGAAATCTGGAAGACTTTGAAATCAGTCAATTCAAGTTAAGTGAATTAAAAATCCTTTTTACGGGGTGTGTGCAGGACGACCACATCAGGCATTTGTATGGGGGGACAGCTGTGAAAGTTCTGAAGTTGGTTAGGTATCTATACAGATATTTGAGATATTTCTGTGTGTTTTGGGATTTATGAAAACGCTTAGAAGAAACAGTGCTGGGCTTCACTTGTTTTTTTTGAGCAATCGGTAACTATTTAAAAATAAATAAATAAAAGAATGAGACATGAAGCTTGAACTGCACCAGGCACTGGTTTTGCGGGTGGAGGTTCTCGTACCTTCCCCCAGGCCCCACAGTGTCTCTGGTGTGTCTGGGTGGGCTTTGAAACTGGTCCTGCTTTGTTTGCAGCATCCTCTGAGGCTGGGCGTCTTGTCTTGTACACCTTGGTGAGATCAGAACGTGCACTTCATAGAGTAATATGCGATTGAAAATGAGTTAGAGGACATGCAGCCTTCCTGTGGGAAACTGGCAGATTGTGTTGACTCTGGTAGGGTTTTTATCTGCAGGTGTAACTGTAATGGGTTTTAATATTTAGATAAATACTGGTATCTGCTGTGATTTCTGCTGAGTTGGTGCAGAGATTGCCAGTGATTTGTGTACGTTAGGTCGGGTCCCTTAAATTCAATGCTGGATCCTGTGTTAACTACTGTATTGAAGGGTCTGTCTAGCTCCACTTGATAGCTTTATCCAGATGAGTGAAAACATTTTAAATGGTAAGCAAAAGTCGTGCTAATTTGTGAGGAATTACCCAATTACCACGAACCCGAAAGTCTTGCCCAGCCAGTGGTATTTTTAGCAGCTTCTCTCTCTAAAGCAGGTCACACAGATTCTTTTCAGCTACAAGTTACTACTAAAATCTGCTTTGTTTTGGGAGCACTCCATTCATTTCTCAGAACTGGGGCGATGGCAGAAGGTCATCCCAGAGGAAAAAGCTGTTTTAAACCTTGAGGTTTAACCTTGGGGAATGTGATGGTGAAAACTCAATGTGCCAGGCAGGACTGAGGTTGCAGTCACCCTGACAGAAACTGTTGGAGCAAGTGATGATTGAACAGAAAGGACAGGACAAACCAGAGGACTTGAAATCTGTGCGGTTGACGCGTTGCTATGTTCATCTTGAAAACCTGTGTGTCAGATAATTAGCATCCTTGCTCTGCTAATGACTAAATGGACTTGTACAGATTTACTTTACATGCAGCTATTACTAAGAAGTTTGGATAAAAGAGAAATAAAGAAAAATCCTGTTTTTTCTGTAATTGCAGCACAGCAAAGTGGGTTATTTGATAAGGGAAAACACACATTTCTTTAAAATCCTTGGTCTAATCCACAGTTGAAAATAATATATTTAGAACTGGTGTCTCAACTAATTCTCAGTGGAAACTGGAATATTTCTGGCAAAGTTGCCACCCGTCTGTTCATTCCTCTTCTGCTCGTGTGAAAGTAACCTGAAAACCATCTTGTGTTTAAGAAAATTGCTGGCCATGAATTCACTGGCTTGTGGCACCATGTGTGTCAAACTTGAGGAGGCCTTACAATAGGAGTGTTCAACAAACATCACTTAGCAAAATTATTTAAAAAATCTGATGTTAGTGAATTCTAAAAATCTGTGTCTAAAGATGCTTGCAGTCTTGTTCTCTGAATAATGCATGCTTGTGGAATGGGTCGTGCTGTGGGGAGACAGGCTGGCTGTGCGCTGTCTGGCTAGCCACGCACTGCAGAAAGGATGGGAAAACAAAGCCGGCACAGCAGCTGGGGGTAGTCTGGCTCTGGCTTTCAGTTGCACTCTACGTCTTTCCCTTTTAAATACTTGCTTAGACTTGGTCTGCTACAGCAACGGAAGAAAACCAGAGCTCCTGCGCTATAACGTTTACAGTGAGGTAGACCAAGTCCTGTGACACCAGACACCAAGTGCCAGAGTTGTGTGTTGTCTAGAGCAGTTCTTTGCAGAATCACAGAATGACCCAGATTGGAAAAGACCTCTAAGATCACTGGGTCACATTGTTAGCCTAACGTTGACTAGCCGTCAACTAAACAGTATCCTTTGGTGCCACCTCTGCACGACTCTTAAATACCTCCAGGGATTGGGACTCCACCACCTTCCTAATTTTTCCTAATGTCTAACCTAAATTTACCTTGCTGCAACTTAAGGCCATCCCTCTTGTTCTGTCGCCTGTTATTCACTTGAAAAGATCAACCCCTACCTTGCTACAGCCTCCTTTCAGGTAGTTGTGATGGCAGGAAGGTCACCCCTCAGCCTCCTTTTCTCTAGACTAAACATCCCCAGTTCTCTCAGCTGCTCCTCATTTAGCACTCGTGTTTATTGATGTCTATCGGTGTTTGAGCAGCGTGGGGAAAAATGTGGGTTTTGCATGGGAAGGACAGATCCTTGACACTGTAGGAGGAGAAGGTTTCGTTCCTGCTTGTTTCTTCACTGTCTGTCTCAGTGATGAGCGAACTTCAAAGCCAGGCACCTGCTGGGAGGTGCAGTTACCACTAATCTGGTGTTTCTTTGCTCCGCTTTTGTGAAAGAAAGCGAGAAATACATTCTACTGTAAGACAGAACATTTAATTAAAAGTCTGGGGAAAAATGAAATTCAGCGCTGCGTGTAGGTAGTTTCTTTGTTTGCTGCTTGTGTGCTCTGCAAACAGGAGGGTTACCTTCCTCTTCCTCGATAACTTTTCTGTTATGAAAATTCTGCTTGGAAGAAGATAAATATTGACATAATCGTTTGCCGAGAAGTTGGTGACCTTCAGCCAACTGGAGAGCTACCTGGACTTATCGCTTGGCCCCAGTGTAGGGTTGCCCCGCAGTATTTAGATGTTGCTGCCTTGCTGGGTCGGTGCAGAGGTGTTTCCAGAACGAGCCCATGGTGTTTCCTGTGGGAGACCCTCCTGTGCATGTCTTCAGCTTTCTGCTACCAATCTCACTTGTGGGAGTGAACTCATCTGAAATGGTCACTTAAGTTTTTCTTGTGAGTCTAACTGTAGTAGAGGGGCTTTAAAAGGCCCACTGCACACTTACGAGGAAGCTTTGAGATCCTTAGCCCTGTTTTCCTTTCTTTTTAGATGTATCCGCCTCCTACCACACACTAGTCTGAATAAGACCTGTCTCATCCCAGTGGTATTTGCATCCATTTTAATGCTGCAAAGTTGTATGAGTATTTGCTCTACGTGTTGCTTGCCACCCAAAGTGGGCACGTTTAGCTGCTGCTTCTCCTGCTTGATGTGGCATTTTTGCTTTTGCATGTGCAGCCAAGGTTTCATTAATCTTTCCTGCTACCAGATCACACTGCAAACCTTGTAAGAATTTCTTGGCTCCTCATTTTGTCACTCCCACTGAATATTTCTTTCAGATTATTTTCCTGTTGGATGTCTTCGCTGCACTTTCTCAAGGAGAACCTTATTTTTAATTGCCTGCTTCTCAACTTTCTCTGTCCTTGCTGGGGCTTGCAGCTCCTAAATTTAGTACCATCCACAGATTTCAAGAACACACGGTTTACTCCTGTTCTGCATCATTAACTAAGATTTTTAAGTAAGTGAATATAGAAGAAAATTTCTTGCATCCTTGAGAGATACTTTCAGAGATTCGGTATATGATTTTCATTTTCCTCTGTGTGGTTTTTTTGAGTAGAGTGATCAGTCCTCATCAGAACTGGTTTTTCAAATAATTCTGAAACTCTGTCATTGGATACAGTCAGATGGTTTACTGACATCCAAGAGTTTTTTATCTACAGTGTGCTTGCTATCAACAAACTACAATTCCCTAAAAAAGTCATAAGCTGCATTAGGTTGGTGCATACTTCATAAACTCCATTTCTCATTTGAGTTGAAAGACTATCATCATCTTCTAGGACTCTTAGAGGCTGGTTCCTCCTACCTTGATAGAACTGTTGTTGTAGGAGAAGTAAAATTTGCCTGCTTGTATGATAACAATTTCCGTGTTCTTCTGTGAAGTAGAGGTCTAGGTATGTCTTTCATCTAAAGATGCTCCATGTTGTAAAGGAATCTGTAGGTGTGTGTATTAAGCTTGCTTGCTAATTTGTCTCTACTGGCTGAACTCCTTGGAACATTACCGAGTGGTTCTGATGTGTGTGTCTACATTTCCTAAGGCTTTTGCTTGTAATTATTAATGGCCATTTGTAATGGCTATCAATTGGTGCTTTACTGAGCTAATACAGATAAAAGCACGGAACTGCAGTGGTGGGCATTGCCAGGAGTGCTTGCTGAGAGCCGCTGTCCATCGTGATTTTCATTATGTGTTTTTGAGTGCCACGCTTCTCACTGTGGGTGTCTTGAAACTTGGAGGCTTTTTCGCAGCGCCCTTCATACTTGTCGCAGCCAAGTATCTCCGTGTGTGTATATTAAAAGTATTTACAAGTTCATAATTACATTCTAATTCTTTAGCATTTCCTTTATTTTCCCTTTTAGATTTTAAAAGATGGTCAGTGTAGCAAGCAAGTAGAGTTTTTAATTCTTCCTCCTTCATCATTTATTAACGGTCTAGCCCATCCTTGTAATGGCCACAAAGCATTAGCTCGTTTGGCTTTTATGCTGTGCTTATCTTTCCCCGCAGGCTGTAACTGGCTGTGTAATTCTTGTTAAGGTATCCTCCTCCCCTTCTCCTCTACAGAGGTTTGCTGAGGTGCAAATTGTGCTCTAGTCTCCCTGGACTCCTCGCCTCCAGTGTGACCTCGTTGGTTACGTCTTGGGTTCCTGTATCCTGGCCTTGCAGAAAGCCTGGACTTTACTAAGTCATTTTGAAGAGCTCATGAGGTTGTTCCATGCTTTTGATCCTTTCTTCCCTCTCTTCCCTCTCCACAATCTTAATAATTTCTTCCATATGACTTTGTTTTTAATGCCACGTGGCTTTTGTTCATGAGGTGAAACTGCAGGACTCTGGAGGGACACCTTGGGTGGTTAGTTCCCAGTAGTTCCCAGTTCACGTGTGTACTAAATCCATATAATTATTTCGCACCAGACTTCTATTTTCTGGCGTCATTGGTGACGTGTTCTTGTTGGTAGGAAGCAGAGTCCGCATAGTTTCTGTTCTTGAGACATCTCTTCTGGGTCTGTGAAGTGTCAGGCTTTCTGGGCTGCTGTTCCTGGTTTTTTGTGCATGTGCCAATCTAACCGAAGCTTTTCTGACCGTGGTGTCTCTAATCTGTTTGTGCTGTTGTTTGGTCCAGGAATCTTTTCTCACCTCCATCACCGAGTCTTGAAGGCTTGTGATGAACATCAGTACCCTTCTTCTTTCTTCTCCCTACCCATCACACCCACTCAGTTTTGGTCTTAAATTCTTTCCTCGAACATACCCAACTTCTCAATATACAATTTTTATTCCTCTTCAGTTGGATAAAACTGTTTTAGCCTTTGTCTTTTGTAGCTCAGATTTAATTTGATAGTTAAGTGCTTGAATCTTTCTATTCATAATATATTTAATTGCAGTTTTCATTTGTATCCTCTCTTGGTCCTGCTACCTTCTGGTTACTACATCTTACGTGATACATGTGTTGGATTGTTTTCTTCTGCTCGTGTTTTTCCAGATTTAAACTTTTATTTTTTTAATCTTTCCTGCCACAGTGTGTAACCTCATAGTCTGTGATGGTAGGTTTTCTGGCTTGCAGACTGTCTCAGAAAACGTAATTGAAAGGTTTATTCCCATCTTTGTATTAAATAAGATACTTAATACAGCTAGACAAAATTCTAATCCCCGTGGCAATGTACTGAACGTGTTTGTCAGCATGCAGCGTAGCTAACTATTTCAGTCCTTCGGCCATTCTTCAAACCACCTCATGGGCTTGGTAGTTACAGTCACGCTTCATGGGAGCTACATTTTCAGGAGGATTTTTTTCTGTCTTGTGCCTGCCTGCTTCAGGACCAGGACAACTTTACATTGAGATCTCCACTACTGAGAAGTGAACATCCAGGTTCGAAATGTTCTTGCTGTGTGGTTTTTCCTTTTGTGTGCATGTGAAGTGTGGAGCTTCGTAGTCGAAAGTTAAATGCTTCTGGTTAGTTTGGCTGGATGTGTGGCCCCCCAGGCTCTTTCTGGCTGACCTCACATGCTGGAGGTGGCCACGAGTGATGTGATCTTCTCAGTTACCCCCTTTTGGCAATTGTTTTTCTTTTTATTAAAAGAAAACCACCCAAATCTACCACCCAGTCATGAAAATAGAATCATGACCAAAGAAAGGGATGGGCAAGTAGGCAAAGGCTGTATCGCCTGTCCTGTTGGTGCACAGGCTGCAGTGGTACCAACCTGCTGTGTCCTGGTGAAACTGAACTCTGCCCACTCAAGAGTAAGTGAAAATAGGCACATTTTTGTTATTTTAGGGAAAAGTAGTTTTGTTTAAGTGTAAGTGGACCTCAGACTGACTAACTGCATGGAAAATCACATCCTGCATTAAGGACTGAAAACTTAATGTGAAATTTTTGCTTGATAAGTGTTGTGGTTTTGCTTCAAGTATTAAAAATCAGATTGCTGAAATTAGGAAGTTGTTTGTTTGCCACATGGATTTAGAGTTGGTAGAAATGTAAAATCAGCTGTAGCTCACTCCACATCTGCAGACAAAACAGTATTGCCCTGGTTTACTTAGTGAATTCCATTTGTGGCCACATTCATACCCTGTTAAGCAACCAAATACTTACTTTTCTCGAACAAGACGGAGAGTTTGTGTTCTACTGCATAAGAATAAAATTCCTTGAGAGGCAATGAGGCTGTTTTGACGTATGGCAGATAAATCTTTAGTTTAAACCTGCTGGATTTAAAAGAGCAAAACACATTCAGATAACTCTTTTCTGTGACACGCGAACTCTCGGAAAGACTTAAATCTATGAAGAGTCACTGTTGCATACTTGGGAGCGCAGTTTCCACCCAAATTCAACTGGAACAGGTCAAAAGAAAAGAATGTAGGTAGCAGAAAGAAGGGGAAGGGATGCTTGGTGTCAGAAGTAGAACTGCAGGTGTGTGTGTGCCTATAAGTATGTGTACACAAGCGGGTGATGCAGTTTATGTGGCTACTTTAACCATGCAAGTGCTCTTTTTCAAAGCGTGAATTGTAGGTGTAGCAGCAAATTTAATGCTCACTAGTATCAAGCAATCAATAAGAAACAGCATTTCTTTACGAAAATGGCTGGAAAGCACAAAAGCAGACACAAATTAAAACTTGTTGTTTCAATTGTGGGAGGCAAATCCATTCTGTCTGCCGTATTTTAAAAAACCCAGTCATATGAACACTGCTGAAGTAAATGGTGTAAAGTGTTGTTTGGCTGTGGCATGGGGATTGGACTAGATCTTTTAAGGTCCCTTCCAGCCCCTAATGTTCTGTGATTCTATGACTGGATCGAGGGGATCTTGCTGTGGCAGAGGGATTGGACTGGATGGTCTTTCGAGGTCCTTTCCAATCCCTAATGTTCTGTGACTCCGTATGGAAAGTCTGGTCAAAAGGTAAAGAATGGATCTGGTGTGTGTTTTAGGGGTATGTCTTGGTTCTTACCACTGAAAATGTGTTCTCCATCACTTGCTTTTTTGACTAGCTTTGCGCTTTGGAAGTTGAGTGTATTCAGGAGGCTGAGTATGAGCCAGTAGTGTGCCCAGGTGGCTGAGAAGGCCACTGGCATCCTGGCCTGGATTAGAAACTGTGTGTCTAGCAGGAGTAGGGAGGTGATTGTCCCCCTGTACTCAGCACTGGTGAGGCTGCTCCTTGAATACTGTGGCAAGTTTTGGGCAGCTCAGTACGAGGGAGACATTGAGGTGCTGGAGTGGGTGCAGAGGAGGGAAACAAAGCTGCTGGAGGTCCTGGAGAATAAATCTTACAAGGAGAGATTGAGAGAGTTGGGGCTGTTTAGTTTGAGGAAGAGAAGGCTAACGGGAGACCTCATTGCTGTCTACAGCTGCCTGAAAGGATGTTGTGGAGAGGTTGGTGCTTGTCTCTTCTCACAGGTAGGAGTGACAGAACCAGAGGGAATGGCTTCAGGCTCCAACAGAGGAGGTTTAGATTGGACATGAGGAAAAAATTCTTCATGGAAAGAGTGGTCGGGCACTGGAATGGGCTACCCAGGGTGGTGGTTGAGTCACCATCTCTGGGTGAGTTTAAAAGACGCATAGATGTGGTGTTGGGGGATATGGTTTAGGAGTGACCTTGTAGAGTAGGATTGATGGTTGGACTCAATGATCCCAAGGGTCTTTTCCAACCTAAATGATTCTATGATTTACCTTGCAGAATGATTTAGCCAGTTTACAATTGGCAGCTTATATACTCATGCAAAGCCCAGGTAGGAGGGGTGATTTAGTCATGGCAGAAAACTGTTACGAAGCCTGACTGGTAATGGAAAAGAGAACTCTACACTGACTGCAAACATTTATATCTCTGCTTGAATATAGTTGCATATAATGTGCCAGGACTGTGCCATGTGGGGGCTTCAGAGAGAAGCTCCGACTGTTGATTCCCTTATGTTTAGTAGGTGATTGTGTGGTTGATGCTATCCAGAAAGCTCACAAAAGGACATTACTTGGAAATTTTGCCTCGGTTTTAATGAAAGAGAGCATTTTCCTGAACTACAGTTGTTTTATAGCTGCATCAAGGAGAGGGCTCTCTTGCAGTCAAGTTGTTGTCTAGTAGTGCAGAAACTGAAGCTTCTATGCAGTGGTGATCTTCAAGCAGTTGTAGAACAGGCAGCATGGCCGTTGGTCCCAACTGTGGAAGCTGCTGTGTGCTTGTAGAACTCTGTGATCATGTGTTACTGAGTTAGACATGCACCTAGTATGTGCACTGGCATGCAACTAACGTGTCACAGGGTGTTAGAGGCAAAAGCTGAGTGACTCTGAGCTCCTACAGTGAGGTAGGCAAATCCCAGGGTCTGAAATCTGAGGGGCAGCACAGGTGGCTTTAGGAAAAGGGTATGGACAGAGCAAACATTTCAGTCTGATCTAGAGCGCTCATCTGTTATCTCTCTTAAAATACTTACAATATGGATTTTGGTGTGAATTTTCTTAATGTGTGCCCGTCAAAGCTGTGAATGAACAGCTTATATGTGAGAAGTTGTGTAGCAGTACTTGGTGTTTGTGATTTGCATTGCCGAGGAGCGTGGCACATTCTGAAGGGTTTATCTTTATACTTGCTAACACGCAGCTTGTGGTTTCAGTGTCCACGTTTCACCTGAAACCCACAGCGGAATGCTGCTTCCCTCCTCCCTCCCCTTCCTGCCCCCATGTTACATCTGTAAAAGGAATAAAATCCTTGACAAAAGAGGACATGATTCTCTTGTACCTTGTTTTGTGGTGTCCAACCTTCACCTGCTCTGTATTTGTGGAGCTCTGGGTACAAGGAATACTTGGGGAGAGTAAATCATCTGTTTACATTTCCTGACCTGGAGAAAAAACTATTTTTGAGTATTTTCCAGTCCAGTAACTTGGAAGGATTAACTTTGCACTTTAATAAATAAGACAGCCAAGCAGATTTTGTCCAAATGTTTCTTCACTAGACTTAAATCCTAATCCTGGACTAAAATCTCGCAGGCTTGTAGTAAAATTGTTCTGGACTAAAACTTGGCCAAGTGAAAAATCTCTGCAAGCAGGGTTCACAATGGAAGTGCTGAGGTAAGCATAACTGGAGCATTGCAAACCCGATGCCATAAGAACAGCTTTGCATATTGCTCATGAATAGCTCAGAGGTAAAAGGATTAACACTTTGTAATGCTGCTTTGAATCTGTGCACTTTGTGCTTGCTGGACTCAACGCACAGTCTGCAGTGTGCATAGGGCTCCTGTGTTAGTCTTTGATTCCGGTTCCTTCCACCCCCCCAGCTGAGAGTCCTTTATTGCTGCAAACAGAAGCCTTTGTTACCTCGAATTTCCTACATCACCTATCGAGACCTGTCACTAGACAGAAATTAATACCAGAAATAACAATTAGAGTTCAGTGTGCAGCGTTTAAGTTTCAGACTAAAGCAACTTCTGCACGTTTTGTATTCAATGTGGAGACGGAATGGAACTATTGGTGAAGGAGAGAGGGAGCTGGATATCATTTAAAATAGTGTGCAAGCTCCTGTGAGGCTCTGGGGTTAAAAAAGCCCCATTAAAAAACCCAAATCCTGGTAATGAAGCCCCTCGTGTTTTGAGGGTGTCACTGATTTGGTGCCTGCAGACTTTTGGGGTTCCTTTTGGTTATAGCTGAAGTGAGCGTGTGTTTGTGTACATGCTAATTGTTGATAGGTTTCTAGGCTTGTCTCTGGGAAGATTTTCGTTGTATAAAACTTACTGCTGCCACCTCAGCCCTTTTGCCTAGAAATAGTTACCTGCTCTGTGAAAATGAGAGCAAAGAAAATCTTGAGGATCACCTTGATCAGTTGGGGGTTGTGTGTGAATGTGAGTGTATCTATGAGTATATGTCAGCGCGCACACACACACATATACATAGATATATAAATATCCTATTGCTGTTGCCATAGCCACTCTCTTCCTGGGCTTCATAGCAGCAACTGTGCAGGGAGGTGTCAGCAAAACATGATGTATTTTAAATATAATCTGAAACACCATCCAGCAGCAAATCAGATGTTTATTAAAGGTCCCTTTCCTCATCCAAGATTTCAGTTAATTTGCTTTCTCACAAAAGGGAACAAACTTGAAATACCTCGGTGTTTAAGCAAATAGTATTTTATAAGTGGTAATATGCATGATTACAGATAAAATACAAGGACTCTGGCTGGGGATGATTTACAACAGGCATGGCCCTCAGACAGCAATGGTAAGAAAAGCGAGTGTATTGTAACTGTTAATCCACTTGACAACTGATAGCAATAGAAATTACATCTGCAAGAAAATAGAGAGAGGTCTTGTATAAACATGACACTATTATTTTCTTTTTCTTTTTTCTTTGATTTTTTTTTTATTTAATAAAACTAAGATAAGTATGTGTATGGAAAAAATAATTTGAATTATATATCAAAAAACCTGTGGTCGTGATAGCTGTAGTTCATGTTGCTGGTACGCTTTGCTGTTTTAGAGCTTATGGTCTTGGTCATTTATTGCTGGTAGGTGTCGGGAGATTTTGATGTTGTGAAAGAATTTGAGCTTGCTGTGGTACGTGCTGTGTGTGCTGCTGTATATGTTAAAAAAGAAACGTAAGGACGTTGTGCTAGCCTCTAATTTCTTTAGCTTTGAAAATTACCAAATAAGAGAATAAGCAAGAAATGTGCATAGTTAAAATTCGCCGTGGAAGATCCTTTAGGAAGATTTGAGTTGGTCTGGGTGGTTATTAAAGTTGCTGGTTAATAATTTTTAATATAACTTCTGAAGCAACTTTTATCGGAAGATCTAGGTGTGTATTACAGACTAGTTTAGACTCATAACATCCCTGTGGCGAGCTGGGCAAGTATTTTCAAGAAATTGATGTCCAGAGCTGCCTGCCATGTTTGCCTGTGCTCATTTGGAAGGCTGGTTCTTGTTTATGCTTGAAGTGTATGCAGATGAAGGTAGGGTGTAAGCACAGTAGTTGCTTCTGATTAATTAAATGTGCAGAAATTCTTTCTCTGGAACAAGAGTGTCTTGTTCCTGGTTAGCATATCCTCTTTGAAATGGCACTCGTTACAGAAAACTGCCCACTCGTGGCTTTAATAAAGAGCTATTGTGTGAGAGGAAGGCCTTTATTACTGAAGCTGGGGAAACAGAAGGTGGGGTTTCTTGCTATTGATCCGACAGGTTGGTCCAGCAGGAGGTAGGATGGTATCGAGGGATCAGTAGCCACAAGCAATTGAATGGAGGCTCCCCAGTTGTTAGGAGTGTTTGTGATCCTAAACTGGGAGGTGTGGTGCCCCTCTGGTGCTTCTCAGTTGTTATGTGAGCAAACCCTTGAAAAAACTGGAGTGACTCCATTGCACACTGAGTGACATCAGATGTTGCAATGGAGAAAAGTCTGTATTTTGTAGTTGGTGAAGTGAAACCTCTCAGCAGCTCTGCACTTTAAATTTTCTGAAAGCTAGGAGACTTCCCAGGAGTTTTTGTGCCTCTCAATGCTTTGGTGGGCTTGTGAGGTCTCCTGAAATTTAAATTAATGCTGCTTTTTGTCAGAGAGTTATTTTCTTTGTCTGTCCAACTGGTTGCTTAATGTAGCTGGAAGGCTTGTCCTGTTTCTGGGTAGAGTTTTGCTGCCTTGAAATAGCCCCATCTGATTGATTTAGAAGATCTGCAGTCGCTGCTTTCACGTATAGTTATTGCACAAGTCCTTGGCTGCCCAGGTGTCCGCCCAAGCACTTAGATACAGCAGTAATACAGGCTGTTAGGAGAGACTTATGGTTATTAGTAAATTCCTGTGGAAACAGGGGAGTAAAAGTCCCCCATGGAACCAGCAAATCTAGTAGATTAAATAATTTGTCACTGGGTTTTCAGCTGAGCTGAGAGTCAAACCGAGGGCTCTTAAATCTCTGCCTGGTACTGCATAAATCAGTTTCTTGCTAATTAACCTAATTCCATTTGCTGGTGTGGCTAAATCCATTTGGTATTTGTTTTGCCTTATTTGGGAAAGGTTTGACCTAAAATCTGGGGTTGATCTGCGGAGAATTGGGTTGGTATGAATGACATACCTTTGCTAATGAGATCCTTTTCTAGATGTGTCTGCAGTCAGCCTACGTGGAGCAGGGGAACTTCCTCTGCATGGTTAGTTGAATCGTTGTGTTGAGTGTCTGTGTTAAAAAAACAAAACCCAAACCACAGATCATGGACAAACCAGCTCAAGCCAAAACTTCTTCCCCTGCTTTCAGTAGTTTTCTCTTGCCTTCAGTTTTGCTGCCAGGTCTGTTAATTTGAATGCTGTGACCCAGAGCATACTCACACCAGCCTCTGTTCACACACAATTTAAAGGAGCACCTCTCATGGTGCTGAAGGGGAGTATCCTCCCTGGCACAGATGTTGTTGGGGTGCAACCTGGAACCATCACTGTGGCAGCAGGTAGAAATTGGAAATAGGAAAGATACAGCAAGGAGATACCTGAATATGCAAAGATAGGCAGGTAGGACACAGAGTTTAATACCTGATAAATTAGCACTTCCCTGGTTTCTTGCACATTGATTGCTGACTCAAAAGAGCTTTTACACCTGTGGAACTTGGAAAAGAAATACAAGATGAGTGATTCCACAGTGGCCCATTGCTTTTCTGGCTGACTGATGTTTCCTAGAGCAAAGCAAGGACTTAAACAGCATGGGCCCCACTGGCTTGCTGCCCTGGGTTTGGCTTCCTTGGCATTTAGGATTACAGCTTCTGCCAGGGAAAAGCAGCCCTGTATGTCAGTGGCCGTGGGTTGGACATGTTGGTCATTAATTTTGGTGATGTTAGTTGCCATAGAGTTGACCCAAAATGTTTTATGAGTTTACAGCTGCTCGTATAATGAGGAGAATAAAACGTAAATGTTTTAATGTTAAAAATTTTAAGGAAGCCTTGTGTAAGTCTAAAGTGATTCATAATTCATCAAGGGTACGTGAATGTCTTGCTTCTCTGTTCTGACGTGGCCATTGATTGTTCATGCTGTGGTCTGTTTGCTTGCAGCCTTCAGTACTTGTTTGATCACTTAAGCAGTTCACGAGAGCACCCTTATAATGCAGGAAAGAAGGCCGGTTTGAGGAGCCCTTGTGTAATTTGAAATATGACTAGAAGGCACTAGACAGTAATTCTTCTCGCAAACATCAGCGGCAGCTTACATGAGAGTGGAAGTGGCTTCTGCTTTGCTGAGGTTCTGCTTGGAAGACACCGTACCGTGTCTCTCGGGCAACGCTTGGCGTGGTGCTGGTGAGTCTGGTGAATCAGGGAGGTTTACAGTCTCAGGTGTGCAATGAGAATTACATTTGGAAAGCTTTCTACAGCGTTCTTTCTGTGGTTCTCAAACACAGACAAAGATTGGACATAAGTTGCTGGAAACTTCTTTTTTTAAGTAGCCTGGGTTTTTGTATTTAAGGAATAAGCAACCTCTGCTCTCCAGGCAAGTTAGGGTTCCTGGGTTTCCGTTGCCGTTTTGAGGCTGTAGCTTGGTTCAGACTTGCCTGTGTTGACCAGGGAGTGTTCTGGAGCAGTTCCTTGCCTTAACCATCCCTATTGTGGGATAATTAGCTGCTTGCAAAGTGGAGCAAGTAAAACCAACTCTCTCTGTGGAGTAGTTTGTCTGCTGGAGGAGCAGCCCCAATTGTTTTCTACTACGTTTCTTGGAGCAAAAGCCTGTCCAGTGACCTTATAGGTTGCTGAGGTGGAGGTACAGTTTATTCCTGCAGTCTTCATTGCTGTGGGCTACTGTCTAATTGAATTCTCTTTCCACTGCCACACATTGCTAAACAATATCTATAGGATGTGTTGCTAATTGTATGTTTTCACAGTGGTAGTTAGCATAATTGAAAGCAAAAGTTTCCAGCGTAACTGGGGACAGCTTCTCCTGTGTAATGCTTTTTCCTGCTGACGTTACATTTTAAGGAGGGCAGTGAATCCAGTTTGATCCTTGGGAGAAGCTGAAAGTCCAAGTGGTTAGGTATCTCCTGCGGTAGTTTTGTGTTCGTGGAAGGCCTTGGGTGCACAAATGTGAAGAATTAATGTTGGAGGGGTGAGATGCTCTGGTAGCATAGCCTTTGATGGTGCAGGTGCTCTGCTTTTGTTTGGTCAGTAGGAGATAATCACAGGGACACATGACCACTGGAGAGTAAAACTTCATGGGCTCTGGGCTGATACAAACCCAAGAAGCCCGTCCAGAGTAATAGAGAGAAGAGTAGTCTGGATTGAGAAGCCTAAAATCACAATGTTCTGGGGTTACCCCCCCACCACAAGAGATGACTGTCTTGGTTTCTACATGTACTTTGTTGCCATCAGTTTAGCGATCTGTAAGGTCAGAGCCATAGTGAACTTCAGAGGGTGTTTTTTGCTGTCTTCCTCTACCAAGTCTCAATGAAAGGAAAGCACAGCCTCTCGGTCTTTCATCCTGTGTTTGTCTCTTTCAGAGGAAACACTTGCTCAACCAGCAGAGAGCATCACATGGGTTATGGTTGCTGGGAGATAAGATTTGAGACGATATCAAGAGTGGCAAGGAATGTAGGTATAGTGTCACAGAGTTGTGACTGGTAGTAGAGAATCAGATGATGGCTGTGAAACTGAACAACAAGCAGGCTTAGCTGGCTTTTACTACTTATGTGTTCAAAAAAGTAAAGGTTGTAGAGAGAGAAGATCGTTTCATCCTATTCCTCACCACTGCTTTTTTTTTTTTTGGGTCCCTCTTTCTTCTGTAGGACCTTCATAGACTCCTTGGGGCCGTGAGCCAGGTTGTGTTGAGATGATAAGTAACTCCATTATTCTGGGTTGGACTGAAGTTCAGGAAGAGCTTTAATATTTCTGTGTATAGTTGCCTGGTTAATTCTTGCAGGTCTTGTCCTAGCAGATTCAGACACCTGCAGTTTGCTTGATGCTTTGTCTAATCTTGATTCTTACTTCCCACTTCATGTCTTGCCATCTGAGATTGGGTTTTACATGTTACATTCTTCTCACAAGAGATTCTTAACTGTGTTGTCGGGCATGTGTCTGCTGGTGTGAAAGCAGCAGGACTTGAAAGGGTTCATGTGGTGCAGCAGTTGAGATCTCAGTGTCCTTACCCTGAGGATGTCAGGCTGCCCAGGAGGTGGGCCATCCCGTGGCAACCTGTTTGCCCAAGCACGTATCTGTTGCTATTGTGGGAAGATTGATATCCCTCCCACAGGCTTTTTAACATAAATGTTTATGCATGCATGAGAGGTGCAGGTGCACACATGGGTGGTGGGTGCTTTGATAAGCCTAGGCAGAGCCAGTGCTGTTGCACTTGGTTGATGGTGACTTTACTTCTCTCTAAAAGTACCTCACTGTGCTAATCTTGCATTGTAGCATCTGTCACCTACCAGGCAGGTGTTAAATACTGCATTCAGAGGGGATTATCACCAGCTCTCTTTTCTCTGGGTATAGAAAAAGAGAAGAGAAATTTCAAGTGTTCTATATGGGAGGGCTAAAGGGGAATCCACTAACATGGTTCTGAAGGTTGGCGACAGCACTTTGGGAATCCTTTGGGACGCATCATTAATCCCTACACTTGGGATTTTATATTTAAGATAGATTTTGACGTATAACTCACAAGCTGGAGATGTGCAGTTCAATGTTGTGTCTTGAATCGATGCAGGCTGTTCATTGCTGCTGTCTGAAAAGCCAGCGTGTTGACATACGACGGTGTTGTTCTATCAACACAAATTGTTCTGACGGGCTCTGAGAGTTGTGCGCACTTTCAAGGTGCGTAGCTGTACACTGGACCACTGGATGACAGGGTTGAAATTCTGCTTTTACATGACTTACACCTTATTACTGTTACTACTGTGTAGCCAGTAGTTACTGGAATTCTTGGGAAAACTCATTTTGTGGAGCATAATAAGGAACACCTTGAATGTTAACCGAAGTCTGGAGTGTTACGTGTGCGTGGAAACTGCTGCTACTGTGATGTATTTCAAGGCTGTGCCTAAAAAAACCCAACAACAAACAGCAGGAAACATGGATTGCTATCATGGATTTAACCAACTTGAGACAAGTCTTCAGCAAGCTTTGCTTGATCTAAGGCTGTTTATACAAACTGAATATTTTGTAGCTGTGCCGTCTTGTGAGTTACAGGCAGTACAAATTAAAAGGTACTTTCAGCATTGCTCCAGCATGTAACTTGCTCGCTGACTTCTTGACTAGCTGAAGTGAAAGTCTGGGCTGACTTGCCCAGAGCATCTTTTTTCCACCAGTATGGCCTGTGTTTATCCCCGAGAGCGGTCCTGGCTTCTGAAGTACGGTACCAGTAGACATGTGTTGCCCATGCAGTGATGAGGAAAACAAGGGTAATGTGTGCTGCAGGGTGTTTCCTATGCATCTGCCCAGTTTTATTTTTACATGATGTATTTATACACATGTGCTATCTTCCCGGTTTAGCTCTAATGCCCTCTAATTCTGGGCGTGCAGTTACAAAGAAGGCAAAAATCAATGGGAAGGGGGAACAACAAGGACCTTTAGAAGTTTTTAGAGTCTAAGAAATTCCCAAATCTTCCAAGCACTTTGCAGGTTTGAATGAATTAGTGCTCCCTGTAAAAGCATTCTCAGTGATAAGTAGAAAATAAAATGCTGGCTTAAGAACTGCGGCAAAGGAGACTCAAGCTGTCTGATTGTAGGCTTTAAATATCCAGAATGATTCATCCTGCTTTTTTGTTGACCAAAACTGTAGTTAAAAATTACCGTGTACTTGGAGTAAGTTGAAGAAGTGTTTCTGCAGAAACGTGAGAATAAGCTTGAATGACAAAACATCAAATTATTTTCAATTCTTCCTGTATAAGACTGCTCTTACAGTCAAAGAATATATTAGTGACCTGTAGCGCTGTCCAGAAGGAGTAATTTTCAGTTGAGTCGACACTGAGGATTTAGCAGCTGCCGATGTAAGAGGAGTGGGCGACACAAGCAAATTGTGAGAATTGGCAGAAGGTGGCTTGGATGGCTACTCGACAGATGAAGGCTGGAGCGCACAAGGCAGTCTAAACAGACTGCTGATAAATTAGGATGTACCTAGTAAGTAGACTGCAAAGAGAAATGACAGTCTAACAAGTGTAGGCACTTGTATCTCAGTTCTTCTCAAACGGTGATCAGCAGTGAGCTTAGCCTTTTTCTATCATCTGCCTCAACATACGGCTTTTGGTGTCCTTGAGCCTTTGCTTGCTGAAAGCGGAGAACAGATGGGAGAAACAACAATCCTTCGTGTCTCACCGGGGAAAGAGAAGAGAATTAGGCCTCTGAAACCTGAAAGCAGTGTGGTCAAACTGCTATGTCATTTGGTACATGTGGCATTCACCATGGTATGAAAAGCTCGAGAACCTTTGGTCAGCATGGACAAACACCTGGGACCTACAGCTTCAGGATGAGGCACTTGCCTCTGCTTTAATTGTCTGGAAGGGTTGAAACTCAGAATGGCATCTCTTTTGCCTCTCCCATCCTGTCCTGATTACAGGCAGGATGGAAACTCTCAGGTGCTATGGAAGATGGGGCCACTTGAACAATGTTAACCTCTCCTAATCTCCCAAAAGCTTGAGAAAAGAGATGAGAGGAAGTGCAGTGTTGGTTGTGTTTCATCCTATGAAAGGAAGCTTGGTCACCGACAGGGAAAGCACTTAGGCAGGTTTGTCTCTGTGGTGGAGAAGATGAGCAAAGTTGTGGTCCGGTATGGCATCTCTGCCTTTGCTGAGCCAGACTCATTTTTAGCTGCTTGTGTGAAAGTACAGCTGCCCCGTTGTCACTTTGCAACGTAAGAAGGAATTGAGCTTGGGCATCAGTTGTGGCTTTTGGGCGAGACAACTACCTAGTTTTCATTTGCCAGCCTGCATACCTCAGCGATGATATCTCATCCACAGGTCTAAGTGGTTTGGTAAGTCTGGATGCTCCATAGGGAAGGGACAACTTCTCTCTGCTTTCCTGAGCAAGAAGGGGCTATCACAGAGCTCTCCATATCTCCATTTAGTTTCTTGGCTCTTCTTGTCTCCTTTCTGAACTAGAGAGTTTGTGTTTTGCAGGGTGACACGTGAAATCTGTAAGTGTCACTGTGCCAGTAAGTGAAAACTGTTTGGAGATCAACTCTGTGTTTCTGGGAATGGGTTGACTAGAGCAGGGGAACTTTTAGGAAGACCAGTGCTGTGGTTTGTCAGGCAGCATGGCTGCACTGCATTCCCAGCAGGGAAGCTGCTTTGACCTTACCTCTGGGTGGCTTGTAAGTAGGGAATGGGAATAAATGATTTCTTAATTTGTCATTGTAAGGGAGACATTCAACTGGGAGCACAGTCTCTCAGAAATCCAGTGTTGGGAGGACAGTAAAAAGAGAAACGTCAAGGCAAGAACAGATTAGGAACTGGGAGCATTATTTGAGTGGTCAGAGCTTTGAATTCAAAGCAGCAAAATCACAGAATCTGGCATAATTTTTAACTGAAAAATATTTCCTACCTGTAAGGACTGAGGCAGAAGAGTCCTTAGAATTCCATAGAATTTCTCACTCCATGTGTGAGAAATTGCTGGCGCTTGGAGAAGTACTCAAGGCTTAGCCCCTACCCTGCTCTCCTGTTCTCTTTAAATGGCCATGCTGTGGGTTGAGGGAGAATTTTGAGGACTCCTTGGTCCAGTTCTTAAACAGGCACTTATTGATATTACATTTCAGCTGTCCTGGTGAACATTAACTTGTCTCCTGCCTTCTGAGTTTGCAGACTCAGCCAAGACACACAGAATTGAATAACCCTTGAAGAATGAACTCCTTTGTTGCCCACCGAGGCATAGCTGTGGCATTGTTTTCACCACAGGCAGGACAGTGAGTAATAGTGTTGCAGCTGCTTCACTGAGCTCTGTGCTGGAGGATGCCTTAGTCTCCTTGGACTTTTCTTTCCAAAATCATTCACGCGTGGAAAAAGATGAAATACATTTGTAAGCAAGACTTCATTATTGTTTTTGTAAGTGTAAGAAAATGGTGAGTAATACAGTGGGGGGGGGGAAAAAAACCCACTCAGCTTTCACTGCAGAAAAGTGAAGGTACCTGGCAAGGTGTTTTTAAATTTTAAGAAATAAAATTAGTCAGATTGTGGGCATAGCTTTTTTCCTCATCCTGTGCTCTGAATCTGGTATTGGTAGTCTGGGCAGAACTTTAATCTCCATCGATCAAGGAAAGTGCCCTTCCCTGGGCAGCGTTTAGTGCTGCTCATCCTCAAAGCCCAACAAGGAGTAGGCTGCTCGTTGCATTGACTCAAAGCATTTGCCTCGCATCTTTCCACTTTTGTGTTTGATTTAGTAGCACGAGCTACCTTCGGAAACTTTTTTTTTGCATTGCTCTCAACTTTGTCTGCCAAGAACTTTTGTCCCGTAGAGTTTAAGCTGCTTTTAAAGTGTAATTTAAACGTAATTATCCCTCCAAGATTGTATCTATTGAGAACAAGACCGTATTCATCAAGAACTGCTTTTAAAATTTGTCTCAAGTGGATCTTTCTCTGCTTTGCCAGACCTAGTTTCATATGCTGAACGTGATAAGTCTTCAGTGTCTTTGCACAATAGTCCACTGATGATCTGTGGTCAGCAGCGATCAAGAAGGAAAACAGCTTTACGGGTTACGCTGAGACTAGCAGAAAATAAAATGAATGCGAAATTGCATTGTTGTTGTTGTAGTTTTGGTCTTGCACCCTGAAGGATGGTTACTTTTTGTTCCATCATCTGGAAAAAAACTTACAGAACTTCAAATTTCAGATACACGTGTCAAGGACGGCCGACTGTCTTTCCAGATCTTCAGTGGAAAAGAACCTGGGAGCAACGGAGGTCCATGTGAAGCTTGACGAAGTCCTAAAAGAGAGGAGCAGGGTAAAGTGGGGACACTTGTTCTACACTTGTTCCTTCTTCCTCACATGAGGACTGAAAGTCACCATCACATGTAAATGAAGTGCTGCATCCTGCCTGTAGCTGAACCTGTGAAATGCATTGTTGCAGGACGTGTTTGGCGCTCGGAGTTTAGAGAGAAGTTCAGAATGTGACTGGACAGACTTGTGAGGAGAAAGATCTCGCACTCACACAGAGACAGGTTCTGACTGGAAATTATGTATGGGCTGCCAGTTGCTCAATGATGCAGAAACTAAAAGGAATCGTTACTGCAGTTTTTTAATGGTTTTTTCCTACACAGGCACATTTGAGACCCTGCTTTGAAGACAGTGTGCAGGCGTGCGGGTTAGAGCCACCTCACGTGTTTAGTTTCAGCGTCCGTGATCTTTTATTTTTCTCAAATACCTTGAGTAACCAGGTGACGGCGAGAAGCTGTGGTGCTTTGCACACTTCCCTGGTGTGTGACGTAGGTGTTGCTGTGAATTTTGGCTGCTCTGGCAGCTTCGTGCAGAAATGTGATGATGTGGTGACACGCATTGTTGTAGGTGTGCCAAGCTCGTGATGGTCTGTCCCAGCCATGATTTTAGATGTGAACCCGGAGTCAAACTAGCATGAGACTGCGTGCTAGTTTTATGTCACAGACAGGGATATTCTAATTTTTGCTACAAATAATTGTTTTGGAAGCAGCCTTTCAGGTATAAATTAAGTTTGTTTCTTGGTCCTGTGGTAGAGTAGAAGATTGTCCTACCCATCCAAGAAGGCCAATGGCTTGTATTAGAAATAGTGTGGCCAGCAGGAGTAGGGAGGTTATTGTCCCCCTGTGTTCAGCACTGGTGAGGCCACATCTCGAGTATTGTGTCATGTTTCGGGCACCTCAATACAAGAGACATGTGGAGGTGCTGGAGCAGGTGCAGAGGAGGGCAACTGAGCTGGTGAAGGGCCTGGAGAATAAATCTTATGAGGAAAGACAGAGCTGGGGCTCTTTCAGTGTAGTCCCCAGTATAGGATGGGGACTGACCTGTTGGAGACCGGTGTAGGAGAAAGGGACTTGGGGTCCTTGGTGGACAGCAGGATGACCCTGAGCCAGCAATTGTCATTGGCCAAGAGCATCCTGGTGTGGATCAGAAGGGGTGTGATTAGCAGATCAAGAGAGGGTCTTCTCCTCCTCTACTCTCTTCCCTAGTGAGACCACTGATGGATATTGTGTCCAGTTCTGGGCCCCTCAGTTCAAGAAGGACATGGAACTGCTGGAGAGAGTCCAGCATACAGCAATGAGGATGATGAAGGAAGTAGAACACCTCTGTTATGAGGAGAGGCTGAAGGAGCTGGGTCTCTTTAGCTTGGAGGAGACTGAGGGGTGACCTTATTAAAGTCCATAAATATTTGAAAGGTGCGTGTCAGGAGGATGGAGCCAGGCTCTTACCAATGTCATCTGGTGATACGACAGGGGGCAGTGAGTGTGGGCTGCAACATAGAAAGTTCCTTATGAATGTGAAAGCAAACTGCTTCACAGTGAGGGTGGCAGAGCACTGGAAGGGGCTGCCCATGAGGGTTGTGGCGTCTCCTCCTCTGGATAAGTTTAAAACTCGCCTGGATGTGTTCCTGTCCAGCTGGATCTGGGTGATCCTGCTGTGGCAGGGGGATTGGACTGGATGGTCTTTCAAAGTCCCTTCCAGTCCCTGATGTTCTGTGATTCTTTAGTTTGAAGAAGAGGGGGCTAAGAGGAGACCTCAGCACTCTCTACAACTACCTGAAAGAATGTTTCAGGTTCAGATACCTGGAGATGTTGGTGCTGTTCTCTTCTCACAATCAATTAGTGATAGAACAAGAAGGAGTGGGTTCAAATTACAACAGGGTAAGTTTAGACTTGATATTAGGAAGAATTTTTTTACAGAAAGGGTGGTCAAGCACTGGAATGGGCTTCCCAGGGAGGTGGTTGAATCGCCATCCCTGGATGTGTTTAAAGATCATTTGGATGAGGTGTTGAGGGATCTGATTTAGGGGTGAACTTGTAAGGTAGGGTAGGTGGTTGGACTCAATGATCCCAGGGGTCTTTTCCAACCGGAGTGATGCTGTGATCCTTGTTTTACCCTCCTTCAAAAAAGCCCTGTATGGAAGGAGAGCAGAAGTGTACGTCCTTTGCTGTTGGTTAGAAGTGTGAACTATTTTAGCAAGACTCCAAGGCCACAGCATGAATACCGGTGTGTTTTTAATGCGAAGCATTTGACGTCTGTCAGCACTGTTGTATCATGGCACTATCACCATATTGGATTTGGAAGAAGGACTTGCATTTTAATTTTAATTTTAATTTAATCATCTTTGTCAACTAACAGATTTATTACTTGTTTCATGCTTCTAGTTAGCTTAGAGAATAGTGTCTTAATTTGCTCTGCTTTTCTGCTTCCTGAGAGCATGTGGTGCCATGCCACAAATCTCACAAACCAGCTATGTCACAGGAACACGAGGGCTGGAAATCCAGGCATTCAGTTCAAGCACTGAGAATTAAAACACGAGTGTCATCTGCTTCTCTGTATTCTGGTGGGTATTAGAGAAGCCACTTTGAGAGGCAGAAACTTCATGTCAGCATGGACTGTAGTTGGATATCAGTGTGGGCACATGCAAATGGCTTAATTAAAACAGGGGAATCAGTAATTAGTCATTAACATGAGTCTATGGGAGGTTTAATACTACAGTGAAGCTGTTGCTAGCTAAGGAATGACTTGCACTTAATAATAAGCTCTGACAAGGCATGGAAGTTGGAGCTTGGTGTGGCACTGACCTAAGAAATGGCAATGCTGGAGAATTCAGCTGAGTTTTGCTGTGTGATTTAGCCGAAGAACACGAAGGCCACTTGGACACATTTTACTTTAATTCCGTGTGTTAGGTAGAATGCATTGAATCAATAAAGTCTCAAGTAGCAGACTCCGTTTTCTTCCTGAAGAAAAGAATATTTCTATAAATTTACGCAATCCTTACTACCAGATTGCAAAATCACTTCCGTGGAGAATTTAGCTCACGTTGTATCTTCAGTTTCCAAAAAGGGGATTTAATGTTTTTCATCCTTTTAGATGTTCACACTCAAAACCTTGTTATTACAATGGGGAGACAACTGTTTGCTCAGAAGCACAGTCGATTTTTCCAGTGGTCCCAGTCTTGCTCTGAGTTCTGTTTTGTCAATAACTTGGTGTTCTCTGTAGGGCACCTGAAGTGGTGGGAGAGTCAACAGGCATTTGTACCTAAGGTTTTCCTTTTTGCAAACATTTTAGTTATAAAACAGCATCCATTTTGTTAGAGAAAATGGCAAGCTTTGAAAGTGGCATTCTGTTCTCTTGTAATCTGAGTTGAAATTAAAATTGCATACGAGAGTGCCAAGTTTATGCAGATTTGTCTTTGCAACTTCTAGAATAAGCTTTCTCAGGAGACCGCAGAAATAGGCACACAGCAAGCGTGCTATGCTGTCGCGGTGTCTGCCTGAGGGGCGTTTTGCCCTCCAATAAATAGGAGCCTATAGATCGTAAATCAGAATTTTATTGTTAGCCACCAGGTGACTCTCAAATGTCAAGAAAAGGTGCCTGATAACTTCCAGATTTCTGTTGATGGCAGTGGCTGCCATCGTGTTGTATTAGGCAGGTTTCCTCAAGACGCAAATGTCACCTTTCCTAAATCTTTCAGGGTGTATGCTTTATGCCTTTTTAATTGAGGCTTTATAAATCCAAGTCTAAAACTTCCACTCAGGTCTTTGCTGAAACCAAGTAGAAGCATTTGGAAAAATGGATAAGCCTTGGCATTACTGGAGGAGGTGCTCAACTTGAGCTGATGTCTAATGATGGCAAATGTTTGTGAGGAGCGAGAGATGAGCTGTTGTGCAGTACAACCAGGAAAGAGGAAATTATTGAATGTGCTGCTTTTGTTCATTTGTGTCAGTGCCGCCAAAAAGTCCATATAACACCTTGGTAGTGATTTCTGTGGCAGGAAGAATTGTTGTGAAAACAGTTTTAGAAACCAGACCTTCAGGGTCTCTATGTATTGCTGAGGTGAGAATTTTTTTGTCTTCATTTAAAGCAAGATGCCTCCACCTCCACCTCGCTTCATCCTTTCTCTTTTTCGCCCCCACCACTCACAGCATCATGTCACCAGATCATTAACTGACAGAGAGAAGTAAGTTAACTGTTCATCACTGGCTATCTGATTAAATCCATTCTTCTGTGTTTAGACTCTAGTGGGTTTATGAAGATGAACTAAAGGGGAAGAAATTACATGGCTACTGAGGGGTTAAAAAAGGAGTATTAATGTCTTTTCACCAACAGTCTGATGAAATGTTGTACGTTCAGGCTACCTGGCTGTTTCAGTTACTCAAGAAACAGCATGGGTTGGATGTAATTCTGCTTGCTGGTGCTTGCTAAATGCTTCATAAGTGCTTTTAGATGACCCAGTTTTGGGATTGATATAAGGAACATGCCATTGTTGAATGCAAAAGAAACACTCTAGAGGGGCTCAGCAAGAACTCCTGAATTAGGCTGCCTTCTCCAGGAAGTGTGGGACCTGCGTTTTAAAATGCCAGATGCCTATTTACATGTGAAAGTGAAAAAGTGATAGTGTGTTGTTAATGAAGTAAATAAGCGGAGCAGATCAATAGGTGAATATTTAAGAGGCTCTTTAGATGATTATGCTACAAAAAGTATGCAGGAGGAAGAAATACCAGGCTTCTGACAGCTAAATCAAGCATTGGTAATGCAGATAAGCTTGTCATCGAGATTCCTACCCACATGTGAGGAGCTAGGATAAAATTGTTAAAGATTTTTTCAGTCTTCACCCTGAGCTTTTTCTCCTAAATCATCAAATCTAATTTTGCTTAAATGTAATGAAATTGAGCTATTAAAGAAATAAAAATAATACTGGAAAGCTTCAGTCTGAACAGTATGTGCTTTGGGAAGCTTGGGCCTTTGACATCAGGGTTAGCTCAGATATGCTGCTCTGTAAATTCAGTTGCTGGCTATGAAGGGCTTTACTGCTCCTCTTTCTGCATTTTATATACATTTATATACATTTCATAGACAGTGTCTGTGCAAATAGTAAGGAAGGAATTTTCGAATGTGCAAAAATGTGCTTGGAACCTTGGTTTTAGTGTAGTAAATCCTAATTACCATGCACACTGCGCATTGGGAGTACGTGAACAGTGTCATCCACTGCATCTGCCTTATGAATACTTAATGACACTTGAGTGGTTGACTTTTACAGATCCACACACCTTTTCTGGGAATATTTGGTTGTGTAATGCAACTTCCATCAGTTAAAGTGGATAAAAGTTCACTAGTGGAGATCACGAGTGCACACTGAAATTGTTTACTCCTTGGACAGAGGTGCAATAAAAACCTTGGCAGTGTCTCTGCAGGCTATATTTAGCCTACATCCCCCATCTCTGTGGAACGGGTTTTACCTATGTTACCTTGAACCTCATACCCATTTAGTCCAACACGGTGCACAATGAGGTCAGCCTTCTGATGTGTGAGGGTTTCGTTTTATGGTCGCACTTGAGCAGGCAACAAATCACAGGTCAGCTTTGCTTCCTCCAGGTTCTCATCTGTACCTTTGCTCCTGGCTGCATTGCTAGAGCAGAGAGCACTGGTGTGTTTTGTAATCTGTTGTGAGTTTTAGGTGTAAGCTTCCAGTTCAGCTAGTCCTCCTGCATGGTGGGACAGTGGATGAGGAAGTGGAGAAGCCAAAGAGGTAAAATACGTAGGTACTTCTGCGGGGGTGGCATTAATGCTGTGGTCCAGGACGCTGGCTTTCGTTCCAGACTTTTCAACAGTTGTCCTGCCTGCCAGTCAGCCAGGAAACGTGCGCCGGTGCGCTGTGTCTCAGCTGAAGCTGATGAGGAGCTGCACTGGTGACGGTAATGTAAGACTTAGTGACTGGAGACATGAGTTGCTACCTCTCCCACCCCTTAGGTAGGTCTGTGGAGAGTTTGCTCTCATCAAGTGCAGAACATAATGCCTAACATCTATGGTCTGTGGTAGGATCCCTTCAAGGGAGAGACTGACTTGGTCCTTCCTCGTTAAATGGAAAAGCTTTCCTTATCTCTCCAGGCATCCCTGCAGTGCACAAGGTGAATCTTTTAAAACTTCAGCTTCCACTACTCTCTAATCTTTTAATGCCAGTTGTGCTGCTGACGTCTTTCTCTGTTCTTGTGTGAAACGTGTCTCTGCTGGAGGACAGTTTTTGCTTTGTGGATTGCAGATTTCTTTCCTGACAGTTTGAAGATTGTTTTCATGGAAGTAATTCCAAATATTTCATTTCTCAGTTCATGGATGGATCCATTTATTGCAGCTGTTGGGATTCTCATTAGCGCAAATTAACACAAGCTGTGACATAGCTTGGCTTGACTCTTCCACCACAGACCACAGTTACATGAGCTGAAATAACTCATTACTGAAATCATCTGTAGTTAAGAGAAGCTTTCTGTCAAGTGGATTTGCAGAGAGTGGAGTGCGATTACAGCCTGGGGAGCAGTGGAACACAGAGCAGTTACTGCACTGGAGCAGGACGTATGGTGAGCCGTCGGCTGAGGCTGCATCTTTGACTTGATGGCTGTGATTGTCTATCTCCAGAGTGTGCTGTGAGATAGGGTGATGCTGTAGGCAGAGGGAGGTGACAGTGTTATCTGGAAGGGAGCTGATCGAAAGAGTGCATTCTTTTCCTGTTGTGTATTCCTTGTATTTATTCTTCTAAAATGTGCTAGAAATCTGAAAAGCTTTAAAAAAGCTGCAGTGTTATATGAGGTCTGTAGAGCCTGCTTTGCCTGAGCTTCTGTACTCACTGTAAGTGGCTTATTTCCAAGAAGGTTCAGAGATGACTTAATTACCACCAGTGTGCAAGTGCCTGCATGAGTGGGGAATTTCTATTTAATTTAGCAGCAGAATGAATGATAAGGTCAGTTGAAGCAAAAAGCAGAATGAAGTTGGGAGCCATAAATACCCATTCCCAAGGAAGGGGTATTTGCTGTCAGGATGACTGAACAAATGTCATTGAATAGAACTGCTCTCCTTACGTACTGCTGAGGATAGTGGCTTGGCCCAGCTGCTGGGTTGGAGGTAGAAGCCTCATGAAGCAGGATCAATGCAGAATGGTAACCAAGGTTCCCTGGCCATAGGGAGCAAATGTATGTTTGGTAAATGTGGAGATTGGCCATAGCCTGTTAGCCTTGCTGCCTTTGATGTGTTCCATGTTTAGTTTACTTCCCTTCCCAAGATTTTACTTTAATAAAGCCCGTGGTGATGTGTATGTGTGTGAGAGATCCCGTCTGTATTGTGCTTCTTGTTTACTCCAGTTCTTGGCATCTCAGTCACTAGTTGTTTATGCTTTTACGGGGAGCTGTAGTTCTGCCACTTGTTCAGCTCCTGGCACAATTAATTAACTAGTAGACTTGGAAGGGAACGTGTTTCTGTGTTTTTTTTTTTTTTAAGAGATGAGAATAAACGTGTGGAAGCTGGTTGTTCCTTATGGCTGTGTATATGTGATGGAATGATGGGAAGGCAGGTGTAATAATACTATGTATTGATTTTTCATTTAATCAGTCCTGAAGGTAATTTTTCTGTAGCACTGTGTATTGTTTGTGGCTGAGTCTCACAAAAAGACGGCTACAAGAAGTTACTGTGAACCCTTAAATCTAGCGATGTGGCGTATCTGTGAGTTCAGCTATTTGGATTTTGTTGTAAACCTCTTAGATATGATACAGTGGAATCCTCTTAAACACAAATTCCATGTAGCAAGTGACAGAACATAATGAAAGCATAAACTGTTACACAAATAAAACTGTCAGAAGCATAATGCTGCTGCTATAAACAGCTGGATTTCAGCCTGTTCCGTGCAGTTCAGCAAGCTGGGTTCGCATCCGCGTCTTGGGGGTCAGTTGTGGCTGTTGCAGAAGAGCTTAGAACAGTACTGTTACTTGCTAAAATAAAACTTCCTTGCCTGCAAAGGAAGCCTTTCTTATCGATATCTTAAAATATCTTGACTGCTGACAGTAGCTGTATTTTATATAGTGAACAGTGCTTGAAAGAACAGTTTGGACGTGAGCTTATGCAGGCAGTAAGGGATGGAGCCTGTCTTTGGTAGAGTGCAAGAGCACTTCTCAACCTCTGTGGAACAGAAGAGTTCTTGAATGAAGGGTTAGGTTTTTTCTTCGTGGTTCAGGTGTTTCAGAATTTGTAAGGAGATGTGTCAGCTTTGTCAAAAGCTGTGCAAAGCAGCTTTTCCATCTGTCCTCCAGGGGAGTTTTCGTTGTTGCTGTTGGGCTCAGTGACCACTCAGGCTCTTGAGGGAATGTGCCCATCGTAGGTCTGTCCTGGGCTGTAGAGTGGGGTAGGGAGCACTGGAGGTCTGGAATGTGTCTGTGCTCTCTGCAGTGGTTCTCATTAGATGGCAGTGGTGTTTCCACGGAAACCTTCACACCTGCAGATCTGGGGAGGAGTTTTTGGTAAGATCCCACTGTTGGTGTTAGATAAGTGATGTGTTCCTGTTGTGCTGGTGTTTCTTCCTGCTGAGTGCCTGGTGTACGCATTTTGGAAAGGATCTTATTCCTCATCATTGACTTTGCTCTGCGTGGGGATGGATGATGGAGACTTTAGCAAACGAAGAAAGGCAACCTATCATCTGTTAAACAAACCAACCGGCTTCGGACCATTTGATCGGGTACTGCCGGTGCTGGCTCTGGGGTGCCACTGGAGGGGAGGACAGCTTAACACTGCTGCTGCTGGCTGTGCACCTGGTGAGCATCTTGCAGGAGCAGCCATCTCCGCTTGGAAGCAACGCAAGGCTGTGCGTGGTGTTTGCTGTGGTGGGAACAGATGTGCCGACACGACTCTGGCGTTTGTCTCTTTGCATTGCCTGTTACAGCTGAAACTCTTCTGTGATGCAGCTGGATAAAAATCAGGAGTCCTGCCTGTGTGGCCAGTCACTGCGGAGAGTTCTTGTGTCTGCAGCCAGATCCAAAGCCCACACCTACCGGTGCAGCTTGGTCATGCCTTCTTGGCTCAGCCTGTGCTGTAACACAAAGCTACTGAACCATGTGTAGGTTTCAGCAACACCTGAAATTTCCAGGAGTCTTAGAATTGGATGTTTGCCCTCTGGGTGCTCTGAGTAAAACAGGTTTCCCTGCGCTGTGATGCTTGTGGCCCATGGATGGACCATAATAAGACGAAGACTGGCTTAACTTTAGTGGACCTAGACCAGATGAAATGGTTTGGAAGTCGCCTGTTATTTTACCGAGGTGATTTTTTTCCTTCTTCCCAGAAGAATTGTTCCCACGTGAAGATAAAGTAGTTTGGGTGACTTTTGAAGGCACGCCGCTCCTGTTTTGCATAACGCTGAGTTTTCAGTGGACCCGCTTTGTGACCCAGGATCCCATTCCTCTGGCAGGGTTGTAAATGTTCATAGTACAAATTCACAATGCAGGACACGCTCTTCTTTGCTGCTGGAAGGATGTTTGCTGCCACCAGAGCAGAGCAGGACAGATGCCTGACCCTTGTTGCTCATTACTGGCAGGCAGCATGCTGGGAGTGTGGTGACAGGAGGCTGAACTGCTTGGCTTCCATCAAATAAGCTGAAGCAAGAGGGACAAGGAGAGGAAAGAGAAGGTGTCACGGTGCTGGAAAAGCCTCACTGTTGGCTTAGTTCTGCTTAGTCACTGATTCACTGTGGACCCAAGATCCTAAAGAGAATCTTTCTACAAATACGCCAGAACGCTGTCAAGGGAGGAATAGCAGCTGGTGCTGCACTGGTGGAAACTGGGATGTTCTGGTTGTGTGTAATTTACAGACAAAGCTTGTACTGCCCTAGTGCTGCTCGGCAGACGGATGAGGATGTCTGCCGAACCCTCCAGCAGTGGAGGCATCTTTAAGCCCTGCCAGCTTCAATTATGAAAATCAATCACCAGAACTTTGTTAAACCAAGTGCTATATTTCAAAGTTTATAAAAGTTACTATTAGCAGTCATGAAGAAAGATCTGTTTTTGTAGAGTACATTAAGTGTAACATTGATTTTGACTTAAAACTGTCCAAAACCAGAATTTAAGACAAATAAAATGGGCATGAAGGGATGTGTTTTGCTTGCATTCATAAAGATGGTACTTCGGGGATTTATATGAAATAGAAAACCTTCTGCAAGTTGCAGGAAATGTAATAAATTGTGCCTGAAAACGCCCCCAGTTTGACTATAAAAGCCTTATCGCACCCATGTAAAATATTTATGCGTAAATGCATATTTTATATTTTTCCTTTACCGTCCTTGGGTTGCTTTATACTTTCATAAATGGCATCTCTGGTGCTTACTTGTAGTGCAGGCAGCAAAAAACCCCGCATATGTTTTATTTGATGTTATTACTTTGACTTTTCTTTTGGTTTATTTTGGGTATGAGGAGGAGCAGAAAAGCTGATTAGAGTAGAGAGTGCTAGCGTGATGAAAGCAAAAGCGGAGAGCTGCAAATTTTTCTGGAAGATCTTTGTTTAATTGGGACTTCTCCCTCAGACACACACATGCAAAGTTTTTCGCGTTGTTTTGCATGTCGCTGCTCTTTGTTTGCCACTTCTGTAGCCCACTTTGGATTGTTTCTAGTGTTAGTCTAAGAATATCCTATCCTCCTGTATCTGATTTTTAAGGCATTTGTCACCGGTTCTGCGGTTTAAATGACCTAAAAAGTTATTGATTTTTATAGATGAGGAAAATAGTGCCCGAGCACGCTAAGGTGACTCTGTCGTGGTATTTAGAGGGGATGTGGTTGCTGTGGAAATACTTGTCCTGTTTCAGTGATTGTGTTTCTGAAATCGTTCAGCGTTTTGAGTGTTTTCAATAAAATCTTCAAGAGTGATTCAAGTTTGGGAGACACTTCAGTGAGTGATTGAAAGCTCAAACTGTTTATTGGAGAAAAGGTGAAAAGGTGACGTTTCTGTGGCTTAGAAATACTTAAATAAGAGCAAGATATCAATTTAGGAAAAAAAAGGAAAGAAGAAAGCTATAGGAAAAGCCAAAATTGATAGTTGAAGGAAGACAATTTGCAGAGAGAACATTAGAAAATGTTTACAGGAGGCAATTAGCAGTTGATGCAATTTTTGTGAGGGACTTCAGTAGATCAAAGATGCTGTGGTTTTAGCAGCTTTTCACCTTAAAATCTGTCATTACCAGTTTCATCACAACGTGCTTTGGACTTCCTGAAGTCAAAAGGTTTATAAAAGGATTCCTTCCCCCCCATTTCCTCCCGTGTCCTTTCCAGTGGTGTTTCTGATTGAACCCTTCACTGTCCCACCTCATTGCTTTGATCTGTTTGTTTTCAGTGTATGGACAAGGCGATAAAAAAGCTATAGATGCTGAAGGAGGTCTTGTTCTTGCTGAGAGCCCATGCTGCTCCTGTGCCAGTACCAGCGTGTGCCTGGTGTGGTGGTGAGTCACTCCCAGTGCTGTTAGGCAGCACTGCCAGTTTAGGGTTGGCCTTTAACTCTTTGCATCACTAAATGAGGGTGTTGTCAGTGCTAGAGCAGAAGGGGCCAGTACAATCAGAAGTGAGAAAGGGACAGTGTTCCTTTGGTGACAGTGATGTTCTGGGTTAGTTCAGTTCTGGTGTGACCTGCACTCCTTTTTTCCAGGGAGCAGTAGCAGCCTGCTGAAGCCGAGGCAGGGAGGTCACTGGCTGAAGGAGTGATTCAGACAGTCCTGCCTCCCAGACAGTGGATTAATCCTGTGTTTTCAGCCGATTCGGTGAAATGGATAAATTTAAGACTGTCACAATGCACTTTGCTTTCCAAATATCTCAGTGAAATGTTTGCCAAGTTAGTCATGTAGGGGGAGGAAGAGGGGCGGGCGACTCCTCCAACTCCTCCGTGACATGTGAAGTGGGAGGTGCAGGATTACACTTCTGTGGCGGTTTATTCTTAACCGCTTTTTCAGGAAAGGTATCGCTAAAGAGGAGAGGGTCTGAGGGGTTTCTTTGCTTGCAGATCTGGTCTGTGCCTTACCAACTCTTTCTTGTAGAAGTGATGAATTTGATAATCCTAAATGTGGTTTCAGGATCGTATTTGTCCTTTTGGGATGAGGGACTGATTTTACAAGATGTTACAAGAAAACTTGTTAAGCACGAAGGAGCTTGCAGCATGAATATTCGGTATCACACGTAAAGGAATCGTGGGGTGTTCTTGTTAAGCTGCTGTTGATGCTGGGCTGGACTGATCCCACAACTAGTAGAGGGTGAAGAACGCTGTTGCTACAGGTCTCACTGTGCTGCCTGGTCTTGCTGTGTGCTGTAAAGTTGGTTGCTTACACTTATTTGGAAGTGGGCTTTGTATGTATTAAATAAAATATTAGATCCCTGCTGTCTTAGTTTCTGCAAATAAATAGCTTGGGACCAGCTATTGAACTGTGCTAGCAGAGGCTAGTGGAGAAGGAGAATTCTTACTTAGCTAAAATAAAGGTGAGTGCTGCAGAGGAGATGAAGATGGCTCATTCTGGCTGCAAAGTAAACCTTTTAAAATTTCCAGTTGCTGAGAGTTATCTGATAGTTCAAATTCTGAACCAAAGGTTTCTGGTGTTTTCCACAAAGGGAGAAAACCCCCCAAATTTATTTAAATTAACACAAGAGGAAAACCTTGTGCCCAACCAGTCTGGGTGGTCTGTTTGCTGTGAAGGAATCCAAAACTCTATTGACATGCAGACCGCAAAATACAACAGATACCTGGAAAGTAGTTCATTTCCATATGCTGCTGCTGACATAGGTGTTTGAATGCTGATTTACATTCCACGTGCAGCCAGAATACAGACTTGTGCTATAGGACTCATACCCTGTGTTGAGATGGATGTCTGAATCAGTGTAAATATTTTTGGGAGAGGAGAATGAACTTCTGATTGTAAAAGCACCTTGGGCTTTGGAACGCTTTAGCAAAAGCCTAATTTTATTTTTGCTCTTTGTTGGGGTTGTGAAGCCCCACACGTATTGCTGTGATCTGTGGTTCTTTATGGTAATGGAATTATTCTGAATTCATTTTAGCCACTTGTGAAGCAATTTAGTGAGTATCCGTAGAAGAAGATTGTGCCGACTTAACTGAATCAGTCTCTGAATTGGTATGACTGATGTGAGCTGTGTGTTGATGAACAAGGCAGTGGGTGGTGTGGGGGGAACTGGATGAAAAGTGGGCACGTGGGAGCAGAGGCTCGCTCCAGATCCATTGCTGGAGTTGTCACGTTGCTCCTTTGACACAGCCAGACGGTTGTGGGATGCCCAGCACTCCAGCCTGCTGGCGTGGTGCATCATCAGGAGCTTGTGGTGTACTGATGCTCTGGGTACAGCTGGACTTCCCTTGAAGTTGATGTGTGTAGAGTAGTTCCGGCAAGAGACAAAAACATCTGGATTGTGTATTTCTGCGTTTCTTTGGAAAACACACCACTAGACTTTGAGATCACAGCAGAGACATCCACCGGTCCGTGACTTCTGCGGATGTGGGTAATGGTGTAATGTGTTCACGCAACCTTTTGCTGTGAGAAAATCACTTTTCTCATTAAGGCTGCAGTACCCGACCGGGTGCGAGTGCAGGGGGCTTTCAGTTGTACAGGAGTAATTTTGTGTTGCGAAAAGTTGATAGAAGAGAAGAGGTTAATGAAGCCTCTCAGCTCTCTTCAAAACAAAAGCTCTCTGCTCAGCCCTGGGTTTAGTTTTTTAATTAGTTTGGATTATGGTTTGATTTAGAGCAGGTGAAGGGATGATGAGTTCATGTGATCCGGAGGTTTGAACCTTGTGCTGCTATTTGTGCTCTCTTGGTTAATCATGTATCCTTTGCTGGTGGGATGGCTGGTGGGTTAACAGGATTCCTTCCTGTAAAACATTTTTAAGACAATGACTTTTCTTGCAGACTTAGTACCAGATTAGAGTTGCCAGACAGCAGTGCAGACCAAAGAACAGGCTGGTTTATTGTGGAAATCTACTTCTGTTTAGGAAAAAGTAAATTCCACGCAGTACCTAAGTCAGCGATGTTGCATCCCTTTGTCTTCTTCTTCTTCCCGTAAGCTATAGCGGCAGCATAATTTGCTGTAGTCCATACAGAATTCATTCAAATGCAGCCTGGATTTATTTATTTTTACTATCTCATCAGCAGAATACACTTTTTTTTCCCACAAATGTATTTTGCAGATATAAGAAACCTCAGCAGCTTAAAAAGAATGTTCCCGATGAGTTCTTTTATTTGTTAGCACAATGTATGCGCTTTTAACGCGATTTAGATCGTATCCGACAAAAATTGAGCTTGAAATTCCGAAGCTGGTGCTTGTTCTTGTAAATAATGCACGCTTTAAGTCAATGCTTTGCATCGTTATCTTGAGCAATGGTTTGGCTGTGCTATATTTCAAACCACGTATGTTAGATAATGTGCCGTGTACCTACACGGTTGTTTATGGTTATAAACTTTCTGATTAGATATTAATGTTAAAATGATATTAGAATGTTTGCTGAGGATGCCTGTCTGGTTCCGCCCTTGAGTCAAGACACCGTGCTTAAATGCATCTCAGAAATGATGTGCGGGTGCTAGGATTTGTCAACTTGTAGTCGTTCGGGTAAGCACTGTGTTTATGGCTTGAAACTCTTTTCCCTCAAAAAGGTAGATTAAATAATATGCAAGCTAAATTGGAGAGGATATGTTTTCTAGCAAGCGGTTTATTGTAGTTTGATTGTTCAGAAGACCACAATTTTTTTTGTATTTAAAGCAAGCTGGCCCTGAAAATGTCTCGGCAAAGCAAATTACCTGGTTGAAGAAAATGCATTTGATGCTCTTCATTTCAAAAGTGGAGCTGTTTGTACAGTCATTTAGAAAGACTGAGCTGGTGGTTGTGTCTGGAGAGCATGTGCTTTGTCGACATAAGAAACCCACCCTGAGAAAATATTTTTTTTTTTTTTTTTTTAATTTGGATGGTTTGGGAGAGATCCTGGGTGTCTGCTCTGCTACCTTAACTCTTACACCTTCAACCAAGTGTTTCCTCTTCTCCTTGACACACAGAGATATGATGAGCAGTGGCTTATACTAGGACTTCCACGGTGGATAAAGAGTAGAAGACATCTCATGCTGGCTTCTTTTACTGGCCATTATCTGCCTCCATTGCATGAAGCTTGTATGTAAATTCAAATGTAGTAGTTATTGTTTCTTGAATTAGCCTTGTTGGCTAGACACTGCTGAGATTCCTGACGGTGATGTTTTCATAAAGTCACAGTGTGTGGATGTGTTCATCTTCTTGCTTATTGAGAAACGTGTGTACGCTTAAAGGAACTTTCTGGATTCAAAATACCATCACGTAAAACCTTGCTGTGAAGCTCGTTATTTGGTTGGGTTTTTTAAATATGGTTCCACTCAGCCTTAATTTCATTTCGTGCCTGGTCCTGTAAGTCTTTTATACTGGAATTAAGATCAGAGTTTGTAATGCTTCTCTTTGGTTTTCCCAGTATGATGTTCTATTTCTGCTGCTGCAGATCTGCAAGAGCTGGGATTTACTCTGTCTGGCATCTGCTACATAAAGAAAACTCCCCTTTTGCAGCAGTGCTTTGGGTTTTGTTCATTAACAGTTTCCAAATAGCTGCTTGAGGAAGGCAGATACCCAGATGGCTACCTTACAGTCACCTGTGAAGGCTGGAGCTTGCTGGTTTGGCAGTAGAATTACAGAATCATAGAATCATTAGGGATTGGAAGGGACCTCGAATGATCATACAACATAACTGGAACCTTGCCTTGTAGTTTCAGATGCTGGTTGCTTCTGCGTGCTGGCTAAGCCTCCAGCATACCTTTACTCATCTGACTTTCGTAGTCCCTTGTCCGTGTACAGAAACACCATTCCTGGAGGGGAGTGGTGGGATGTAGTAGAGCAGGGCTAGATGAATGTCCTAACTGACGTCTGTTTTCCTCTTCTGTGGGTGCCCCATGAGGTACAAGTAGAGCAAAACGTTCAAAACCACCTTTCCCTTTGTGAACTAGGACTTGCCATAATGATGTAGCCCACACTGTAAAGCTTTTTAGCCAGGGAACGTGCAGGTGTTTGGGAACCACGGGCGTTACTTAGTGTGCTCAAACTATTCTCTGTAGGCGAAGCTAAGGATATGCTTCTCATGTCATTCTTCTGAGGCTGACCAAGCTGCAGTCTGTGTCTCTGGGAACGCTCTAGGTGGTGTCTACGAAGAATTCAAAGCCAGAAACAGCAATAGAAAGTGGAAAAAAAGAATAACAAAGACACTATATATAGTTATAAACTTGCCAGGTGCTAAAACAAAAGTGATGATCTGTGGGAAATGTTTTGTTAATCTGGTGTTTGGGGATTAATTACTTGGAGTTCTGTATACTCTAGCTGTTTGCTGGGTAACTGTGAGCTGAGCGAAGCGAGGCAAATCTGTTCATATCAAATATTTGTCTGCACTCTTCCTGCACCTTTATTTTGCATGTATGTAGGTGTTGACTGATAGTAAGGAAAGCAGTGGGCAAACAGTTCAGTTAAAAAAAGCTTATAAATAAGATTTTAATATGCATTTAAGGAGGAACCTCTGACATGGAGTAGAATAATGAAGTTTACACAGGCAGAATTTCAATTACAGTTTTGGATGGATGCTTATTGATAATAGAAAGAGAGGCTTCTGCTCGAGTGCTGGCGCTGACACTGCTAAAGGACATGAAATGTGCTGCTGTTCCCCGAATGCAAAGTAATAACCTTCCTTGCTAGAAATATGTTTTCACATTTTCCTTTTCCTTCCAGAAGCTTTGTGCATGAGGAAACTGGGGGAATTATCCTCGGCTGGCAGTGTCTCCAGCTTACCTCAGCGTTGCCCAGTGAATCCTGCTGTCACCTGTGTAGTTATGAAGATGTATGAGACCCCAGCCTCCATGTAACACAGCTCTGGGCACTGGTGGATTTTTGCTTGAGTTGCTTTGCACTGCAACGCCAACATGTCAGATGCAGTTTACACTGTTTGAATGAGCATCAGCCCTCTAGCAGGAACTTTTAAAAACATTACTCAATAAAATCCAGGCAGAGTTGAGACAGTGAAGATAATCCTCCGTTTGTTTGTAGAACAGGTGTACACGATATAAACAGAACGGCACTGGGGATGGGTTTGAAGGCTTATGGTTGGGAGGGAAAGAAATTTGTATCATGGAGTGACTGCTGGATTTCCTTGTCTTGGGCTAGATTTGTGCTGAAATTCCTGTGCCCTCGGTGGGGAGGGATCTGCTCTGATCTCTGAGACTGAGCTGCCAGCTCGGCAGTTCAAGTGCTGATTTCTTGTCCTCGCACACCTTTTGACTTCTGTAAGCTTTGAGGAAACAGTTTGTAGAAGTGTAATTTCTCTTCAGTTCTCCTGGAGCTGACCTGGCTCCGTGGTTAATTCACTGCCTGCTGCGACATTAAGCCCCATAAAACTCGATATGCTGAGCTCTAAACCTGCATTAGCTATCGGCCCTAGAAGTCAAATCATTGATTTGAAGATCTGTGGTTCCTTGTCCAGCAGAACGTGCCATGCTGGTGTGACATGCCTCACAGGCTGGGGAGAGGAGTGCGGCTCGGCAGCCCCGTCTCGTGCAGGTGTTTGGGTTGCTCACATCACACCACAGCAGAGGGTGGTTGTGCCACAGCCTTTCCTTGCAGGCAAGCAGGTGGCAGGAGGAAGAACACACTCCAAAAGAGAGCTCTGTGCTGCGCTGTAATAGATAGATGATTAAACATCAATCTCAATGATGCATCCTTCTCCTGCAGCCAGCCCTCTGCTCTTATCCACCAACCTTGCTGGGTTCTTCTTCCCTGCCCTGTGTCATGACCTGAACGTCTGTAAGTTTTCTCTGTCATGACAGATAACAATGATGTGTTTTTTCCTAGTGGTGAGTGATTTGCAGAACTCATGGCCAACTTTCTTTGGTACGGTTTGCTTGGCTTTGTCTGGGAGCATATGGGTGGGAAGAGGAGCGTTAAGGCTGTGTTTGTGGGTAGCTTGGAGCCGTGCAAAGCTCAGGTGGGAAAATTCATTAGGGATTTAATTACACAGGTATTAAGTGAAAAACGTAGGAGTGTTGGGGAGGGAGAGCTGCCACCCGCACTGGGCTCTGGCAGCCAGTTTTCAGATGCAGCCAAACTCTCTTCTGCGTAAAGGCGAAGCCACAGAGAGGACGTTTCTTGCTTTGGTCTGTGTGTGCAGAAATAACCCTTCCTGTGAGCAGTGGTTGGCAGAGGGGTCTAAGGTTAATGGATGCTATAGATTTATGGATAGTTTTGACTACACTGGCCAGTTTCTGAGTTCAAACCCCTTGCCATTAAAAAGAGACTCCTTGTCATTTAGCTCGAAACACACATACTGTGTGGCCAAACAGTAGGGCATGCTGATGGTGACAGTGCAGCATCAGTTCACAGACCATCAGTCAAACGTAGTCGTGCTTACATCATGAGGAGTGAGATCATCACAGAACAAAATTGATAGGGGAAATTAATTATGCAGCTTTTGTGTAATCCAAGTACTTCTGGCTGTGATTGATTCTTCTACCACACTTACAACATTTTTAATGTATGATGTCTCACTTCACTGGAGAAAAAGGTCTCTTGGAGTGTTTTTAAATTCTGTCACCTCGACCACTGAGGTCCTTGCCAGGCTGTCCATGTTTTGGGAGGTTTGTGTTTTCATCGCTGTGGCTGTAAGTCATTCGTTAGTGTTGCTGTGAGCCTGCCTCTTCCTTGCTTGTTTGTGTGATTTCTGGAGGCTCTTGCTTTGTGCAGAGAAGGGAAGAAATACGGAAGTATTTACCAGAAAAATGATTAGTGGTTTTGATGTGAAGTTACTTCCTTGGGAATTTTTCAAAACTTGGAATGATGGTAAGAAGCACTGAAGCACATGGAGAAGCTTCTTGTGGTGACTGGGATAGTCGGAGCTTCAGCATCTCCAGGCTGGCAAATGTGGTAGAGGTTAATGAAGTGAGAAGGAAGGCTGCAACAGACTCTGCTTTGGTGTCCTTCAGTTTCCATGTGTCTAACATTTTACTTTGCTTCGTGTAGTCGAGCACTGTAGAGATGTGGAAAGCCTTCAGGTGCCCTGTGGTGGGAAGCGTATTTAACAGTCCTCTCTAGTATGAAAGCCTTGGGAGTGGTTTAGAATTTTTCGCAGCAAAGTAGATCGCAGGAGCTGTTAAGTGCATGAAGGAATGACACCTTCAGAAAGTGTCAGTAAGGTGTACACCACGTGCACACAGGCAGAGGGGAGGAAAAAGTCCCCAGTTTTACAATTGGCGTGTTTCTGCTGCGTTTGTAAGGTGATGCAGACATAGCGCGGTGTGAAAAATAACGCACTTGTTTATTTGCTTTGGAGTTTAAAGTCTGCTCTGAGAAGCAGGCACACCTAATCTAAATGTGTTTGCAAAGGCACATTTTCTTCAGGTGGAACATCGCAGATTGATTTCATTGTTTACTCCAGTGTTGATAGATGCTGGAAAAGCTTTAAGATGTGGAGGTGAAGTAGTACTTCTCCTTCTGGGTCTCTGGGGTGTCCAGAATCAGACCTGATTTGATTAGAGGCAGTGTTCTTTTTAAAGCAGTAACATCTGAAATCTGTAATTTACATACACGTGCAGCTCTCATGCTTATCAGAGACCCCAGGCAAGGCTGTCCACCGTTTCCCCTGTTTTAAAGCCTCTGGCAATAGCTATTAGGAAAAACGCGTCACTAAAAGGCATAACTGTGGGGAATGGATTATACAAATGCCTTACTACGCCGGTACTCTGGAGAACTATTGATGGATACAGAAAACATGGATGTTTAGTGCGTGTTAGCAGATGTGTCTAAATGCTGTGCCAATAGAACGAGCTGTTTAAGGAGAAAAGCTGCTGCTGTTTGTTATTTCAAGTGAATGCAAAAGGAAAGTGCCCTAGGAGAACTGTGATGGAGTGATGCTTTTGAGCATACTGACATGGATGATGATGCTGTGTTTTGAGAGAGAATGTCCCCAGTGTCACGCTGGGGAGGCAGCTGAGCTGTGCACAGGGCTACAGAGTCACCAGTATCTGTTAGTTACTGAAGAACAAAAACCAACAACAGAGTAAAACCCAAGCGGTGCAGGGGCTGCCAGTGTGTGGCTGGTGCTGCGTGCTGTTGTCCCGCTGGGACGCTGGGCAGCTGAAGTCAGCTACCTTCCTGACTGCTGGAGCAGGTAGCAGTCTTCTGGCTTTGCTTTGCTGCTTGGAACTGTTTTAGGATAGCAGTGCTGGGGCTGTTCACCACACCTCGGCAAACGCTGAGGAGCACTGGGCAGGCTGGGGAAGTCTATCTTGGTCCCTCTAGATACAGCAATGAAAGAAGTGAGCACTTTCCTCCTGAAAAATTACAATTGTCTGGTCTTCAGCCAGTAAAAGACAGACAAGCTCTTGTTATGATATCTGCTAGAGATGAAAACAAGGAAATTCACTCTCTTCTCTCAGTGATCTTGGACTGGGACAAGAGGAGACCTTGCATCAGACGCAAAGGTGCTCATTCAAGAAAGTGTCTGTAAAACGAAGTATAAAAGGAAAACCTGAGTTCAACCCCAGTGTCTCCTGCAAAGGGTTCCAGGCTTTTATATATAGTTTCTGGCACAGCTTCACCTCCTCTAAGAAATGCTTTAGAAATACTTACTTTTCACTGTGTGGAGCAAGCTGTGCTGTGAGTGAGAGGTTACAGAGGACTTCCCCTTCTTGGCTGCTGCTGGATTTGTCTCCTTCAATTAAAAGGAAAGAAAATGTGGGAGACACCTATAGGGATGTGTTGGGAGCAGTACAAGGTGGTGTAGAGCATGTATGTGGGTGCCTGCTGGTTCAGGCTGAGCCTGTGCTGCTCAGGATCTTGGACAGCACATGCCCTTGTAATGGGACTTGAGAGAAAGGGATGTGTCAGTGTCTACCCTTGGCACCAGTGGTGTGAGGTCATGATGATGAACACAAGGGAAAGGTGTTCTGAGGGAAAATGGCCTCATGAACCTTAATTGTAGACCTGTGTGCATCTGATGCTCTCACAAGACTCTCTGATTGGGAGGCTGTTTGAGGGACATGCTACAGGAGGGTCTTAACTGTTGTTTCTGTAATTCAAGTATTAGGCTCTTGTATAGCAAAATACTCCTGGTCACCCAGCAATTCTGAGTCTTTTTCCAACCCTTTCCGCTCAGATTATACTCACTGCTCTCTATCTTCAGTACCAGTGTAATTCTCTCTGGGTATGCTCATTAGGAAGAAGTTGGTGATGGATGCAGTAAGAAAAATATTCTAATGTTCGAGACTAAGTCAAGTAAATTGAAGCCTCATTCTTTGTACCAACCCACAGCACGCTGTTGTATCTCTCAATTTCTTAATTTGCATGTTGTATGTGTTCTCTTCTCATTATGTTCATGTTTGTGAAAAGAAATACTGTGTTACTGAAAGACAAAGTAAATTAAATAAGCTCAGTACTAAAACGATCATCACAGAATGTATCAGTTGTATGCACTAATGAGTACCCAGACCTTGGATGCTGCGGAAGTAAATTGCTTGCTCTTTTTAGTCATTTTTCAGCTTTTATTGGAAAAGTAAAATTGGAGCCTGCCTTCTCACAGCCTGCTTACCTTAAATAAAATTCAAAAGCAAGATGTGGTTTGTTTTCCCAGTCTGTTGGAGCCTTTTTCACACAGGTTTGCCAGGATCTGTTTTTAGGGTTGAGTGTCCGCTGAACCCTTAGCTGAAGTCAAGACCTTGACAGACAGTGGAGCTCTTGGAGGAGGTGGTAGCTCGCAGGCAGCTTCTCTTTCTCTGCCAGTGTTTGCAGCTGATCAATTCATTACTTTGCTGAGTGCTTAAAGAGAATACCCATGTGGCTGCTCAGTGTGGCTTCAAAACAAAAGCATATTTTGCTCATTTAATAATTGAAAATGTGTTGTTATGCAGGTTTCATTGGTACTTTGTGGTGCTGGAAGAGGTACCATTATTGGGCTTTAATCCCATATTTGACTCCCCACTCACCTGTAGCCTGCTTGAAGGTGTCCATAAAATCAAAGTCATTTTAATGACTGACCAACTTATTTTTTGGTTTTTTGGGTTTTTTTTTACAAGAATCAATTATGAATCTTGGTCTAAATATGTTCTGTGCTCCCTCTGCTGGCTCGGCAGCCAGGAGTAGTGCTTTGCCTGCCCTCCCAGTGGGGAGCGGTGATGGGCATGTGCCCACAAGGTGTGAACACAAGAGCAAGGAGCTTTGTTGAAATTACAGCAGTAGAGACCTAGGTGCATCAGAAAGGGAAAGGGTGGTTTGAGCCAGGAAACCCACTTTGTATTCAGTGGTCACATCAGGCTTTACTAACAGAGATGGAGCTATAACTTAAAAATAGTACACCAGTAAAGAAGGTGGCATCTTTTAAAGGTAGTTAGCGTTTGCAAAAATGAGATAGGAAGCAGTTGATACTGACAGTGAAGCAGCATTTCACCAGTAAGCTTGGGGGAACTGACGTTTGTACCAGGTTAGAACCAGGTTCTTTCCACACAATTAAAAGAGTGGAGGAAATTAAATGCATTTCAAGTATAATTTGATGCCTACAGTTTCTTTTTCCTTAGAAACCAATGAATATGTGTTAAATTTATCTTGGCATATGAAAAAGATGTAATGACTTCTGCGAACAAGATAAAAGAGAAGGCAGCACTTAATTTCCTAGGTAATACACAAAATAAAAATGATTTGCATGCCTTCAAGTGATTATGCACAACCTTGTTAAATGCCCTGCAATACAAACAAAGAGCACAAATGTGTTATCCAGATAGGACATGTTTTTGTGATGCAGAATGCCTGCGGAGGGGCATGAGGCACAGGACTCCACTGGAGCTCAGCTTGTGGATAATCATTACTAGCACGGCGATGCATTGAGAAGCACAACAGTGTCAGGAGCATAAAACGGTGAGGAAATGTCCATGTGATATTTGATGGCTACATGGTGGTGCTTTGATTAAGGATGTGCTTGTTCTCTGAATTTAAATTGTCTCAATTGCTCTCCTCTGACTGCCGCACAAGGTACAACCGATTGGGGATGCTTGCAGCCCTGCTCCTGTTTTCCTTTAGAGACTCTTCCAGTAACGTGACACTTTCTGCTGGTGTTTTACAGGCAAACTGCACTTTTTGAGATTCCAAAGGGCATTTGGTGTCTTTGTAGGCTGCTGTAGTGAGTAATAGACCTAGCTGGAATAGCTGGTAGTGCTGAGTATATGCACTGGCGCGGCACCGTAATGAGGCGTGGAGAGGAGCTTTGTGCCCAGCTCACTCTGTTCAAGTTGTCAGTTACTGCTACATCGTGGTCGAAACGGTTTATTGGGTATGACTGCCAAATTTTACACAGGTGCCAGATTAATTTTGATATATTGTACTTGTAGCAGTGGCTCTGGACAGTTTGCGATGTCTCTGCTGGAAGACTGTCAATGGAAGTCTATAAGCGGTTGGGTAACATGTCAGTGGTGCTGTAAATAATTTCCTGTAGTGTTTTCAAAACATTTCAAACGGGAAACATTAAACACAAACAGGAAAGGATTCTTACTGTTAGCTAGACTTCTCTCCTGTTCCAGATTGCTTTTTGGATGGGCAGGAGCTGTTCAAAGTGTTGCTTTGTTGCTTGTTCCAATGTCCCTGGTGTGACAAGTCCGCTCTGCCGTGGGTAAGATGCGTGTTTCTATCTCCTATTTCCTTTACTAGGGTCTTTGTCTCAAAAAAAGTCTTTATGGTCAAGCATTGACTTTTCTTTGGGAGGCTTGGAATTTCCTGTTTTCAGTTTGCGTGGATGTTCACGTGATGTACAAATGCTCCATCAAAGGTCCCACCTGGCAAACGTTCCTTCCTTCGTCCCCAGCCCCCCACTGCATGTGTTGGTTAGAGGAGACTGGTGAAGCTGCGATGCTGGTGGGCAGTGGGGTGGACCTTCCCTATGCTTGTGCTGGTTTGAGAAGTGACACTGCAGCAGGGCAGCAGCTGTTGTGCTTCTGTCAGGGCACTGTGTGTAGGGTACTGGAAAGCTCTGTAAGCTGAATGTGGCTTGAAATGGAGACATGGAGGCAAACATGCAGGAAGGACAAAGGAGTCAGCTTTGGTTGTGCCTCTTACCTGCATGGCTTGGAGAAGTGTGCTCAGAGTAGCATGAGTCTTCACACCCGTCTATAATCTGTTAACTTCCTTGCTTGTCAAGGCATACAGCAGAGAATTCCAATCCTAATGTTGCTTCCATTCTAAAATGCTTGAACTTTATTTTCCCCTCGTCTATTGAAGAAAAGTGAGTGTGTGCCCCTTGACTAGATTTCCGAGGTGAAAGATCTTGGTTTCTCCTGAGAGCTTTCGGCAACAGGTGCCTTGTGAGACTGGTTCATACTTCTGGATTTAAAGTTATTCACAGGGTTCCATTTACCGTTGCTCTTGTCTCACCTGACATCCATGCAGTTATGTTCCGTAATTATTCAGCTTTTGGTCTCCTTCACAGAATCACAGAACATGAGGGATTGGAAGGGACTTCGCAAAATCATCTAGTCCAATCCTCCTGCCAGAACAGGATCACCTAGACCTTCTAGAATAATGATTTTTTTTCCTCTGCCTGAGCAATTTTGTGAAAAGAGAACCTCACCCTTAATTTTCCAGCGAGCGTTACCCATGTTCAGAAGCTGTTTTTAAAAGCAGATTTGAAAAATCGTTCCTGCTAACGCGGTGTGATGTTTAAAGCAATCTCTACTGACCATACAAATCACGTTAGTTATTTTACTGGCTTGCTTCTTGCCTGCTTTGGCATGATTTTGTAGTGAGGCATGAATCTTGCTTTTCAATAACAGCCTTCCAAGAATTAAGCTATTACTGGAAACTTGATCCAGCTTTGCTTTCTTTCCTTGTAATCGTATTCCAGACCACAGCGGAAGTTTGTTTTATCTCGTGCCTTCCTGCTCACCCTGGCGAGGTAGCCCTTATGATAAATTCTTTAATCTCCTCACAATAGTTCACTGAAATTACCAACCAGTTTCGTTTTTCTTCCCTGGTTTGCTAAAACTTGCGAAGATTCCTAGTGAGTTGAGGCAGCATTTTGCAGTGTCTGCTCGTGTTTTGTTTGCAGCCCAACGTTTGCACAGGGCTTTGTATCCTGGCCATACGTAGTTGTGTTGGACAGGCTGTTAGGAAATGCCTGGTGGGAGCAATCTGGGAACAGGGTAACCTTAGAGGTTGCTTTTGCCTCTGACTTCTGGGATTTATTTGGTCTTCTAGCACTGCCAAGAAAATTCAAGTAAAATCACAGGGAAAAAAGTCATTCTGGATATAACATTTCTTCTTTTTTTATGAAGCTTTATGGTTTGCTCTTAGGCAAAAACAAGTGAAATAATAGAATGCTGATCATGTAATTCTCATGCAGCCCGTCTTTGGGACTGTGCATCTAAAAATCTCAGTGTGATTTGTAGGCTCCTTACAACTGAAATGCGTGCATTGGGTAATACTTCTGTCTGCCTCCACAGCGTGTGTGCATGTGTTTGTTTGTTTATGTATTTATTTATACTATGGGCCCTAACCTCAGACAGATGTTTTGATGGTGTCTCTATGCTAATAGCGTCAACACATTGTCCAGTTGTCTCTGGGACTTGGTCTAGGTGGTCCTTCTCTGGCAGGCAGATTGGACTAGATGATCTTTTCAGGTCCCTTCCAATCCCTCATGTTCGGTGATTCTGTGAAAAGTGCTTTGGGTAAAACCAAAGGTGTGCTTGGGGTTATTCTACACAAGATATTTGCCTTAATATTTGTAGTGCCATCCAAGCTGTCTGGGTGTACGAGATGGAAACTGATTTTTCTTTGTATCTGCTGGGGTGATGGATTCATCTGAAAGTGATCATTTTGAGTTGAATTGTACTGTCACATCAATAGCAGTTACTGAATGCAGCTAAAAGATTACAAAGCTTGTAAGAACAAAAACCTCAGCCTGTGCTGCACCTTTATGAGGGCTGCCTTCATGCCAGGACAAGTTTAATGCAGGGATTACGTGTGAAGTGTTGTAAATGATTGATCTGTAGAGCAGCTCAGGTGGAGAGTCCCTGAGAAGACAAGTCACGTCTTGGTGGAGTTGGCTTGAGGTGAAAGGCAGAGTAAAGCCACTGTTTCAGCGGCTGTCTTGTACCTGGTTTTGGAGCAGTAAACCCCGACCATTATCACGATCAACTTCTGTAGTGAGTGACATGGAAGTTGCAAAGACAAGATTGCCGTGACGGAGCTCTGGAACAGGCTGCCCAGGGGGTTGTGGAGTCTCCTTCTCTGGAGACATTTAAGACCCGCCTGGATGTGTTCCTGTGCAACTTGGTCTAAGTGATCCTACTGTGGCAGGGGGATTGGACTTGGATGATCATTCGAGGTCCCTTCCGATCCCTAATGATTCTATGTTGGTTCTATGATGATGCTTTTTTTCCCCTTTGAAAGAATCAGCTAAGAGCACAAAGTGGCCGTAGGATGCGCTGTGTAACAAGGCTCCGAGCAGACTTTTGCCACCAGTAAAAAAGGTGGTGGCTTTCTGAGGGAAAAGCCAGTATTTTCAAACCAATTACGGAAAGTCGAAAGACATGTCTCGGAAGGAAGAAGCTATCGTAAAACAAGGAAATGAGAAAAAGGGCACAAAGTCTGTAAAGCTGAATGAAATAGGAAAGTCTGCTTCCGAGATTGAAGATCAGCTTATTAACGACAGTATGTGAAAGCTGTTAATAAAACCTTTCCCAAACAGATTGGCTTCCAGGTGTAAAAGGAGCATTTGAGAAAGGCAGGAATGCAAATGTAGGAGGGAAACTCTTCCTTTGCGTGAGAGGATTGTAGGGCGTGTGGTACATGTTCGAGCCTTTTTCTTCCAGGAGACTTTTCTGGGGAACTGTCTCCAATTGAAGTGTCAGTGGAATGGGATTTATAATTAATTGGTGAAAGGAACTGTTACAAATCATCAGGACCAGATGGTATTAAATCAAGGTTTCTAAAAAGCGTTTGAATGTGAACTTGATGAGCTGCTGACTCTGGTGTGTAACCTTTTACTTAAGTCAGCCTTGATGCTGAAGAATAGAAGATGACAAATGTGATGCCAGGATTTTTTCCCTTTTTCTTTTCCTTTTTGCCTTCAGAGCTTGGCGAGTGCTGCGAGGAGCTGCAGACAGTGAATGTACAGGGCATATTGATAGGAACTGTAATGAAGAGTAGGCTTAATGAAGACGTTGGGAAGAGTCAATATTAGCTCTTGGAGAGGAAAGTTGTTCGAAGGAGCCTGCGAGCGTGTGGGTGTAGGCGAGCCGGCTCTCACGGCATGCATAGCTTTCCAGGAAGGTTACAGAAAGGTCCCTCATTGAGCTCTTGATGTTTCACAACACCCAGGTAGAGTCTCTGCTTGACCAGTCTCGGGTGAGGGATCAACTCCGTGCAGTTGAGAGGAATATGGGAGAGGGGGGCAAGAAAAAAACCACTATTTAATTTATTATTTCTTGTACTTTTATGACTTCTGTGCTGCCAGTGAGGTCCCTGGACAGGAGGTTTGTATCTGCTGGCAAGAGCACTTCAAAACTCGTTGCAGAGTGGTCAGACATTCAGTCAGAGAGGGTAGTTAGTGCCTATCAAATCTCAAGAGTTACGTTATGACTTGCAGCATGGAAAATCCTTACCTGACAGCTGTTAAAAACTGATACGGCTGGGTTTTTTGCTGCTACTACTGTTCTCACTGTTCACTTGCTCTAGGCCACTATGAGAGCAGGGGGCTTAGTTGGGCTTTTGGATCTGGTGTGTCCACCAAGGTGCTTTTGGCTCATTTGTGCGTGGCAATAACGCAGCTAATGCAGCAGCGTTACGGCAAGGCGCAGTGGGCTGTACTTCTGTGGCATGCAGGTATATAAATACCTATTTTCTTCTTCAGGATGGAAAACAGAACATATGGGTTCCCTTCTGGGTATTGTAGCCTGACTTAAGGCTCCACAGCGTTTGCAGTTATTTGAGTAAAAATATTTAAAGAATAGAAGCCTTTCAGAACATGTGAGTCTTGTGCATTATGACAAGATAATGAACACTCAGCTTGTTCAGATTAGTCTTTGTTTCTGCTACCTTAATCGTATTGAAACTAAAAACGTTCGGAGGCTACAGAAAGGAGAAGAAACAAAGATATTAAGCTCAAGATCAAGAATCCAGATTCCCAAGGTTACAAATTTTCTTGATGTGAGAAAGGGAGAATGGGTTTGAGCTGCCTGTCCAAACCCTGTTCTGATCTCCTGGCGAAAGCTGTCTCTTTGGTGCTGTATCTTAGACATCTGATGACCTGACTTCTCTCCCTTTCTTCCCATTATGATAGAAATTTTGCTTTTGATAACGGCTGTATTGGCCACACAGCAGTTCATTTGGCTGTGTGTGCTGCTCACCTTGCATGTCAGGGATGTTGTGCAGATGATAACTCCTGTATCAGCATGTGAAGGAAGGACTGCAAATGCTCGGCTGTTTATTGCCATTCTGGAGCTCTTTCATTTGAGCTTTGTGATGGAATTTGCCAGTTCCTGCAGGTCCATTCTTACTTAGTGTTTTTCTGGCGCTGCATGTTTGCTTATGTTACAATAAACACTCCAGGAAAGCAGTAGCTTCTTTACAAAATGAAAAGAGCTTCATCATGATGTCTGCAGCTTGTAAAAGGCTCTTAGGACCGAGCGTGTGCAAATGTGTAGCTTGAACTGTGTGTGTCAGCCCAGGCTGGGGAGGGGAGGATGGGTTTCTCTTCATTTTCTGCCTCCTGCCTCCACCTCTGCTGTCATTTCTGTGACTGTCTTAGCCTGGAATGGCTGCTGGATTAAATAAATGTTTGGGAGAATATTGTTCAGTAAATAGCAATTGATGTGGCTTATTCATTGTTTTGTTTACACGCGGCGTAAGGCCATCACTAATTTTGTACCGCGAAAGCATTGGTTTGGGACAGATGATAATTACATGCATCTTTTGCTCATCTCAGATTGAGATACAAAGGACTTAATAGCTCAATTTATAAGGGCTCGCTTTTCCTTTTCATGAGTGGAACTTCAAGTAGGGTTATTTCTGAAAAGGAGGAGAAACTTGCACTACTTCCAATTAGAGAAAACTTCCAATTATGCAAAGAGAAGTGGAAATAATTTTTCAATGTGTATATATATCATGTCTATCTATAGTGCACTGTGTGTGCTGCCACACTTCGGAATTAACAAAGTGATATTTACATAGCAATCACTTAATTTCTGGAATTTGCTTTGAGACATATGATGGGATTTTTTCCCTCCTACCTCAAGTAACCTCAATCCAATAGAAAGACAGTGATTCAGGGTTGGCAACAGTAAGAGAGATGCAGCACAGGATAATTTTAACTGGCTCTCATTTCTGTAGAATGGCTTGTTTGAGGGCTGAGAAACCCGTCCCTGAGACTAATATTTTGGTGCTCATTTATGTACTTTTTCCCCCCATTTTAGATGTGGGGCATGCTGGTGGCTTGCTGAAGGCAGTTGTGGTACAAACCCACTGCAGTAGGGTTGGCTTGCGTGCAGATGGCCATCTTCTCTCCCCTGCTTAATTGTGGCTGTACAGGCTGGATTTGAGTGCTTCGCAAATCTTTAAATCTTTTTTAATTCCTGTTAGGAGCTGTGGAGGCTTGTAGGGGCATATAACTCTTATTTTACTGGAGGGATGCTGCTGTTACCCTGATTTTATTATCACAAGCCAGAAAAATCAGAAGCAATGAATTGCCAGAATCCACATGTGCTAAATACACCATCCGGGCTGCCCTGGTGTTTCCCAGCTGTTGGTTGTGAGTTTTCTTGTACGAGGGAGGTATCTGGTTGTGGTGGAAGGAGTCTGAGTAAGGCAATGTGACTGTGATGGTTAGTGCTCCAGTCTGTTGTCTGTTGGAGCGCTTGCCTCTGGCATTAGGCTGATCTAAGAGAAACCTCTCCACTGAACTTAAAAATTAGTTTCTAAATTAAAACCAAAATAATTTAGCCATGAAGTAAAATGTGTCATTACTTACGCCCTCATCTTTATGTTACTGAAGTGTGCCTGTAGTAAAGCTCAGATTGAAAAACCTTGATGAGATTTACTTTGGGAGCTAGATTTTAAGTGAAGCATATTTTGAGAGAGAGTGTTAGTGAATTAAGAAATACTTCTCACCACTCAGATTTTCAGAAGGCACTGGGTGATGCCAAAGGTTGTGCTTTGTGTTTTGATTTTTTTTCCCCTGTAAAGCAAAATAAATCCCTTCCTCGCTGTTCTTATTATCCTGCTCTGCCTCTTCTCTTTATGAACTTCCTTCTAAAATGAAACTGGTGTTTGAACAGCAGTTTTGATGGTATTTTATAAAGAGAATTCGATGAACTGTTTGCTTACTTCCTTGCTCTCTGGTTCCTTCACTAGTTGTCCTTTCTGGCCTCAAATTATCTTTCACTCTGGTATGTGCTGGAGAATTTTCTTCTAAAGTGATAAAGCAAAGCCAGTGCCACTTCAGATTTTTCCCTGTGTTTTTCCCTTGGTATAAATACTCATGTCACATCTAGTCCACTCCTATCGCAGACAATTGCATCAGAGTCCTCCTTGTAATCTGATCAAGTACCACTTTAAAAAGAAATAAATTATTTTCTCCTTTTTTTTCCCTCCATGTAGCTATTGCTGAAGGGACAAAGGACTCCTATTTAAGCCCATTTTCCATTTATTTTTTTTTATGGATTGTTTGTGTGCAAGGACTTGTTCTGAAGGCATATGTTGTGAATGTGGGTGACAAGTGCTGCCCCTGAGGCTGGACTCAGCCTTATGTCACATGAGCAGCAAAAATGCTTGTCTGAGACTTGCCTCGGTGTCACGTCACAGAATCATACAACATTAGGGGTTGGAAGGGACCTCGAAAAACTATCTAGTCCAATCCCCCTGCGACAGCAGGATCACGTAGACCAAGTCACACAGGAACATGTCCAGGTGAGTTTTAAACATCTCCAGAGAAGGAGACTCCACAAACCCCTTGGGCAGCAGCTTCCGGTGCTCTGTCACCCTCACTGGGAAGAGGTTCCTTCTCATATTGATGTGGAACCTTCTATGTTCCAGCTTGTCCCTTGTCCTATCATTGGATGCCACTGAGAAGTGCCTGGCTCCATCCTCTTGACACCCACTCTTTGCATATTTATCAATATTAATGATGTCACCCCTCAGTCTCCTCTTTTCCAAGCTAAAGAAATCATCTCCCTCAGCCTTTCCTCATCAGGGAGATGTGCCACTCCCTTCCTCATCTTTGTGGCTCCACAGTGTGGTGTTCTTGAACTGAGGAGCCCAGAACTGGACACACTCTTCCAGCTGTGGTCTTGCCATAGCAGAATAGAGGGGGAGGAGAACCTCTGTCGATCTACTAACCACACCCATTTTGGTCCACCCCAGGATGCCACTTGCCTTCTTGGGCACAAGGGCACGTTGCTGTTGCTTTGATCTCCTCCACCCAATACACCTCATTTTTTTTGTGTAATAGTTTTCTACCTGATTTTATTAGAAATTCTTAATATTCCTGGAATACACATATTTTGTATGTCATACTCAGTATTTGGTTGCCTGTCCTTAAAATTGCCATGTTCATAGCATAATACAGCTGTCATCCTCCATACTGCCACGCAGCAAACCTGATTAGTCTTTTGATCCTGTCATTAAGTCACTGTTATTTATATATGTGCATATACACGCAGATATAATTAGAATATATATGTCTCAGGATAAACCCTTGGGGAAAATCTATTAGCAACCACTGCAGCCTCATTTTTCTTGTTTGTATTTGACCTTTTGACTTAACCCCTTTGCTTATTAATCTTGGGATTCTCCCACTGTTTGTTTTGTTATTTTTTCCCTCTGAATTGGTTATTTCCTGCGTAACACTGCAGTGTTGTTTGCTGATAGCTGGATAAGCAAGACCTACAGCGTTACGTGTAGACACATCTCATGTTCTATGTGCAAAACGTACTGGCAAAATGTGGCATGAATTATTGCTGGTTAACCCGCGTCTCATCCTGGCTTGTGTTTTTTTCCCCTCTTTTCCTCCAGGTCTCTAATTATCTGTCTTTTGAAATGTTTTAAAACGTTTCATTACTCTTGAGATCAAATCAACCAACATTTAGATAACAAAATTAGTTTTTCCTCTTTTTTAAACAGACATTTGCATTTGCTATTCTGTAATCCTCTGGTACCAGTCTAGCTTGATATATTCGCTATCAGACCTGCAGTAATCACACCCCGCATGAAAGGCTTTTTCTGGGTTCCTCAGCTGCAGTGCGTTGGTAGAGCTCAGCTTCCTCTTTGGCTGTGGTAGTTCCTGGGTCTGTCCTGGCTGCCACTGGCATCCCACCTCCACCTTGCCCTTCTCACTGCTGTTGCCATCTGCCAGTGAAGACTGGTGCAGTCTCTCCGGGTGGTTTTGGGTAATTTATTCAGCAACCTCTTTTCCTTTGGTTTGCTCATAAGGCTTGAGAACCCCTTTTTTTACTAGAGTCCCTTAATGCAAAAGGACCCAAAACTTTGACAGCTGTCATTTTGTTCTTAGGCTTCGTATTCTTTCTCCATTTCTTTTGAGCTCCTTGCTTGTTCCCCCAGCCTTTGTGGAGCAGCTCTATTTGCAGTGAGGTGTGGATCCCTTCTTTCAACAAGTTTTTCTCTGGTGATTAGGATCTGCATTCCAGATAGCTTTTAGGGCTTTGTGCTAGAGAAATGCCAAGTTCTCCCTGAGCAGGAAAGCAGCCGAGTAAGTTTGGCTTTCAAGCATGTGCATGTGCGCACACGAGTACGTGTATGAAATCATGCGTGCTGCAGAGCTCTGAAAGCACTTCAGTCCAAATGTGCTACAAGTAAATGAAGATTGCTTTGGGACAGGGGACATTTATAGCCAACCCAGCGTTGATTAGTGCAGTCTGGCTGCTTCAAGTTACCTTTCTCATGGTTGTGCACAAGTGAAGCTGGCAGAAGGGCATCCACGTCTTAAGGATATGAACCGTAGGCTTAATTAGTTGGAAGCAATGACAGAGGAGCACTTCTCAGGATGTTTCTTGGTAAGTTAATATACTGCAGATTGAATCTTTGCAGCATGGCTCTACAGAAAGCCTCCAGTGAAAATGGTTCCTAATTGCCAGCGGCACTGGTTAACAGGTTGTCTAAACAATTTAATGGCCCACCTTCAGAATAGCTTCAATATATTCTTGTCGCCCTATGCGAATAAATTGATGTACTGAGTGAGATAAAGCTGCCTCATTATTCCAGTAGTGATAGTGGTGGGTTTTGTCAGCTATCTTTCTATTTTTCTATCCTTTTGTACCGCTTTGCGTATTTACATTCATGGCCGTCAGTGGGAAACAAGGGCCTGAAGAAACTCTGCTTTTTCCTCGTTCAGGGAAGTTTATATTTGGTAACTCGAGAAGAGTGAGAGATTATTATTAAAGAGGTTATTTTCATAAAAAATTAAGACTCCATAATTTAACATTATTTTCAAGCAACACACAGCTTGCCAGCAGGCTTTCAGGAGAGTGATATAATCAGTAGTGTTTGGCCGGGTTCCACATGACACGATTTCTCAGAAGCTCGGGTTCGGTGTGTTACAAACGGTGCTTTGGGGAGAACCGTAATGAAAAGAACACCAACATGGATATTGTGATCAGTGCGTAGTCTTTGCAGTTGTAGCTCTCGATGGTTAGGTAGTAAACTCTGGGTGTTTTTTGTGTCTTCACCTCTGAATTAGCGGTGTTGAGGTTGGTCACTGGTTGGTGGCTTCCATGTCGTGGTCATCTTACGTGTCTTGGAGTCAGGAGGTCTGTGCTGTAGCGTCAGTCTTGGACAGGCTTTCACCTGAGATTTATGGGGGTTAGTTACTCCCATCCCTTGTCATGACATATGGCAAATGCCATTACTAGCCCTTAAATAGAATCTGTTTTATACAGGAAGAACAAATCAGTCAAAGTTGAAGCATGGCTTTCGGGAATCACAGAATCACAGGGATTGGAAGGCACTGGAAGATGAATGCATTCATGGGTGATAACTTGAACTTGTGGATTGTTTTGGTTTGGGTTTTTTTTTTAATTATAGGCATCCAGTTACCCACTTTGTGTGTTACATTGCCCAATTTCTTACTGCACTGAATATATGGAACGCAGGATTTATTAGCCTTTCTTTGAGCTGGTATCCCAAATGGAAGACCTCTTGTCGCAGTGCTCTCCTAATGCAGAGGAGTATCTAACTAGGCTTAGAAAATGGTTGGTGGTGATAAGAAACAAGTGAGTATCGCAAATTATATCTGCAAATTTAACTTGCAGATTTAAATCTGCAAAGGAGGAATAACATGAGTGGGCAAGAGTGTTCATAGAAACCTGTGATTTCTCGGATTGCTTTGGTAAAGAGGCAAATGTCCTTTCGTTACGGCAACTAGAGATCTTGGGGAATGTAGTCCTTGCTGAAAATGCAGTGAAAACGAGTGGTTAAAATTCCTCCTTCCTGAGCTAGATGTATCCTCATCTGCCTCTGAGGATCTTGTGTTTTGGCAATGTGGGAGTAGTTGGCCAAACCAAGAGGACTTAAAGTAGGTACAGGTGTTCCGGCTGCGCGATCACTTGCAGGAATTCCTTCTCAGGTGTTCAAGAAAATGGTAAGGATGAATATGGCTTTTTCTTTCTGTTCCTCATTCCTCTGCAGTGGTTAAGATTGCAGATGACTAGTAAAGGTTCAGGTTTGAAAGCTCTTTAGCTGCTTCTCGGGACTACTTAAGCATTCTTTGTTTGAAAGGACTACTGTTGCAACTGCCACTGTTTATCTACATTTGCTCTCTGCTTAGAGCACTTGTTCAGTGGTTGGACAAGTAGCTGTGTCTTTAAGTTGCTGACTACCTACTCTTCCCTTGATTCCTTCTACTTCTTTGTTGCATCTAGTATATATTAGACCAACTTTTTCCAGACAGGAACTGAGTGGTGGAGATTCAGGATTTTGGTTTAGGACCTTCAGGCAATATTAAAATCCAAGCACCTATGCTTGGAAGATGGTTAAACATATGATCTAAACTGTTAACAGGGTAGCAGTTTACATTCTGTTCGAGCTTAGCAATATATAGTCAAGTTCAAACAAGCTGGAAGCTGACTGTCCTGAGTTTTAGTGCTTGCTCTGTGATTTATCTGCCTCTCAAGTCTTAACTGAGCTCTGTTATCAGAAAATGAAGCACAAACAGGTACAGCAGTGCAGCAGTCATTGGGGGATTTTAATGGCAGGAAAGCCAGACAATTCCAGTATTTCCAGTGGCAGGTTTTGCACTGTAGTGCAGCTGCTTGTGGTGTGATTTTTAGATGTAGGTTATGCAGTAATGCACGTTCAGATGCTGTAGGCGCAGGAGATCTTTATTTAAGAGTAATTTCTTCATGAGGGTAAGCGCTTTAAAGCTGTGCCACAGCATTCCTTCTCGTGCACGTGTTCGGGGGCACCATTGCATTCTGCTCCTCAGATCTTCAGATAATGTGATTTTTAGTAACTTGTCAACTACCAGTGACAGGCAGCTGTGCTCCATTTGTACAGGATCCACGCAGGTCTGCAGCATGGAAAAATGTACAATAAACTCTCTGGGCAACGTATGATGCAGTATTTAACATCATGAAGTGTTATAATGCTGAAAATTTACAGCGGTTTCTAAGGCACAGTAACAGGGTGGTGAGGTACCTTTGCGATGAATTTGTCCTGTGTGGGAGCCCCTTAGTGCCTCCTCCCTGTGCGTGGCTGGGGGTGCCAGGCTGAGCCTGCTGTCAGGCACCTGTGGAACTGACTTAATTCATTTCTGCGTCCACTGATGTTGTGGTGATTATGAGGGCAATGGAAAAACATCTAAACAGAATTGAACGACCTCTGCTGGTGCAGTGGGTTGCCCTTAGTCAAAAGTCCATTTTCTGTTGGCTGAAAGGTTGTCTTATCAGGAATTAAATTTTTCAGCTGAGGAAGTCATCTGACTGGAAATGGAAGAGAAATAGAGGATGAAGGTTAACTGAACTGTTGGGGGTGAAAAAGCATTAGAAGCATTCTGTTGGCTTTCCTGTGGGAGGAAGAGGGTCATCACTCGGTTTGCATGGGAAACAGCTGGTGTGCTGAATGTTATGGAGAAATTACGCTGACGAGTTTTCATGATGGGTAGGGTTCTGCAAAGTCATAAACAGGAGACTGAATAAGGGGCATCTAAAGCAGATTCTTTTAATGTGAAACTGGATTTAAAGTTCCATGAAATGGACATTGCTACTGAAATGTAATTTGTTCTTGCAGCGTTAAGTGTCTCTTTAAGGTGAGCTAACGGGTTTGGAAATAAGTTGCTGAGGTTTAGTATGAGGCAAGAAAGTAAGGTTATGAAGTGAACCTGTTGGAGTGGTAGCAAGTCCTCCTGGTGGTTCTTCACTGGAGTGGAGCTTTGTTCACACCTGCCAGAAGGGAAGAAGTGTTTTGGGGTGAGGAATTGAAATGGAGGTCTCCTTTGCCTTCTGGGCATTTATCAGAGGATAAAATGTAACTGTGGGTGTTTTGAGCGGTACTATTTATTTGTTTTGATGGAAATTTCGAGGACTGACAGGCTTTTAGTGGGATGGGGCTTGTGTTGAGAATTGTGATCCCCGAGGGCCTCACTGGCCCTGCTGGCACCACCCCGGTGCCACGTGCATCTGGGAATGACTTGTTGGGTTAATACTTTGCACTGTCTGACCACCCTACTGGTGTTTTTCAGTACTTTTTCTTTACACGTCTTCCTTCTCCTGAAAGCATCGGAATGCGTGAAAGCAAGTTGGGTGGTAACAGGCAGCCTTGAAACAAGGTAGTAAAGGTCTGATGTCGGAGCAGAGCTCGTGCGTTAGGGCAGACTGCTCCGAATGGAAGGTTGGGGGGACGTGGGAAGGATAGTTGGGGAGAGGTAGTTGATTTTGAGAGAAGTCACCTTGTTCCCACAGTGCCCTGGAAGAAGCCTATCCTGCGCTTACAGGGCTCCTGACAAAAGCCTGGGACCCCAAACACAGAGTCTTGAGGTTGTTTCTTTGACACTCGTTAGGATCTGTCCTAGGGCTAAACTTCCAAATGACTGTGTAAACTATCGTTAGGTCATTTAAAGGATGGGATTACATAATAAAGATAACTTGATGGAATGTCATATCATATTTATTTATAATATATATATATTTTTTTCTAAATGTGATTCACCTAGAGTCTGAATACAGCTTTGAAATGGACGAGGTGGATGGCTGAGTAGCCGAGCGTGAATTTCTGTCATGATTAAGGGGAAGCAAGTTTTGGGGAACAGAGTTGTTAAAGCTTGATTTTTGTTTCGAATGCCAGAGCAATCCTGGGTATTATTGGAGAAGAAAGAGGTAATAGGGCTCTGGGAGATCTTAAATGTGAATATCAGCAGCATGCTTCCTGGTGAAATCCTCCCAAAATGTGAGCAGTGTCTTGGTGCTACTCGGTAATTGCCCCTTTGTTAGCTATAAAAAAAAATACTGTCAGTGTTCACTAGTAGTTTGAAATGATCTGCCCGAATCTACTGGGAAAGATCACAGGGCTGAGAGTATTACTTTGGCCTCTCACGGGGCCCACTTGGAATCTTTCGGTGCTGTGTTTGCTTTTTAATAAGTAATTCGCTCTGGGAAATTATTTCTCCAGATTTCTTCAATTGATGAGCTGGAAGTCTGAAAATTAGGTGAAACTAATATAAAAGCGTGAAATTGATACTGGAACCTAATGCACAGAAAGGCTTTTGTTAGTTAAAAAGAAATAGAGTCAAAGCAAATTACTTAAAAGTTGTCTTGAAGGGGTATGTGGAAATTTTGTCGGTGCCAGTAGCACCACGTGGCTAGACCATGGTGAAGAGGGCACCGCTTGTCCCTCAGTCATCCTCAGAATTCAAGGACAGGGAATTTTAAGTGATCCACAGCCTTGGCTGAAGCAAGACTACTTCTAGGCTATTTCCTCAACGTGCAGGGCGGTTTGTCTGATGTGGAATTGTGTATTTGCTGCTCTTGTTGTTAAATGTGTGTTCAGTAACTAGATCCACGTGCCTGAACAGAACCAGCCTCCCCAACGTGCTGCGTTGCAGTTTATTCTGAACTTGCATTTGCCTTTTAGATGAAATGATAAGTTTGGTGAAAAGCCTCTTATCAGTGTAGGCTTTTCTTGTCTTGTTTTTTAATTAAATCTTTGCCAAACACCACAGTGCTTTTTTGCTAGTTCTTAATACTGTGAAATAACTCTCTGCAGCAGTAGCACATGTTTTGGGTGAGTGTTGTCTGTCTACGTTGGAGTAGAGGGCTGGAAGACCACAGGGATGGATCCTATTTTCTTTGCATGAGCAGGTGCTGCGTGTTTATGCAGGTCTTGGAGAAAACCTCTTCTAACGACGCCTAAAGTGCTGCTGGAATCTGTTGCCCTAATGGAGTGTAAGGAGTGTGCCTCTAAAGCAGCCTTTTGTTGCAGAAGAAATTGGTTACAGTGAGGAGACATACATATTGAGAAGATATTTTTCTGGCTAGATACTGGAGAAAAGCCTGCTTAGGCTTTTCTGTCTTGAACTGCACCGTTCTGATCGTGGGCATCAATAGTGGGTGAAGGGGCAGAGTCTGCTTTCAGTGAAGACGGTGACTGGTCCCCCATATAAGCTGCTGTGACCACAGATTGGGGGATGCTTTCCCACTAAGTAAAAACCCAGAAAGCTGCTGTTAGCAGCATGGAATTGGACTGGCAGACGTTGTTGGAGAGAGATGTGATGCTTTGGCCACCCAGTGGAGTGAGGACCAGTCAGCATGTGGGTCAGGTGTACCCTTGCTTGGGTTTTTGATGAGGGAAAGGTGTTTTGCCTAGACATGGCAGCATCCATCTTCCATGGCATAAATGTAGATGCATTTAATTGGATAAAGAGAAGTAAAGGTGGACCTATGCAGCTAGAGCATCAGCCAGTCCTGGCCTCCTTGCATCTGTGGTGTGCAAGTGTGTCCTTGTACCTGCACAGAGCAGAAGGTGCTACCCCGTGCATTCAGTATTCACACTCAGCAGTGCTGCTTTGTGCAAGCACAATACAAATATTAAATTAATCTCTTTTTTTTGTTAAGTGCTTTCCTTCACAATGCAGACAAATTGCTGTCGGCGCAGCTATTGTCTTCAGCAGGGTTACTCTGGGGACGTATCTGACAGATCCCCATTGCAACACGTGGAGGAAAATTCTGAGTGGTCTCCTCTTTCAAACAGTGCGAAAGCTTTTCATTGGTGTTGTTGTATTTAATTAAAATAAATACACCCAGAGGCTTGAGCAACTGCTAGCTGTTTAAAAAATAGAAACAGGAAGATTAAACAATTGAAAAAAAAATTGTAATGCACAAACTTATTACACAATCTATATAAACTTATGTTAATAGGATGATAAAAATTCAGGGGGAAAGCTGGCTTAAATATTTAAAAGTGTATCTTTAGATCCATTGCCCTTTAGATCCTGTGCCCTCAGGACCAAAATTAGCTTAATTATTTAAAAGTGTATCTTTAGATACATTACCCCTTGGATCCTGTGCCCTTTTTGGGTATTACTTAATCTTCATATTTGTATTTTAAAATATTTAGGTAATTATATTTAATATTGCCTCACTGAAAATTGAGTTGTATTATGCAGGTCCTAATTCTGCGCTGGTTTTGTTTAACAGCTTTGTTAGATTAGAGGGCGATGATTGTTTGGTTACTTTAAAAACTGCTATTAGTAAAAGACCCATTCGCTGTCCTCTGATGCTGTATGTTACACGAATTATGGAACAAAGGTGAGAAGAAGGGAAAAAGCCTGATCTGTAGATTGAATTCTGGATGATGTGATTGCTTTATTCTGTCTGCAGGCAAAAGCCTCCTACACCCTGCAGCAGAGTCGCCACCTCCGTGCACCCTAGCGAGCAGTGCAGGTGACGCTGTTCTCCTACCCTGCTAAAGATGGGGGTCACAGTGGCCCTTCTTGAAGGGTTTTACTTTTCCCCCCCATAGCAAACAAACTTAAGTTGTTTTGTGTGGTCCCCAGTTGTCTTCTGGAAGTAGGTAGGTGAGTGCTGCTAAGATGGAAATAAGTGGCACTGGTGATGTGGCCTGTAGCCCCTGGCGCCTGTTTGCCAGACTTGCAGAGGGCTCTCACCCAAAGACAGGGTGATGGGTGTTTTGGGAACTTTGAATGAAGTATTGGAGGCTTTCTCGGTATAAATATTGTCAGCAGACGTGAGAACATTTCACCCTTTGGTGTCAGACGGTGGCACGCATTGCGATCTAAGTGGCATATCTACATATTTCAACAAAATATGCTTCCTCTCCCGCCTTCACATTCACGTCTTGGTTTCATTGGCAGACAGATTGCGCTTTATGTCCTTTCTCTGCACATTACACCAGAAGGTTCCTTTGCAGAAAATGAATTTATAGTCACTAGCTGATAAAGGTCTTTCCACAGCAGTCTTGCAGAGGCATTTTCAGAGCCATCCGTCCCGTTGTGGTGGCATCGCTCAGCCATCACTTCTGACACCGGAGATGACAGCCCACCTGCAGCTTTTTCTGTCCTATCTTTCCCTTGTAATTTTCCAGTCCACGTCAAGGAGAAATAGAAATTTGTAAATGGAGGCTTCCTGGCTGACTTGGCCCCAACCGTTCTGCTGACTAGAGCCATGCGCTCTCAGAAATGTGTTTCTTCAGGCAGGAGCTGTCAGGTTTATCGGATTACGGGTGGCCTCTGTCCGTGTGCCCCAACACACGCGTGCACACGCGTGTATTTACTCTTCATGACTGACATTGGAGCAAAGAACCGATCGCTCGCGCTCACGATGTGCTGTTGTGGTTTGATGCCGGCAAGCGGTTGAGCCGTTGCAGAGTCAACAGGGCCGTTGTACACTGAAGGTTCTGCAGAACCGTGTTCGGTTTAATGTATGTAAGAGGTTCAAGTTTTTAAACAGACTTTCAAATCTGCCATTCTACAAGCTCTCTCCTTTTTTTTTTAAATGAATAGAGGTAGGCAAATGAAAAATGGCCTAGCAATCAGAAATTGTTCTTCACAAAAGGTTGGTAGTGAAAGTGGAGATGTGAAAGTACTTTTAAACAGCAGAGTTAGTCGTTGGCGTGATTAAAAAAAAAAAAGGCAACATTTTTTTGTCTTGCATTCAGTTAAGTTGAAAACGGCCTCGGAAATAATGAAAATTCAAAATGCTTTTGTCTCCCCTGTTGCAGCATTCTGAGCAGAACTTAAAAAAAAAAAGGCAGACTGATTTGCTGGAGTTTGCGGTGTTCCTCCTCGATACCTTGCAAGGAGAGAACGGTGCCTAGGAGCACAGCGAGGACTTTGGCTGTGCGCTGGTTGTGTTCATGTGCTTAGAAGAAAGAGGGTTTTGTTGAGGCTTATCTAGTAACAAGATGTGTTGAGATGGCTCGCATATCTTAATAGTAAATGTTTCGTTAACAAGGAGGAAATGTAAAGAATATTATCAAAACGTTCTGACATGCAGAAAATGTTAAATTTGATCACATTGCCACAAAAATCAACTCATTTATGGTCTCACGGAAAATTATCATGCCTTGTGTTTGCCTGCTATAAATGTGATTTATTTCTGGAGTAATTACAGTCCCTGGTTTGCTGAAAGTTGAAAACATTTTTTTCCTCAAGCATAACAGGGCTTCTGTGTTCCCAGTGCTATTGCATTGCAACACTTTGAACTTGCTTAGCAGACATGACAAAAGGTTTTAATTAAAATGCTAGCAAGATAACAAAAAGAACCCAAACCCACATTTCTGTGCACTAACTTTGTATGCTTGTTGGAATTCTTTAATTCTTGCAATAAAGAAAAAACACCACGACTGAGATAAGAGGCAGCCTTCCCTACTCACTCCCCTTGTCAGTAAAAGATGGTGTCAGAGTTCTGGGATGTTTTCCTTAATCCCACTGCGGGCTCTGAAGTGCCATTGAGATGTTGTTTGGTGCACGGATGAGTAGGAGGAGGTACTTAGGAGGCTTCATTCACTGACAGGAACCGGATCCTAGCGTGGTGAGGGGTACACTGAAATTTACTCAAGTATCTCAGCCCTTCCAGCTCCTGACTAAATGTAAAAAATAGCTTATTCCAGAGTTTTACCTCATCTGGATAGTCTGAAATTAAAGCCTGTCAGACACAAAACCAGTAGGGTAGCTCAAGGACCTTCAGGAGTTTTTCTGCCAAACCCATGGTGAATTTGGGATGAGGCTAAACCCAGAGATCATTGTCAGAGTTCATTACATCTTCACCCTCTCCTATGCTACTTAGTAATAAATATCTCATTCCCTGAAACATGATTTAAATAACGATGTAAATCAAGCAGAAACTTTGATGTAAATCAGTCACTTTGATCTTACTTTGTTACATTTCTCAAAGGAGAGGTTAATTATTGGTAGTTTAGTAATTACTAGATTGCCTTGATTTGCTACTAAGTACAGCTTTTACAGGAAGGTAACACCTTTTGTCAACATCATAAGCAAACGGTATAATTGTCTGATGCCAAATGAGCTCTCGGGTAGTCCCTGCCCGTATTTGTGTTAGTAAAATATTGGTTTAGCATAGGTTAAGCTGAGCTGAATATATAGTTGTATTGATGCCAGAATTTGAATTTTGTTAAAATGCATGAAACAATATTAAACTGCCTTAACTACGTTTTCCTTAAGTTTACTGGATGCATACATTACAAGCAAACTCGCTGCGTTTTGCTTGTTGAGTTGGAAGGGGGGTGTGTTCAGGGCTTAAAAAAAGTTATGTGAGCATTAGCTCTGGGTAATGACTGCAAAATGGTCTTGGCCCTGGAGGATTTTGTAAATGGTCGGTCTCCTCCTGTTGCGCTTAAAGTTTATTTCTGGTTTGGAAAATGCAGACAGATCTTCATGCTGTGTTATTTCTTAATTGATTTCTTACTTTGAGCAAATCAAGTCACTGAATTGAATTAACTGATTAAACTGAAATTAGCAAAGAAATTTTTATTTCTGCATCAGCCAAAAGATCAATCACTGTTCAGAGTTGGTGTAGTTGTGTTGCTTTCAAGTTTTTAGCCTGGTCATTCAACTCTCTTGAAGGCACGGGAGGCAAATGTAATTTTTCTGAATGTTTGCTAAATTTGAATACTACTGATATGTTATTTCATTGCAACATAAAGTGTATTTATTAGTACATTAAATACATCATAATGCTTTAGGAATGAAAACTATTTAGATTACTACTTTACTTATTTACTACTTTACTAGATTTACTTTTAATCTATATTTATCTTGCTTGTGGCCAAGAAGTCCAATGGCATCCTGGGGTGGATCAGAAGGGGAGCGGTTAGCAGATGGAGAGAGGTTCTCCTTCTCCTCCCCTCTGCACTGGTGAGACCGCATCAATATTGTGTCAAGTTCTGGGCTCCTCAGTTCAAGAAGGACACAGAACTGCTGGAGAGAGTCCAGCGCAGAGCCACAAAGATGGTGGGGTGGAACATCTCCCCGATGAGGAAAGGCTGAGGGAGCTGGGTCTCTTTAGCTTGAAAAAAAGGAGACTGAAGGGTGACCTCATTAATGTTAATAAATGTGTGAAGGGTGGTTGTCAGGAGGATGGAGCCAGGCTCTGCTCAGTGGAATCCGTTCTGGATTTGGTGAAATCATGTTTCCTCGTGGTATTCCTGCATCGAACTCTCTTCCAGCACACAAGGACTTAACTCGTCTTGGGTGTGGGGATGTTTACTTTTCCCTCCTGCACGCAGCAGCGGGGTACAGGGCAGGGGGCTGGAAGTTGGGAGAGCGTGGAAGTGAAAGGGAGAGGTGGCGGCCACAGGAAACAGGTTGAGTAGTTGGAGTGGGCCAGACAGATTTTGGGGTCTTTAATTGGGGACAGGGTATTTCTTTTCCCCTCTTCTTGGTACCCCTTCCCTGTTTGTGTGTCTTGGGAGTCTGGTTTAGGTTTTGTTTTGGCCCCTAGCACACTGCCACCTGTCTGTCCTTCTGTGGCTCTGTGTCCCTCTTCTGCTTCACCTCCCCCTTTGCTTGTTCCCCTTCCTTTTTATCTTCCTGCTATCTCCATCCTTTTCCTGCAAATTTTTGGACTGTAGCCTAGGAAACTGCTTAAATTAAATATTTAAGTTTTGCCTAGGAGATTCCCAGGCTTTCCTTTTTACTCCCACCTTGTCCGCGGCTTTAGCATCTCGTAGGAATCAGGGGTTATCATGTCTGGACAGTGGGGAGGGGTGGACTTGAATTGAGGAAGAACAGACTTTTTTTTCCCTTTTCCTTTCCCTTTTTGTTTTGGGGTTTTTTTCCCTACTTTATTAAACTTCATTAAGGACTTTATTAAGTTGAATATGTCTGATTCCAGTTTTCGGATGTGTGTTTACTTGCCCTCTTTTCTCCCCGTCCAGGGGGTGGGAGGACAGTTCCATCTGCACGGTTGAGCAGATTATAATTTTATGGGCTAACCTGGTGCTAAACCATGAGAGCATCTAATGATAGGACAAGGGGCAGTGGGTATAAGCTACAATATAGGAGGTTCTACATCAATATGAGAAGGAACCTCTTCATGGTGAGAGTGACAGAGCACTGGAACAGGCTGCCCAGGGAGGTAGTGGAGTTTCCTTCTCTGGAGACATTTAAAACCTGCCTGACCATGTTCCTGTGCGACTTGATCTAGATGGCCCTGCTGTGGCAGGGGGGTTGGATTAGATAATCTTTCGAGGGCCCTTCCAATCGCTAATGTTCTGTGATTCTCAAGAATAACTAGCAGTGTGAAAAGACAAATCTCTGGAACTGAGGGTTGTGTTATCCCATGTCGCTCGTAGAAGCGTATTACAGGATTACAAGAAATTGCAGTTCTTGTGTTTATGAGTACAAGAAATGAGAATGCAGAGAATCCAGAGCTGGTCATCGTGGTTACGGTACCGTTTGGTGCTGCTGATAGAGTTCTGAAGACACGGTGCTCCACAGCCTTTGTAATTAATGTGGAAGCCTGTGCCTTGCTTACGTTTCACATCACGTGCAGTTTTCTGTGAGTTTGAGAAGACACAAAAATTTCAATGCGTGACGGTATGAAGGTGGAATTATGGACCAGAATGGATATGTGCTGCGCTTATTTTACTATTATCAATATATTCCATTTGTTGGTACTTCATTCACATGTATAAAATTGAAATACGGACAGCTCCGAGACAGGATGCTAGATTGTTTTGCTAAGCAAAAAATAGTGTTTGTATTGTAAATAACTTTTTAAAAGAGCTCTTTATTGTAGTGCTTTATGTTATAGCACATCACTCGTTGAGAATTACAACTCAGGATAATTTTGGTGTGGGGAGTGGGGAAAGCTGTTTAAAAATATGCTCGTCTAGATATTGTGAGTGTATCCATCCTCGTTTAATATGCATCTCTGATAGACGCTCTGTACCAGTGGTTGTATGATACAGTAAGTGTGTCCATCTATTTTCACTTCAATCACATGTATCTTATTTTTAAGCTGCAGCTCACCTTCAGTCACTTGGCATGGAGTGGTAATTCCAGTCTGAATTATGATTGCAATTTGCTCGTGTCTGGGGTGGCAGTGCTGCTGCTGCTGCTGAAAGAAACACCTCTTCGATTCATGCGGATTGATGCTGTTTTATTTGTAGTTTTTTCTTATCCTTTTAAAGGAGAGAAGACAGAAGCAGTATGTTCTGTAGAGGTGTGAAAGAAACTTGTTTCTCTTTAGGTTGGGGATTTTTCTGGTGGTAGTTGTTTTCCACTTCAGATGTTGCTGCTGATTCTCCAATGTTAATGCAGTCTTACGGATCTTTGGGCTTTGTGTCAAAACCTTGTAGAGAGATAAAAATCAGATCTTCAGTGCAGGAAAGGACACACTTCAGACAACACTGATGTGAGCTTGATCTAATAGTTCCTCTGAAATTTTTCCTTCCTGGTGTTTATTGCTTTTCTTGGATTTATGCTGTAGCAAGATGTTAACACTAGCTACTTGAAGTCTATGCTGTTGTGATGGTCTGAGGAAACAGACTGTAGGCAGATTAAAAAGAGACAAACCTTTCCGTTTTATATTTTCACAATAATTTTGTAACATCAGCTTTTCATATCATAAGTAGTTTTCGGTCAGAATTTATTGTCCTGTAAGCTGTTGGCCAACCAGAGAAGGCTGAGGCTCATTAATTCTTAAAGAACATCCCTAGTCCTGCCTTTGTGGTGACATACTGGTGACACTCTTGCCAGTTTGTACAGTGGTGTAGCTGTTTGTGCATTTTATCATCTCAGATTCACCTGCATGCTCCTGTGCTAGATGCGTTCTCTTCTGTGTGAACACGTGTGGTTTTCTGTTCTAGAAAACTTCAAGTCCTCTGGACTCCCCTAAAGTCAGTTCATTACACGATTCTGCTTGATGTGGAGTTTAAATCTTGCAAAAGAGGAGGTGAGGAGCCCGTGAGCCATGCTGGGAGAGTGCGTCTTTCTGGCTCACCCTGGACAAAGCAGCAGGAGCTCTGTTTGCTCCTTTTTTCCACACTAGTTATTCACCCAATTTTTACTCAGGCAGTGGTTTTACTGTAGGTTATGTAAGATTGAGAGCTGGGATTTTGAGACCTTGTCTATAGGATGAAATATGCCTTCTGGTTCATCCTTGGCAGACTCCACAGTTGGGGTGGCTGTGAGGGAATGGATAGTTTGGATGAGATGAGAGCTGTCACTCAGCATCCTACTCACTGTCAGATATATTCTGTGTGTGTACCAAAAGGCAGTAGGCTGATGTGTAGTAGTTAGTTTCTTAAAAAGAATGACTCTAATCCTAATTCCTAATAATTAGCTACCCTTCATTCCTAAAACATGTGTCTTTATCACTTTGATTCCTCAGTAGCTAATGATAACTTGTGTGCCTGTCATCCATGTCTCCTCATTTCATGAACCTCCTCAAAGTTCTCGGAGACTCCGTTCCCATTATGTGTTTGTTTAAAAGCTCAATTCTGTTGTGAGGGAGATGTGAAGTACGTGTGGCAACTGTTCCTGCCTCTCCTCCTGATTATTTTAGCACTAGGATGAAGAGGGCACATGGATGAGTCTGGGGGAGTGGAAGACGAGAGGGTGGGAATCCAGGTCTTCAGAGAAAATGAGTCTATTTCAGGGAAACTGTTCATCTTGTTGCAAGCTGGAGCTTTGCTTTGCTTTGGGTTCTGTCTTGCAAGAGAACAGACAAAGACTAGTGTAGAGTAAATTAATAAAAGCTTCTAGGCAACTACAAGGTGGATGTGGCCTGCATGTGCTTGACTGCTGAAAGTCCAGCCTGGTTTTTCTAGCAGAGTTTGACAAAGACCACTACTGTTCAGGCTCAGAGATCATTGCTGCAGTGTTGTGTGTTGTACAGGAATAACACAAGAGCGAGAAAATACACTGGTGGTGTGTCAGCCGCGTGGAAAGCTTCATCTGCATCGTGTTTGCTCAAGCTCATCTCTTGTTGACCTGCCAGTTGGTCTGTGTCAGTGCTGCTGAAACAGAGAGCAGCGTTGAGATCGGTACATCTCTGAGTGAGGTGATGTGGCTGTTGCCTTTCAGCGTGGCTCCTGGTCCTTGGACAGTATTGGGAATGGCACTGAGGTGCTCAGCTGGGCTCGGGTAAGATGGTAGCACGTTAATCGGATGTATCTGGAAAAAAAGGCAGCCCACTCGCTCCAGAAGTGTAGACCAGGTGGCAGTCTTTGATGTCAGCACTTTTTGCTAATCATTAGTGCCTCGTACTAGAGTACAAAAGTATTTCATAGAATCATTCAGGTTGGAGAAGACCCTTGGGATTTCATAGGGGCTAGTCACGGAACAAAGTCCCCGTGCACTTCCAGCAACAGCACAGCTGTGTGAGGAGGTCCAGTTCTGGGTTCCTCAGTTCCAGAAGGACACTGAACTGCTGGAGAGAGTCCAGCGCAGAGCCACAAAGATGATGGAAGGAGTGGAACTTCTCCCTGATGAGGAAGGGCTGAGGGAGAGGGGTTTCTTGGAGAAAAGGAGACTGAGGGGTAACTCTGTTAATGTTTATAAATATGTGAAGGATGGATGTCAAGAGGATGGAGCCAGGCTCTTCTCAGTATCACCTAATGATAGGACAAGGGGCAGTGGGTATAAGATGGAACACAGGAGGTTCCACATCAATATGAGAAGAAACTTCTTCACAGTGAGAGTGACAGAGCACTGGAAGGGGCTGCCCAGCGTGCTTGTGGAGTCTCTCTGAGGACATTTAAAACGCATCTGGCAGTGTGACTTGTTCTAGATGGTCCTGCTGTGACAGGGGGATTGGACTAAATGATCTTTCAAGGTCCCTTCCAATCCCTAATGTTCTGTGATTCTGTCATTACCATGTTATAGTGAAGATGTAGCAAGTAAAAGATGGGTAGGGACCTTATGGGCAGCAGAAGTTAAATTCCTGGTCAAGCATGAGTTCCCCAGTATCCAATACTGAATATCCAAGTTGAGTGCCAGAACACATATAAATGGGCATCTTCAGTTTGCAGCTCTGGCTGCTGGTTGACTCGCGCTGTAAGTTTTGACATGCTTGACCTTACAGGCATTTGGGGCATGATTTCTTTTCCTTGCCACAGGATCCTCAAAGAAAATGAAGCATATGAATGTCTGCAAACAGTAGAGGTGTCGTTTCTCCCTGGAAATCCTTCTAACTTGTTCATCACAGTTAGTCACGCTTGGCACTGTAGGTAAGAGACATTGTTCAGAACTGGAGTCTCTTAAGAAATGTTTTGACTTATGGCAAGAGCTGTTTGCTCTGTGCCCAGAATTCACATTTCTGTGTTGCGCCTGCTGCCAAGATAGCAGATAATCTCTGGCAAAACTCTACCAAGAAACCAAACATTTATCAACTCTTTTTCCCCATAAGAAAGCTGTGGAACATTAGGCCAAGATGTGTGTTCATTTTAGTAGTCCTGCCTTGGGTTTTGGTGGTCTTCTGCATGCTGCGGAGCGCTCATCCACCTTTCATCTCAAAAGGATCTGCAACTAGAAAAGTCACCAGCACATCAGGACACAGGTACTTAGTGCATCTCCCTGGTTATTCTGGGTCTTAACCACAGAATCACAGAATGTTAGGGTTGGAAGAGACCTTGGCAGATCTCCCTGCTAAGGCAGGTTGACCTCAAGCAGGTTGCACAGGATTGCATACAGGTGGGTCAGAGAAAGAGACTCCTCAGCCTTTCTGGGCAGCCTGTTCCAGTCCTCTGCCACCTCCGGCCACCATGTTTCTCCTGGTGTTTAGATGGAACACTTGTGTTCTGGTTTGTGCCTGTTGTCCTGTGTTCCCTCAGTGGGCACCACTAAGAAGAATCTGGCCACATCTTCCTGACACCTATGGTTTCGATAGTGACAAACGTCATTCAGATCCTCCCAACTCCAAGTCTTTGCAGAGTACAGAGGGAGAACATTCTTTGATCTACAGGTCACACTCTTCTTAATGCACCTCAGAATACCATCGGTGTTCTTGTCCACAAGAGCACGTTTCTGGCTCATGGTCAATCTGATGTCCACTAGATCCTTCTCTATAGACCTGCATTCCAGCAGATCAACCCCTGACCTGTACTGGTGTAGGAGGTAGTTCCTGCCTGAGTGATGGACTCTACATTTGCACTTCATTAGGTTCCTCTCCACCCAACTCTCTAGCCTGTCCAGATCTCGCTGAATGGCTGCACAGCTTTCAGGTGTATCAGCCACTCCTCCTGGCTTTGTGTCATTGGCGGACATGGTGGTCATTCGGGTCACTGATGAATGTGTTGAACAAGACTGGACCCAGTGCTGATCCCTGTGGAACATCACTGGCTGCAGGCCACCGCCTAGACTCCACATCACTGGTCAAAGCAGAACGAAATGTTGACTCCTGAGTCTCTAGAAGTGCTCATATGACTTGGTACGGTAAAGGGCCTGGCAAATACTTGCCCAGCAATGCCAAAAGAAAGGACATGTTGTTTCTGTGTTAGATGGCCTGGAGACTCCAAGTCTGTCCATTGGACATTCTTGATGCAGTAGGCAGGAAAGGAGATTCTTCTCAGCTCCATGCCTAGGAGTTTTTGAATGCAGCCCTTTTGAGGGTTTCTGAAGCACGTGGGAGTCCTCTAAACAATCGGGGTTTGGTTCTCTGCAGTCTAACCAGCCCTTCATTTGAATCACACGTTTTGTCTTTTGTGTTGTCAGACACTGAAGACTGAAGTGATTGCTGAGCTGAGAATTGTGACCCAGAAGTGTGTTTTCCATAGCAATAAACTAACACTTTCAGTCACAGATGATGTTTTTTTGGTTTGTTTTTTTTAAGTAGTTTTGTCCTTCCGCCCAGCTCTGTTTTCCACTTTGGAGAAGCCATGATATCCTTTAGATATCCACAGAGTTCTTGAATAAATTAATGTGTGATTTGGAAAACAAACTCACTTTGTAGTTTAGTATCAAAGCAAGAGAGTCCTCCATGCTAACTGTATCTGCACAGCTAAGATCACTGCAGCCCAGACGTGTGCAAATCAAATGTTACTTCATCTTCCTAAATGAGTTTTCTCACTGCCTTGCAGCACGTCGGTTTGGTTTTTTATTATACAGTATAGAGTTCCTGCAAGCCAGATGCTCACCAAAGGTAACATTAGACACTGAGCAAATAATTGTTTCCTGCCACACTGCGTTAGTAACTGCGAAGAAAGTGTTTCCTAATTTGTATTTATTCACGACTAAATATAACTTCAGAGAGGCTCAGCTTCAGCCGTTCCATTCTTCCCTGAGAAGTTCAGCAACATGGTTGTCAGTCTCTGGGAAAAGTATTTCAGACATTCTTGCCCTCCCCTTACAGTTTTAGAATCTTTGGAACTTGAGTGTGAGGCTGACCAAGCTCTCAGAAGATCCTGCTAGTCCTGAGTTACTGGTTTCTACAGGGACTTTTGCAGAGATATTTTTTCTAATTAGGAGTTTTAGGAGAGCCAGTCCTGGCTGCACCTCCCCCGTTCTGTGCTGAACGAGGACAAGGTTGAATTGTCCTGTAGTTATGTTTTCCAGCAGAAATTGCTCTGGATTTTTACCTTGAATCTGTTGGTTGTTACTTGTCCTACACGGTGTCTGTCCTGTAGAACTGATGCCGTGATGCATGAGCTCTTAAACCTGTTAGCAGGTACTCAGGTGGGGCTGTACCAAGTGCCATCATGCTGTGTGCCTGGTAAGGAAAACCTGGTGTTGTGGGAAGGTGTGTTGACTAGGTCGTGTTCCCTCCCTGGGGAAGTACACGAGCTGGTGCCTGTGTCCTGCTTCCTGCTGTCAGCTCTGTGAGTTACGAAATGCCAGCTTTCGCACTGTGTCTGCCCTTGAGAAGGCAGCGCCGCTTTAGCAGACAGCGGAAATGCCTAACGTTGGCTTTTGGAGCCTGAGTCGCCTGGTTCTTGTGAAGGGGGGTGCTTCAGGTTCATCTCTTCCAGTGGAGCTAGATATGAGCCTAGGTTCAAGGAGTTAGTCCCATTACTTATGGATTTGTTTGAAATCACCAAGATAAGCTTATCATCCCTGCTTGACATGTGTTGCTGAGGTTTGAGGGACCTTACATCCAGGGTTTGCAGGTGAGACCAAGACAGTTCTTAACTCATTCTTGCTACTTCTTCAACCTTAAGTGTGCTACCAGCTTGTGTGTTTTATCAGTGCTGTCCTCAATTTCACTGATTCTTGGCCCAACTTCCTCATGTTGTAGGGGATGCAGGTAATTTGGAGGATGAAGATGTTGGAGAGAACGTATTCACCATTGATAGTGAGGAGGTGGAATCCTCTGTTAGCAGTCTACCTGCACCTGTACCTCTTACATTCAGAGAGATCCTTTGAGGAAGTGATCTAAAGAAATCCAAAGAAGAATGCTTAGGTTTGTAACAGCTTTCCTTCTGGCAGGCTGAGATTTATTTATACCGTAGGATGTGACAGGCAATTCCTGGTGCCTCGGCTCTGTCTAAAGTGTTGAGCGATCACTGGCAACGCAAGTGATTGCGTTCGAAGCTTTCCTCCCTCCAGTGGGGAGAGTATTTGAGCTTGAACTCTCCCCTTATCAAGATCTTTGAAGCTTGGATCTTTAAAACCATTCTCCACTCCAAAGACCTACTAGTGCAGTCATCATCCTTCCCATCTGAGACGAGCTGGACCAGGTTCTCTTCAGAGGCCATTAAAGCTGCTTGTTTCATCCTCAAGAGAGGTCGGCAGAGAAAGACAGAAGTAAGTAATTATTCCCTGCCTCTTCTCCCAGTCGCCGAGTGAGCTGTGGAGGTTGAAACATCATTAAATCTTGGAGCAGCGCAAAGGGGCTGCAAGGCTCCATAGCCAGGGAGCCTGTGGCAGGCAGCAGAGGGAAGGGCCAAGTAACAGGTGGTATTTAGAAACTAATTAATATTTGTGAATAACAATGTGCTATTGGTAAGAAAACAAATCAGTCTGCTTGTGAATATGTATGATGATGACTTTCAACACTGCTTGGATTGCGCAGTCCTTTTCCAGCTGCCACATCTCCTCTTGTGTCTCTGTGTTTCACACTGGGGTGAAAACCTCCTCTGCTGTGCAGAGCTGTGCTGAGGGTCGGCTGCCAGCTGAGCAGCTCAGTTGAGAGTGTGCTTCTAGAAGAATGTTCTCACCAGTTCAGTGTTCGTGGGCCACTGGGTCCCAAACATTTAAAGTATTCTTTGCTGATGGAGTAAGCCGTGCGATTTAGCTTAGGATTTCATCCCATTGAGAGCCAAGCCGTGCACAGAGATAATGCTGGGTTTGAAGAGAAAGCAGGTGCTAAAGGTTGTTCTCCCTCCTAATGTTGTGCGCGAGTGTTTTACAGTAGATCAAACTTGCCTAATGTAATCTTCATAATGCCCTCATTTAAAATGCTCCCTGTGGTTTGTGTTTGTGGAACTGAAAGAGCAGAATCTACTTTGGAGCTTGGTGGGGCGGGGTGTTCGATTGAACATATGTTCACACTGTCATTTGGGAAAGATAATAGGTTTTTAACCTCTGTCAGTGTTAGACTGAGGTATTTATGGAGCTCTATTAAAGCTGTGCCTAGGCAGCTAACCTTGCAATACAGGTTTTTCACAGTTTGCCATTTTCCTGTGATAAGTTGCAGCTTTTCTTGACCTCTCACAGTGCCTCTTGCTGTGTCAGCCAGCTTGGGAACTTACCAAGGAACAAGGAATTCATTGCCATTGTCTACGCTGCATGAAGTGCTCGTGGCTACTGGTATTGTCTGTTCTGTAAATACTGTCACGCTGGTTGAAAAGCAGACTTGAAGTGTTTTAGAAAATATGGGCTTGACACATGAAAACTGGAAAACTGTGGTGGAAAACTGCTTCTGGTTGCAGAGGTGTCCAGGTGCAGCTGTGGGTGCTGAGCTCTGTTCCAGGGTGCTGCAGAGGGGTATGTAGCCTTGCTCTTGCTGTGTGTGGCAGGGGAGCTCTCGGCAGCTTCTGCCCTGCTCTTGCTGGCCTCGAGTTTAACTTGGGAGAGGGAGAAGCTGTGTGTAATTTAGAGATCTAAAATTGTATTGGTATCGTCTCTCCAGTCACTTGAGGCACCTAACAACATAAATTAGCACAGTGAGGGCTGCAGCGTGCTGCGTGGAGGAGGTTATTGGCGGTGAGCTGCCATTACCACTTTTGTCAGCGCTCATCAGTTGGGGGTTTTTTTGTTAATGTTTAACCCTCAACAGCAAATGCCTCCTGTTTATGTGCTCTCTAAGCAGAGCATCTGTTTTATAAAGTTGGCTCTGACACCCAAAAGTGAATCGGTGTAAAATGTTACATACACATATCAGACAAAGCGATGTGAAGAAATTCAGAGTGTAAGTGGTCGGTCCAGTGTGCACAGGTCCTGTCGTGGCAGGAGTTCGCAGAGGTTTTAAGCATCATATTAACCAGTGCTTGGTATGACTGAGAGCATCATCTGTCCTCATCTTGAGATTCTTTTGCTCTGTCTTAATTTTTCCAGTTCTGAAAAGATGTGGTTTTGTTTTCTTGGTAAATTTCTTTTGGTGGTGCATTTTCCCCTTCATTTTATAGCAGCAGTGCCTCTGTGGTGTAGCTGAGCAGAACTGACCTGAACTGCTCCTAGTATGCAAATGCAAAATCTCCTTCTGCTTCTGGAAGGAAGGAAGGAGGTTTTAGTGATGTACAAGCATGTGCACCATGACCAGCTGCAACTCTGAGTGTCAACATGATGGGAAATTCCATAGTGTTTCCAAAGAATAAACTCAGAAGAAGTGGGTAAAAAGTGATGTAGCAATTAGCAGCAGAGGCTGGTAGGTTTAGGGGAGGTGACCAGTTTATATTGTTGGCTCACAGAAATTCCAAGCATTTTTATGCACTTCATAAAGGGTTGCCAATTAAGTCGCTCTAAGCATCGTCCTCTGTGTTGACATGTCCTGAGATTTAACAAACCACTTCCTGCTGGATGGGTCTCACTCAGATGTGGTTCCATTGTTGCAACAGAGACTGGCTGCAAGAGAATGAGGGGAACCAGTACCAGGATGCTCACAGATTCACACACCATCGTTTGAGTTGGAAGGGACCTTGGGAGATCAAGTCTAATCTTGCTGAAAGCAGGAATTCATAAAGCACGTTGCACAGGGCTGCATCCAGACAAGATTTGAGTCTCTCCAGAGGAGACTCTGCAGCCTCTCTGGGCAGCCTGTTCCAGTGCTCTGTAACTCACACTTTAAAGAATTTTTTCCTTATTTTTAAATGAAACTACTTGTGTTCTGGCTTGTGCCTGTTGCTCCTTATCCTGTCACTGGGCACAACTGAAAACAGCCTGACACTGTCCTTCCCACAGCCACCCATCAGATATTTATAGGTGTGGATCAGGTCATTGTATTAGTCGTGGGGGAAGGAAGAAAATAGATGTGTGTGATCTATTCTGGTCATGGGCACCAAGGAGATGCGTGCATGCCTAAAAAAGGGCTTTCCTCAAATTCCAGGCAGGCTGGTAGGAGGTGCCAGAGTGCTTCTCTGGAATTCTGATCCAGACAGAGCCCCTGGGTGTTGGACAGCTGAAGGTTGGATTTGATGACCTGACACTGGGGGAGAGATGCTGGGATAGAAAAATAGAGACCCTGTATTACAGGGGGGGGGGGGGGGGGGGAAAGCCTTACACTGTAGACAAGAGAGCTTGGAGGGTCAGAAGAAGGAGGGACAGTGTTGCCAAAGCTATGGAAAACACGTTGAGGAGCGTTGTGCATGGCTATTGGCAGTGTAAGACCTCCGGGTTTAAAACAGGACCATGCTTTGAGTGACTGGAGCGAACACTACCAGCGTGTGCCAGAAGTAAATATAGTAGAGTAAGCACTGACGGCTACGGAGTCGCTGGAGTCAATGCTGCATAACGTAAAATTGCCTAACATATTTGTCTGTGAAGGTTATTAGAGCACAGTTTAAAATGGATCTGAGTCCTTGGAAAGGTGAGTGTATTCTAGTTCCTGGGCTGAGATTTTCAATATATCCCAGTCTCGTCTGGCGGCAGACTGCCAGCAAAAGGGGCAACCTTGCCGTTCCCCTTCTGCCAGCTCTGGCGCTTGTCCGACTGGTTCCACTCACTGTGCCAAGGGGAGGGGAACTGCCCTCTCTCCCCAGAAATGAAAAAAAGTGAGGGGATTTTTGTTGTTCCCATCAGCTTGGGCTGAGAGGTGAAGAGGATGTCTCTGAGGAGTATGTGCATGAGAGGATGGGTTATGTAGGGGCAGTGGGTGGGCAGTCTCTCTCAGCGCCATGTCCCACCTTGGAGCTGGAGTGAACCAGCACAGTTCTTCCCCTCTCCCACCAAGGACGCAGTCAGTGCTTGCCGCAGCAGTCGGCTGAGACCCAGTTTTCAGGGCACCATCACACTCTGAAAGAGAGCTTGAAACTGTGTGAGAAATGAGTACTTTGTAAATGATAACGACTAAATAACGCAGTCTGTGCATTTGCATAATTTTGAATCACTTGTCCTTCCGAGGGCTGTAGTCATCTGGCTCACATTAAAGAATGCTTAACGGTGTAATGGAGCTCCAGCCGTGGTTGCTGAGCCCAGTGGATTCTCAAGGTAGGAGGGATGGTTTTGTTCCTCTAATGGCCCTGGTACCATGGAGTGCTGCCCTGAGGGCTCACAGTGCTGTGGGCAGAACAGGGAGGAGGCATGGTCAGGACTGTGAAGGGTGGGGAATATCTTTTTCTGAAAGAGTTTGAGACCGGGGAGCAATGGAAGTGTGGTGTATCTGCATGGTGATAGCATTGCAGGGTCATGACTGTAGGATGCATTAGGAGAAAGAAACTTTTGCTCTGAGCTGGGTAGGATGGAGGGGGTTGCCAGCTGTAAATCCTGGAGCAATCTTTGCTCAATCTCAAGGTGACAGTGAATTGCAAGGATGACACTGGGCAGAAGGTGAGTTTGGGTAACAGAGGAGGTAGGTAATCTCAAGGATGGAGAGTCATCTGAGAGCAAACTCCCAAGAACGTGGAAGTGAAATGAGTCTTGACAAGGTGGTGGTGTACTTTACTTTAATCTTCAGGGAAATACACTTCAGGGGTAGGGAAGAACTGTTTAAGCTGTTGGATCAGTGTTGGCATGAAAAGAGATGCATAAAAGCTGTCCAGGAATATGTGTTAGGCTGAAAATTAGAAGGTTTTTAACTGTTGGAGTGACTCGGTTCTGCAGTAGGTGTTGGATGTGGAAGCTGAGGAAGAGCACTTGGGGAGAAGTGCCTTGGGGTCTGTGGCTGTGATTTGGGTTCGGGGTGTGATACTCATGATGCGGAGCATGAGTTAGTGATCCATAAAGGAAACGCCTTTCCCGTCTGCATCAGGTGGATTATCACGACCGCATCATGCCCAAGTAGGAAAGGGGGGAACTGTGCCTTGCTGTCTGGTTTTAAAAGCATCTGGATGGGAATACGTCAGGAACCAAACTGCTTCTTCCTCATTGCGTCATTAAGTGGAGTTTGAACACTTTTTTTGCATTTAATTTGTAATTGTCTCTGTTGTTATGGTCATTTGTGACGCTTCTTTTTTTCCCCTCTAGGTATTTTTATGGCCTCTGTCACAGTGGTGTCTCAGTGTCTCTCAGGCATTTATGGATTTAATCTGAGAACGTTCCTGTGAGGTAGGTAGGGAAATCTTGTCACCTTCATTTTAAGTGCTGGGAACTGGGACACAAGGAGATAAAGACTGTAGGAGGACTCTGTAGCACAGCCAGCAGCCAGAGGCTGATTGCCAGCAGTTTCTTTATGGTCCCAATTCCAAACCCTACTACCTGTCTTTGGCTCTTCTTTTTGTGTTTTCTGGTCTGAGTTGTAGTGGAAACAATGTGCAAGGGGTTGGGAGGACCTGTGGAAAATATGATTAGGTGTACTAATGTCCTTTTTTTAACATATTAACTTAGGAGTTGAATTGCCTTTCTAAAAATATCAGCAGATCTGTTTATGTTAAATGATTAACGTGCTTAGACTTTCAACAGATAAGCTGTTATGCTTTTTTGAGTCAGTAACTCCTTTATCCTACCTGTCTAGGCTTGCGCCTGTTGAGTTCTTACCCTGCCTAAGTTAACGCTGGTACGATCACCTAAAGCAATGTCAAGAATTTCATCATCCATGCAAAGATCTGATTCATGTCAAGACAGGTGTAAAGTTTCTCAAGCACACTTATGTATAATTACTGTTTAACTTCAGTTTTCAAAGGTCTTTCCAAGCCAGCTAAAATGTTCAGCCCTGAGCTTCCAGATTCTCCAAGAAATTTGATTTCAGTGCCTGATTAGTGATGCTCATCCCTTTCAGAGGCAATGCAAAGTTCCTGACGTGTGTGCACACACTGAATTATGATTTATATCATGAGATTAAATATAATGAATAACAGCTTGAAAAATGTCTGCCCTCCCCCTTTCCAGTAAGGATTTTTCCTTGATGTATCAAGAGCCTTTCTTTGCCTTCGAGCTGGAGTTTAACAGTGGCGGCTTTTACTACTTAGGGAATTTTTTCAGAGCTAAGGCAACATTATAAACCATGAAGACACCAGCAGACTCTGACAGATAAATGTTTTTATTGTATATCTAAAACAAGCAGCATTATTAAAATGATAACATTGCAAAGAAATGTTTAATGCCGTCTTTCTAATTGTGCAGTCTGTGAAATGCACACTGGATCACATTTCTGCTGTTCATTAGCGTATCTTGTGTGTCTTTGTGTTCCCAAGAATGAAGCCCTCATGACTCATGAACTGTCTCAAAGTGTACTAAATAAGATTAAAGAGCTGGCCAGTGACCTTAACATTCAATTAAGCTACGCATTACTCAGCCCAGTATTTGTGGAGTGTAGAAGGGAAGGGAAAACTCATTAGCTAAGATGCTGATGCTTGAAACAAACATGATTTATCTTAAAATAAGGAACTGGTCTTGTTGCTTAAGTGGAGGTCGAAGTACTTACAGTAGGGTATGTGTCTCTGTGTGCTCACAAGTACTGCTGGTGTGGTCGTGGGAAGTGAGAAAAAGGCTCAAAGTGTTTTGGAGTAGATCCTTCCATGGTCATACTGGGTCGTGCAGTGGCAGGTGCAGTAGGAGATGGTGCTCACGTTTTGGGATGCTTTTGCTGTCCTCTGGAAGCTTTTGCAGAGGCAGCACAAATGGGGAGGGCTGGCTTCAGAAACATTGTGCTGCGCAGAGACAGCAGGACAGGGAGCAACAGCTCTGTATGGAATATTGGTTGCTTGCTTTTCCTCAGAGCTAGCACAGGGCTGGCAAGGCTGTTTGTGTTTGGATGCTTGTGGGAGTGTGAGCAGAAAGGCTTAAGGCTGTTCCGCCAGCTGAAGAGCAGAGCTTGAAGACTATATCCCCTTCTCCCACAGCTCAGGAGAGGGGAGATGAGGGAGAGGAATACTCAGAGGTACTCAGGTCAGATTCTTTGTTCCTCTCAAGCTCTGCTTCCCCTTGCAGGCTCACCTAGTCCATTGAGTTGTCAGCATGAAGCCAGGCTGGCACTGAGCAGCAGGGTTGAGCACATCCCAGTGATGCATTAACTTGGTGAGAGTCAAACACGGACACTATCTGAATTACTTCGTTCCTCTGTTACGTGTAGTGTCACAGTTCTTAACTAATCATTGGATGACAGTTCTTAACTAATAATCTGCATGTAAGGTTACATGTTTTTGTAAGAATCTTAGAGCAGACCTAGCCTGGAGACAGCCACCTGGCAGGACTTAAAGTAGTGACAAAACTGAACCAAGAGCAGCGACCCCATTACGTGAGAGCTGAGCCAGCAGCTTGGAGGTGCTACTCCTTAGCAAAACAGTGGTCCTTGAGGTCTTCTCAGTCCTAGTGCTTCTTTCCTGATGTGTGCAGTGGTGTGCTTTTGGCTGACCCCAGGTTCTTCTATCATTCTTAATGCACACGCAGGTTTCAGGAATATGACAGACTCTGTCCATACCATCTGTGTCTGCAACTACGGTTTGAGTGGCATGCAATAACATCTTCTAAAGTATATCAGTGTTTTGGAACATAAATTGGGCAGATTCTCCCTGATCTGGGTCATAGTTTATCTGAAAGGATTTCTCTTAATTTCCTTAATGAAGTCCATCTGAGTGACAAGGGGGAACCTCTAAAAAAGGTACCCTTTTGCTCTTCAGATGAGTGGGAGAGGAGAGGGGAAAAAAAAAAGGAAGCCTTTTCAATCGTGTCAGGCTTAATCTAAAGCATCAAGGAATGATGTTACAGGAGAACCCCTGAAGATAAACCGTAACCTAGATTAGCAGAATATAGATTAAGTTTTCAGGAGTTGGGAGACTGCAGTGCATCCTGCAGCAGTCTTCTGCCATCCATTTAGACTAAAATTGTTGTATGGTTGCTCTTTCAGGAACATACAAAAATAGCCAACGTTTGCATTTGAATGTTACGGTCCTGAATTTGAGATCTGTGTTGAAGTGAAGACTGCTTGGAAAGATTAAAAAAACCCACACTCAGAACTTTCATTTTGAGCTGGCTGTTGCTAGGGAAATGCTGTGTATCTGTGTGACTGTGCTTTGCGGGGTTTAGCCGTGCCGTGTGCCCGCTGAAAGCTGGACACAGGAACTGCAATGAGAGGCCGAGACTTCTGTATGATTAGTTTACTTCTTTCTGACCTTAACGTATAAAACAGTTGTCATCAGGTCATGCTCTGCTTTTATAATGCTTGAAATATATCAATTTTAAAATGGATTTACATTTTGGAAAGTATGTTGATACCATAATTCAAGGGATTTTAATTTGCTTTAATATGGATTATGTGTTTCTGCAAAATGTTGTCACAAAGTTCATGTGATTCCAAGTGATTTGATTGTGCTTTAATGCCACATAACGAGGATGATGAAGGAGGTGGAACACGTCCCTTATGAGGAGAGGCTGAGGGAGCTGGGTCTCTTTAGCTTGGAAAAGAGGAGACTGAGGGGTGACCTCATTAATGTCTATAAATATGTGAAGGGTGGGTGTCAGGAGAATGGAGCCGGGCTCTTCTCAATGTCATCATCATGGCACTTGGTGCCATGGTCTAGCCTTGAGCTCTGTGGTGACAGGTTGGACTTGATGATCTATGAGGTCTCTTCCAACCTTGATAATGCTGTAATACTGTAATCTAGTGATAGGAAGAGGGGCAATGGTTGTAAGCTAGAACATAGAAGGTTCCACATAAATGTGAGAAGGAACTTCTTCACAGTGAGGGTGATGGAGCACTGGAGCAGGCTGCCCAGGGGGGTTGTGGAGCCTCCTTCTCTGGAGACGTTTAAGACCCGCCTGGATGTGTTCCTGTGTGACTTGGTCTAGCTGATCCTGCTGTGGCAGGGGGGGTGGACTAGATGATCTTTCGAGGTCCCTTCCAATCCCTAATGATTCTATGATTCTATGGGCCAGAATATGGTGATACTTAAAGCAAACAGCGAATTCCCTGTTACTTTGCACTGTGATACGATGAACAGTATTTTCTGTCTATATTGAAATGACAACCTCAAAAGGGCATTGGCTGAATTCATCGCACCGCTCAGCATTCTTTATGTGCGGCTGTATTTTACTTTGTTTTAAGAGTCAAGAGTCTTTACAGGGCCTTTTATCTTACAAGTGAGTGGAGTGCTTTAATGTACTGGAGCCCAAAGGGCATGACTGCTGTCCATTTACCCGGTTCCTGTTGGGGAATGTGTGTGGAGAGGGAAGGGTGGGGTTTAAAGTTCTGAATTAGGACTAATAAAATTCCTTTTGGCTTTGAAGATGTGTGCTCCAGCTGTGTGCAGAGACAGGTATTTTCAAAACTGCTTTTATGGGGGGGGAAGGCATCAGCGGAAGCTGGAGGTGTTACAAGATTTAACTATATTTGCAAAACTGAACGTGAGTTTTAGCCCTCTGGTCTTTTTCATTTCCTTTTCTATTGTATAATCAGTATGTTGGTAGGTGGCTTTTGTTTTGTCACTTTACCTGTTTAATTAATTTAGCTATCTGAGGGTTATGCAATAAAAGCAGAGTCACCATAATTGGCACCGTAGCTCTTGTCATCCCACCGAGTCAGCACTTGCTTGCACTCTGGCGCAATGATTTGAATAGTTGCCACCCCGTGTGTGTGTTTTCTAAACCCAAGACAAGTGCTGAACTCATTAAAAATACATGCTACATAAGTTAGTGTGCATAAAGAGTTTTGGTTCTGAGGTCTCCTTTGAGGATACATTTAACTCTAATTAACTCGGTTTCGTTCTATCCCCTATCAGCATAGGCTTGGCTGAAACCAGCCGGTATTTTTTAAGACTTCTGGTTTGAACCAGAGCCCAATGGGGTGGCAGATGAAAAACTATGTGGTCATGCTGGTGCTGGGGTTCCTGGGGCTGTGCTGGGGTTCCTGGGGCTGTGCTGGGGTTCCTGGGGCTGTGCCAGGCACAAGGGCACCAGCTGTGCCGCTCCTGGGGGCAGGTGGCGGGTGCACATCTTATCATCCTCTCGGGCAAAACTCTGGGTTCCTGAAATAAGGCGGTTTGCTGAGGTGCGATTGTGCTGTGGCACGAGACCAAACTTCTCTGCCTAAAATAGTCTTGATTTTTTTTAATGGTTTTTTTCCACCACTAAAAGAATAAGGAGTGGCAGCAGAGACTGTCAATATTCCACAGGTCTGGCTTTTCTCTCTGTTCGTAACTTCTCTTCGTTATTAACTGAAGGATGAGTTCCAAGGATTCTGCTAATTACGAGCTGGTTTTCAGGGGAGACAGCAAGACAAGGATTACTGACAGCTGTGTTTAAGAACAAATACAAGTGTCCACGGGTTGGAAATCCTGGGTGGGTTTGTATTGGCCTGACGGTGCTGGAAATCAAGCTTTGCTATTATGTCCAGTAAAGCAGGTTTCACTGGAGGCTGATGATAGTGTTTTGCGAGAGCGGGTTTTCGCTGCATCACTCTGGAGGAAAATGTGAATTCGTATTCCAGACTAGACTGCTGTATTTTGTGTAACTGGAAGAATGTATGAATTTGTGGCGCTTTTATCACAGCTGGCAAAAGAAAACAATTTGTTCCTCCATCTTTTTGACTAGTACCGGGGTTTTAGTCTTGCAAAAGGATTTCCGAGGTAGAAGCATCAGGTAAAATGGATTCTGGGTTTAAATGCTGTGGGGGAGGGGTGTGGGAAACCACAACCCAGCAGTTTCTGAGTGTTCATCATGTCCTGAAAATTGGACATTTTAAAGTATTTCAGGATGGGTACACCAGCAATGGAGGCATTCAAATCGCTAACTGCTTTGGAGAGTGACAGCCAGGATCTCCATTAATGTTGCATCTTCTGCCTAGGGGATCACAGAGCAGAGACTGATGTGTCTTTGAGGATGGAAATGGAGGAGCTGAAAAAGTTGCCGTGCCTCAGCTGGGACGCGCTAACAGCACACCACTGTGTCTGGTTCGCGTCTCTGGAAAACAAAACAGGAATCAGAGAGGATGATCTGAGGCTGTCTGCTTTGCTTTGCATAGAAGCAGACTAGCGATCCCCCTGTAACAAGCTGCCATGTCTCAGCCGTGCGGATGGTAATTTCCAGTGGATGAAAGGTGGTGAAATGTAGCTAGAACAGGCGGGCGCGTGAAAATCGTGATGATGGGCTTTGGGCGTTCACAGAGGAGTGGTGATTGCTGCGCTGGTGTGGACCAGTGGTCAGTCTCATTCTGTGCCTTAACCCTGGCAGCGATCAGTGCAAGATGACCGAGGGAATGTGTAGGAAATCATGCATTATCAGATGTTTCATCTGCTGGGAATGTGTTCCTTTTTTTAATGTATCCAACCAAAATAGGCTGCTTTAGTCACTAAGAGAGTCTCTTCTGGAAAGCAGTTAAATGTCCTCTTTAAATCCTTCTTTGCAAACGAGTTTACTGGTGTTTCTGAATGTTTTCCCTTTCAGCTGAGGGTTAGTCTGGGCCATAGAGTCTTCTGTTGGGCTTGGTTGGGTTTTTTGGTGTGGGATGGCCTGTTTTGGTGATTTTATTGTTTGTTATTTTTCTTTTTACATGCTCTTCATCTCCAAAAAGTCATAGTGATGTATTGTCTGGATTTTATTTTTGTTAGTTTTTGTCCGAAAGATAAAACTGTTTTGTTACTGTATTGCCTGAGCGTGTCTTTACATTAATTAAAATTAATTCAAGGAAGGTGATAGGAGTAAAGTGCAGAGTAGGAAGAGGATAGATCAGAAAAAACAGATAAGATAAGTGTACCCAAACAGTCAGAGCCTGATGAAATTTGCCCTAGGGTACATCAGCAACTAGCCCAGCAACCTTTGAACCATTTAAAAAGTGCCTTTTAGAAATTGTCAGGAGCAAGACAGGTCCTGGAGGGCTAAAAAGGGCAAATGCAGTGTACCTGCCTTTTGAAAAAGGAAGATCCAGGGAATTACCGACTAGTTAGTTGTAACTGCAGTGCTTAAAGAATTGGACTTTCAATCAGTTTCTAGGAATCTGGAAGATAAAGAGGATGAGGACTGCAGGGAGCAGCAGTGGTGATGTTACCTTGGCTTCAGTAACCTCTTGTGGCATTTCTATGGACTAGGGCAATATATTCCTTTAACAATATGGTAAACAATTGGTTAAAGGCCATGTTTGAAGTGTAGTTACCTATAACTAGCTGTGACAATCGAGGGAAGAAGGGGGATGGTGTGAGGAATGGTGTGAATACACCCCTGTTTGTCTTGGGCTGAGCTTTATTTGCTCTTGTCTTCACTGGTGTGGCCAGGGGGAATACTTAACTGAACCTGCAAGCAAGCCCACACTGGGAATGGGGCTCAAGCTATGTGAAGCACAGGTCAGAGTTAAATGCCCTCAGTAGATTGAGGAGATGTTTGGAAATCTGCAGTGTATAACTTAAGGAGCTGAAATGAGGAAATACAGAATGGTGAAGATGCGTCTTGGCTGCACAGCTGTGGGAAAGTGCTTTGGAAGATGCTCTAGATCGCCACTGATGCTCGAGCCAACAGCTGCAGAGAGGATGGCCTTCACTTGGACTCTGTTAAGAGGACTGTGGTTAAAGGTAACAGTTCTGCCATTCTCAGTGCTGCTCAGGCTCTAGGCAGTCCAGCTGCAAGGGTGCATCAGAGAATGCAGGTTGACTGAGAGCATCCCTGGATGTGGCTGGAGTCTGACGGGTAAATGGGATGTGGAAGTTGCTGTAGATGGGTCCAGTCAGCCTGTGGATGAGGACTGGTAGTCGTCTTGACCGATGGATGGACAAGAGGTCCTCCCAGTTTATGACAAAACTGTAATTCAGATCCCACCAGTGATTGCAAGTGTGGAGAGGCATCAACAAGTCCAGAAAGGTGCCAAAACTTGGAGTGAATCAGGCAGAGGGTTATGTAACTGGCCAAGAGCTGGAGCACGAGATGTGCGAGCAAGTGCCAAGAGAGCAAGCAATGCTTTCTGAGTCTGGGGAAGGGAGGGTCTGACTGTGGTCACCTATCCCAAGCAAGGACTAACTCTTCTGGGGCGTCATGGGGAAGGGAAAAGAGACAAAGTTCACAGGCTGCTAGAAGGGAGGTGTCAAAAGTTCAGCTTGAGAGTGAAAAGAGCGCTGGAACAAGGTTCCAAAGAGCTTGTGGCACTTCCATCTGTTAAAGTACTTGAAAACGAACTGAGCAAGTCTCTGAACAACACAGTCTGACTTCAGAGTTAGCTCTGTTTTGGGCAAGGATTTTGACTACCTTCCTTATTCTGAGGTTCAGTAAACTGCTTCCGTCTGCCTTTTCTTTAAGGAATGGAATTTTTAAATGATAGGTCTCGGAGGCAGTGCTCCTCCAGTTAGTGTTAAGGGATGGTTCAGAAGGGCCGGGTAGTGTAACGCTGCTTCCCTTCGAGTGATGTCTCCAGTACATGAAAATGTTTCTTTTCTCAATCACTGTAATCAAATGTTTGAATTTCTTCAGTGCTTCAGTGTTTTCTTTTGTCAGAAACACCAGCATGTTTTCTAGGAAACAGGTGTTTGAATTCATAGCCTTTAAGAAAACTTCTCATCGTGCACTTGGATTGAATGTTCGAAGGAGCGTGTAGCCTTGTAAACATAATAAACATCTACCTAATCAGGTAATAACCCAGAAGCTGATGTCACATCAAAATAAAGAGAAACCATGTGATCAGTGACTTCAGCAGCTCTTTCTTCTTAGTGTTTTGTAAAAGTGATAGCAATGAACTTGTGATAGTGGTTTGCAATCTCTACCATGCGGTGGTTAAATATTAATGTACATTGGCCGTATTTAAAGAGCAAGAACAGCTCTTAGATAATGAAACATTAACTCCCACGTAAGCTCCACCGAGCTTTGTATGGTGAGTTCTAGAATGGGAGTGTGTCGCTGTTCAAGTGGTGCTCTGTTGCACTGAACCTTAAGAACAGCTCGATGCAGTTGGGTGTTTGGGGTTAGACTAGAGAGAAATGAACACTAAGGCTTCTGTCCACATCTGTTTTAATCACTTGAGAGCACAACCAGGCTGTTTGACAGGTGACTGCATAAAGCAGTCCCAAAGACTAATGTTCTGTCTTGCCCATCTGTCCCCATTTCCTTAATCATGCTGATGGGACTTGTTTTGTGCTGTTTTGAACTGGTGCCATTAAGTCGACAAGGCCACTTTGTTCTGAGGTGCAGCGGTTGAGGGGTTATTTCCCATGATAGCTGGGGCAGTCTGTAGGGCCATGTAGTTACAGAGCTGCCCCATGCTCCCTCTTGGCAACAGCCTTTCCTAGCACTCGCGCAGTGGCACGGACACTTTAGACCGTGTCTGTAATCTTGGTTAATTGCGTTAGACATTTGCTCTCCTTGTTTAATGTTTGTTGAAGTCATGTAAATGAAGCTGCTGATGTCAAATCTTACAGTGTCCAAGTCTGAAATCATTCCTCTTGTTGACTTCTTGTGGTGGTTCTGCTTTGCTGGCCGGTGTGGAGGAGTGACAAGTGGGGCTTCCTTCTGAGCTTCACGTGATAGTTGTTAACTCCAGATGGCAAACACTGTTCCGTGCTGTTGCAGGATGTGTTCTGTTCAAGGAAAGTTGTGCTTCATATGCAGTGGGGTTGGAGTTTTTCAGAAGTTTATCTGTTTATCTCAGGAGTGTCAGTTATTTGAGTTGCTAGAGCTGGAGACACTATCTGAGGAGGTGCACAGAGAGGAGAGGCTGGTGCAACATATGCTACAGATGTTATGACGAGAACATCGTATCTTTTGCTGGATAGCAGAGTTGACTGATTGGCTGTAGACATTCCTGACACTGCCTGACAGAAAGGGTTGTTTTATCTGGAAACAGTGCAGTTACAGATCGGAGAGCTCCTGAAAAGCATCACTCACTTCTACTAGCGACATCCATCACTTCCTAATTATGGGTGCTTTCAGGTGCAGAAGCGAGTTCTTTCCGTTGCTCCGCCTGAGCTTCTCTTGTCGCTGTGGCAGCAGCGTAGGTTAAAGCCAGTTCTTTATTCAGGGGCAGAGGGACTGTGGTTTAAATTAATGCACATTGGTGTCTGTACGCGTTAGATGGGTATCACACTGTTTCAGGAATGGCAGTGGCCAGCGACTGTGGAGAATGAATAACTCTTTGTAGCTTAACTGCCTTCTTTGGAGCACAGATCTGTTAAATTTTTTTGTTTGCAACTCAGAAGCTTTCATTGTTCTTTGAAAAGCTAATCAGATCAGAGAGTCATGAGTCCAGTGAGGAGAGAAACCCATGATATCTGTTCAGAAATGAGTGAGTCTCCAATCTCAGTTCTCCAGTGCATGTGCTTACATTTGGCAGCAGCTGCATGGCTCCGCTGGATGGTCCAGGAGCTTTGGCTGCTGGATGTTCCTGGAGCTGCTCTGGCTGTGGCATCTTTTTCTCCAGCCCCTGTGGGCTGCTGTCTCGAGTCTGGGAGAGAGCAGGGTCCTCCTGCACTCCTGTGGCCCAGCAAAGCAGCTTGTGGCAGAGCTGCCTGCTTGCCACAGGTGGGCTGTTTCCAAGATGCTGAACTGGCTGGACTTTTCCCATTGGATTTTATTGGTCCTCGTACCGTACTTCACACTTTTTTTAGAAAGCCACATACATCTTCAGTGCAATCCGTAGCACTGCCTGGAGATCCTCTGCCAAGTCCACATGCTCTGCTGCTTCCTGACATCAGAGCTACCATTGGCACCTGTGTCCATTATCCAACAGCCTTATTGATCAGGGATTGTTGTATCTGCAGGAGCCTTCTGCACAGCTGGGAACCTCACACTGCGCTTTGCTCCAGCCCCCACCTTTTATGTGGGGCTCCCATTTTCAGCGAGGCTTTTAAGAAAATTAATTTTCTGTACAAAGCCTAATAACTCTCTTGCAATCTTACAGCAGGAGGTTTACTTTCTTTGAGTGCTGCTGTTTGCATGTGGATAAAAATAACAGTCGGTTGTTTGTTTTCATGTGCGGCTACGCAGTGTGTTCCACCCGTGAGGGAGCCTCCCTGCCTAGATTTCTTTGTATTTACCGTGTGTGGTCAGCCCACAGGTATGGAGACGTTGAGGATATCGTGTGATACGGTCCGTGTAGGTGCCTGCGTGCTTGACGTGGTCAGGGAGGAGCGCATGAGCGTTTTGAAAACGGTTGTTTAATTCTAATTCTGCAGATGGTGAAGTGTTTAGAGTTGCTGAAATGATCTGTGCTGCCCTGCGTGGCTTGTTCTCTGTGAATAGTACGTGCCTTGCAGCCCTTCACTGGCTGCTGTTAATAACAGTGATTAAACAACAGACCTGATGCACCTTCTGCTGCTGAGGACACTGCTGACCTGAGGTCACCCAGTGCTGTTTTGTACAAGCCCTCAACTTACATGGGGGCTGAATGTTCACAGTCCACAGATAAAATGGGAGTGGATGGCTCTGTTCCCAAAGCTTCAGTGGCCGAACACTCCAGACAGTGGTTGTGGATGAGCACCACTCACAGCCTGGAGCTTCAGAGTTCTGCAAACTATTCTGAACATTGAAGTTCAAGAGAAAGAAGTTTGTTGATAGTTTGCTGAAAGTAACAGTCAAATTTTAATGTACTGGGGTAGAAAAGAACCCCAAACAGCAGAACCCCTCCACCCCAAAACCTGAAATACCCCATGCCTCCTTTTTTGAGGTCCAAAAGGCTGAAATGGGTCATTTGTCAACTCCCAGAGCACTAATTTGTGGGGAAGGTGGTGCCAGAGCAGAGGCATTTGCAGGAGTAGCATGGGAGAGCCCATCTGTCAATATTGTTCTTTCTACTTTTCTAATGTTTTTACAAATTGATAGTCTGGGATTTGTCTCTGCTGCAGGTAAAGCCGCTTTGAGGCCCTTGTGTGCTGATATTTTACTGAAGTGAGACATGAATGCTCCAGGGGAAAATGGCTTTGTGAGATAAAGGGCCGTGGTACATGCATACAGCTTAAATGTTGTCTTGCAAAGAAAGAGAGAAGGCCAGCGTTAATTGTACAGCTCTACTTAATGTCCTTTTTTCCTTATTAAAGTTATTTCGTCTAATTCAGCGTATCTGGGCACGCTTGACTGCTGTATTTATTTATCCTAAAAAACAATCTCTCTGGAAGAGTTTTGTGATGATGCAGATATATCATTTGTAGAGTCAAAGAATGGTCTAGATGGAAGGGACCTTAAAGATCATCTAGTTCTAACCCAAAAGATCATCTAGTTCCAACCCCCCCATGGCATGAGCAGAAGATAGTTTTGGTAGTCTTTGGTTAGAGAGAATGTTTTCTTCCAAGATTAAAAGTCTGAGTAACAGTCGATTTTATCACTTGTTTTGTAGGAGGGAATTGCAGGTACACATTTTCTTCAAGCATTAGATAAGTGGTCTGACTGGAATAGCAGTTTTAATCTGTTTTAATGATGTTTTTCCAATATGAAAAGGACCAAGAGATGCATAAGTCTAAAGGTCTACTGGTAATTGTTGAAGTGATGGGAGCTGTTTACAGAACATACAGTGACTGGATGGCTGCCACTCGCTAAGAGCATATATGTGACCTTTGCTCTTGGCTTAAAGTATAATTAAGGAATACGTGCCTCTGTGTATTTAAAAACAATAAAGCCATCCCATTTGCAGACTGTGAGGTACTTAGGGATTGCAGATACGTTTGAAAGGTTTCAGTGAGTGCTGGTGTTAACTGTTTTGTTATTTACTGATGTTATGATGCTTTTCTCCAATACAGCTGTAATGAGGTCAAATCAAATCTCTTACTGAGCATTACTCATACGAATGAGGGAATGGCTTGTTATCTAGGTAGGTAAAACTCTCATCTTTTTCAGGTGACCCAAAGAAAACTAAGAAATGCTGGCCTGGCCCGTCTTGCCTGTTGCTTACAGTGCGTGCCCAGACTTTTGCGGGCTTGTTTCGGAGATACCAAACAGACTGCTTTTTGTCTTGCTCTGATAGTAAGGTCTTTCCTTTCAGCGTGTATCTAGCTGTAGAAACCTCAGAGGAAATCCTGTAGGCAATTAACTTCTGAAATTCTTCTCAACTGACTTTTCGTTCTTTGTATTGTTCCTTAATGCCTGGTGTTCCTGGGTCTGTCAGGATTAATGCCAGTCGCTTTGTGACAGACCATCTTTCTTGGCCTGTTGTTTTGATGTGAGCACCTGATGTCTGCAGCCCCCTTCCTGTGGATGGGAAACAGAAATTGTGTAACGTGGCAGTTCAAAAAGATTTTGGAGGTGAAAATACCATGTGCTAGATGCCTTTTGTAAAGCTGTTCTGTTAGTCCAGGGTGCATAGGAGAGAAGAGATCTCGCTCTGCCCAGGGTAGCTGTGATCGGCAGGTCACTGCTGCTCCTCATCCTGCCCTGCTGGTCTCACCTCTGTGTCCAGCTTGCTGCCAACCTCTGCTCAGAGGGGTGTTTTCACTCTTACAGTACTGCCTCCCTCCATCCCTCCATACTCCTTCGCAGTCGCTTGGGAGCTGTGCAAGTGCTTTTCACAGAGAAGAGTATTCGCTGAGCTCAGGTACTGGGGTGGTCCAAGTGCTTAGGTAGAGAAGGCTCACAGGAGAGGTGCTGGTGAAACAAGCCCATCCTCAGCCTTGGGCTTGCTGGTGCTGTGCTGGCTCTGCAGCAGCTGAACCGTGGTGACCTGCAGTCTAGTTGGGATGGGATTGCTTTGTCACAATTGAATTAACGTAAATACTTCTAATAACGTGTGTGTGTGCATAAATACGTGTTTATTTAGCAGCTGCAGCGTTTGAACCACAAACTGCGAAGGGGGTAATGTAACACCTTCTAAAAAGAGGAAGCAAGCCAGAGAAATTTCTTCATTTAACCTGTTTCAGCTGGAGTCTGAAATCTGATCAACTGCTGCCTTCCAGTATAGAAGGAAAAGGTCATCGCTAAACAGAGGAAAGCTACTTGAAAACAAATACCCCCTCTAATTCCTTTTAGAGGAGAATATCAACTGGAAAGAAACCTAAGAGGTCAAGCAGTAAAATTATGAGGAGTGGGTATTTTTTTCCCCATCTATGCAGTCACAGTTAGCTGACGACACAAGGAAAGGTCTCTGGTACATAAATATCTAATTTCTCCTTATGAGGAAGGAACTCGGGATCTACTGTCAGTGCTGCGCTCTGGCTGGGGTGCAAGCCTTACTTTCTAGGGGTTTCTAAAAAAAATAGAAAATCGATGATTTCAAGAGAATTTATTAAAGGGGAAATATTTTGGAGGTTTTTTTTTTTAAATTTGTATTTTTTCCAAGCCATTTGTAGACATGAAAATCTAGCCAGGAATCTTTCTCATCTGCCTTGTAATTACCCAAGATGAATGGCCAGACCCTTGAAGGGCCATTAGTACAAGGCACAGAAGTTAAAAAGAAAACAAAGTCTCATTTTCAGCGACTTTGCCGGTTATTCATTTCGGATTCAGTGCATGAATGACTCGTAGCTTGCCGTGGGGCTGAGTCGCGGGATCAAGGCTACAATGGAGGCATTGTGATCACCTTTCTCTCCCCGCCGCTCCGCGCAGTCAAGTTGAAATCCTGCTTTTTGGCTTCCAAGCTGTTGCTTTGGTGACCAATTATGACTCCAGAAGTACACATTGTGGGCTCACTGAATAGCTGAAGGAGTGTAAGGGAAAAGATAAATGTGTTCAAACACAGCTCTGCTTTGCAAGCCTTCAAGGTGATTCAGAATAGACTCGTTGGTGTGTTTGATTCAACGTGGTGTGTCCGTGCGGTGTTAGGAATTCAAATGTCAGTGTTACAAGTCCAGAAAACATAATTAAAGGTGATTTAGCTCAGAATTCTGTGCCCTCTATGTGCATATTGTAATTACCTCTAATTTTTGCTGCTGTGGAGTTCCCAGTTTCACTGAGCAGTGCTGTGTCTCTGCAGTTATTTAATTTTGGAAATAGTCATGTGTTAATCACTCAAACCTTTGCAGTTCTGCGCCGAGTTGATGCATCTTGTGCTCCCTGCTCTTATTTATGGTCCTGAAAGAATTTATGTGAAGGCAGCAAGGTTGCATGCGGTACTTTAAGGATGAAAAGGGAGCTTTACGCCGCTGACATGGCAGAGGGGAGAGAATGAGGAAAATCATGACTCTTCTAAGCACTTGATACAGCAGCTCAGGTAAGGGAAGAAAAGTTGCTAAATTAGTATGCAAATAGATGAAAAATACGTAGTTTCAGGGAACTTCTTCCCCTCACAGGTGACAGAGCCCTGTAAGGGGCTGCCTAGGGCACTTGTGGAGTCTCCTTCTCTGGAGATGTTTAAAACCCACCTGGCCATGTGACAGGATCTGGGGGATCCTGCTGTGGCAGAGGGATTGGACTAGATGATCTTTTGAGGTCCCTTCCAGTCCCTGATGTTCTGTGATTCTGTGAAAAGAATCACGTGTGATGGTTGGGCAGGATTCTTTCCTTTCTTTGAACGCTTTCAGCGCTGGTGTTTGCAAGATTCTTTCTCTGCTTCCCACGGCACTTAATCTCCTGTGCTCTGCTTTGTGTGGTTGGTGACGTCTTTGGGTCGGCGAATTCTTTGTGTTTGGACACCCCTGTCCATGCCACTTGCGCTCACAAGTGACAGCTGTAATGATTTAATGGCCGTCTCTCCCGAAACGTGCTGATACCACAAGTTGCTAACGTTCCTCTTGGGCTAATGAGCGCGTCCGTGCTCTGTGCAGGGCGGATTGCTTTGTTTGTCCTCCCCAGAGGTTCGTGTTCTCACTCCCTTGATAACAGAAAAAGCACTCCAAGCGTGCGTTCAGAGTGGAAACCTTCATAGATCTGTCAGGCAGCACACTATCACTAACAGCAGCAGATACTTAAGTAGTCTATTTTCATAATCCCACAGGTAGTTGCTAAGAGCATTTTCCCCTAGTGGGAGAAGATCTGTTCCTCTGTTGAACTTCTTGTCAACTATCACTATATTTATGACCTTAATGGAGTTTCCAGCCATCAGACCAACATTCCTGTGTGTATCCCTGTTTCAGTACTGTATTTTACACCTAGTAGCACCTCATATTGGTGTAGATGAGGTATCAGAGCACTGGAACAGGCTGCCCAGGGAGGTTGTGAGGTTTCCTTCTCTGGAGGCGTTTAAAACCTGCCTGGATATGTTCCTGTGTGACTGGATCTAGGTGATCCTGCTGTGGCAGGGGAATTGGACTGGATGATCTTTCAAAGCCTCTTCCAGTCCCTAACTGGTGGTCTTTCTCGCGTCTGTACTGGCGACAGAGACTTTTCCTATGTCCTCGTAACCGTTCCTTTCTTGGTGGTTAAGCTGTACTAAATTTAGATTGGCTTTGTAGTTCCATTTTGCTCCTTTAAATGAGATTATTCTCTAGGGCTAGGTGACATCTGCTACTGAAGTGGTTCCTAGGGCAGAATTAGTAAATCAGCCACTTTAATGCGTTTTCCCAAGATCTGGTGTGTGGAAGAGAATAGATTGACAAACTGGTAGCTTCTCACCAGGGTTTATAGAAATTACTAAGTCAATTATGTAGTGTGGGAAAGCTGTGGGGTGCAGCTTGTTTTCTTTTCCTGGCATAGTTTTTTTAATACTTGGTGGCAGTTTTGAACTGGGAATAGTGTTTGAAGAGGAGATGCTTTGGTGCTGCTGTGAGCAAATACCACACGGTGGTGAGGAAACGGTGTAAAGAAGACTCTGCTCAGTGGTGACACAGGAGTGGCAAGTGTATTGCACATCGACTGTGATCTCATTTAAAAGCAAAAGTTACCTGGGATGTGTCTTATTGTTTTAATCAATAAGACAGTCCAGCAAAATGTCACAAGTTAGGACTAAGCCTCCAGAATTAAACATCTGTTGCTGAAATCTGAGCCTCTGATCCCTCTAATCACTTGGTGAAGGGGGAATGAAAATTTTCCCGTGTTATTTATTTTACCAAATGTCCTTCTTTCCACAGTTGCGTCGTTGTTTTTTGCATGTTGACCAGCAGTTTGTAGACTCTTAAGAGATGGGATGGGAGCCCTAATTATGACGACTTGGAAATTTTCCATTAAAGCTACATGAAAATAAGAGCTTTGGTGGGATGCAGCCTTGTTGCCTTGAACACCTGTTGTCCGGGAAGCATCGTCCAAGGGCTGGATGCAAAACATGTGCCACCTCATACTGTTCTCATCAGTGTTTGCTTATGACCATTTCACAGACTTTGCCTTGAACCTTCTCCCATAGCAAACGGGAGAATGTTTCAGGAGTATCATCCGCTCCAGGGCAGTTCTCCTTTGTTTTTCACAATTGTTAGGGAATCACAGGTCCTTATCTTACCTCAGTGCTGGCATCAGATGTCATTCCCAGGTCATGCGATGCGCTGGATAGATTGTGGGGTCTGGCTGAGAAAGGAGACCACTCCTGAAAGACCTCTTTTCAGTGGAGGACTATTCTTATTAGTAGATTTTTTCGTTAGATGTAGCTGTGCTCCTTGGAGGAGCGTAGTCCAAGCAAGTTATAAATGTGGAAATCTTCAGTCTTCTCATTAATTAGATCTCCCATAAAAGGTGAGGAAACATATGGCAGCGGCCGTGATTGGAAAGAGTAGACAGTCCAGGGTGTTGTGCTGAGACATGCTTGCCAGAAGATTCTTGTCCTAAATTGCTGGTAGACTTTAACCTCCTGGAAATTTTGATGATGAGGGAGGAGCAGTGTTCTGAGTGTGGAAGCATTGGTGCTTTCCTTAGCGGTTGTTTTCAGCGCAGGTTTTTTAAGTCGCTCTTTCCTCTCATGTTACTGAAATGTAACTGTAGACCCTGAGTGGTAGATTCTTTTGGAAAAGAAAATAGATCAGGATGCTGCCTGGAAATGATTTTTTTCCTTGGAGAAGAGCACTTTACAGTAGGTTGGTGCTTGGACAGCCATGTGCAGCTAGAACAGTTCCTGCAGTAACCACTCTCTGGGTGCGGCCATCAAGCCAGTTCCTTACGCATCTAGTGGTCCACCCATCAAACCCACGTGCCACCAGCTTGGAGACCAGAATGTGGTGCGGGACAGTATCAAAGGCTTTGCTCAGGTCCAGGTAAACAACATCAGTTGCTCGCCCCTCATCCATTAATGTTGTGACCTGTTTGTAGAAGGCCACCAGGTCTGTCAGGCAGGATTTGCCCTTGGTAAAGCCATGCTGATTGTTCCCAATCACGTCTTCACAGATCTCCTGTCTCCCTAGTGCCTTCAGATGGATCTGCTCCATGATCTTACCGGGCACAGAGGTGAGACTGACTGGCCTGTAGTTCCCTGGCTCCTCCTTCCTACCCTTTTTGAAAATAGGAATTATGTTCCCCCTTTTCCAGTCAGTGGGAACTAAGTTAATCTTAGTTACTTTTCTAGAAAAAGGCATTAACTGCTGTCTGGGTTTAGATCTTGTTGTCATTGTTACCCAAGGAGGCAACTGGTCATTCCAGGAACAGTGCTTTAGTGCTTTGAGATGGGCTGTAAAGAGTCTGTTGTTGTCCATTAAATCTCTCAGAGATCATCAAGTCAATTTCTTCTGGAGGACTGGAAGGTAGTGGGAGGTGGTTACATTTTTTTAAGCCTTTTAGTTTGAGGAATATTTTTCATTTCACTGTAGAAATTGGAGTGATGAATAATGCTGCAATCATGTTTGTCCATATTAAATGAAAGCTGATTTGATTGTGCCCTACTCTTGAGGGGGAAGTAGGGGCATGCTTTTTTAACTTCAAGAGCAGATCTCTGCTGAATCTGAAATGACTAGACTCATACACATTAAAAGCACGTGGATGTAGAAACAGCAACCATTCTGAAGATTTTCTAGCAAAAATGGACTTAGCTATATTTCTACTTAAAATTTCAAGAAAGGAGAAAAAAAGCCCTATCTTCACCAACTCCCTGCTCTCTCAGCACGGTCATGCTGTGTTTGATGCTCCTGATGGTGAGAGTCATCATTAAAAAGTGACTTTTAAGTTGTTTGTGTGAGGGCTATCTTGCTGTGCTTTGTAATATTACTTCGGTTTCTACTTACCATCTCCCATCCAAAGATCTGAAGTTGCATTGCAAGGTGCCGGTCTTGACTCCTGTGTACAGATAGCAGAGCTCAGGAATGCAGGAGCAGAGCAGACCACTCAGTCTTAGCAACAACTGCAGTGAGTTTAAAATATTGTCCTGTTTGGAACTGGAAGGATGAGATGGTACCAGGCATGAAGTCTCACGTGGGAGAAGCCTGTAGAGCAAGGGATGTCACCACCATTGCCCATCTGCTGCACAGCGTTACTCCATCACCCTGAAAAAAGAGGTTGAGCAACAGTGTTTGCAAACCATTAGTAAAATTATCACCATATCCAGACACAGATGTGCTGTGGGGGAGAACACAAGATGGCTGTAACCATCATCCTCCTCCCTCAGACCTGGGCTCTGCCACACTCTTGGTGCTAGAACAGCATGTGAAAGTGGGCTCTGTGATGTTTGCATTCAGGAAGGATGGTGGGACTGCAGTTTCCTTTGTTCAGTCAGACACTGAACTCTGATGTCCAGGCAGCACTGATGTTGAAACAGCAGATTTTGTAGTAAGATAAAGGTCCATGAATGTTCTTTTCTCGTGCACAAGAGGCTGTAGCAATTCCATGTGATGTGTGTGGGAGACTGGGGGAGTACCAGCGTTTCCAGAGACGGATAAAACTTGGTGGATTAACAGGAACTATCTGCCAAGCTACCAGAAAGGCAACAAATAAGAAAAAAAAAAAACCCAAACCTGAAGAGATTGTCAGAGGAAGAGGAAGGAACAGGGCAAGGGATGCCACAGCATCTTTTTACATATAAATTGAGTTCATCCAGAACAAGAAGTTTGCTCACAGAATCACGGAACATTAGAGATTGGAAGGGACCTCGAAAGACCATCCAGTCCAATGCCCCTGCCACAGCAGGACCATCTAGACCAAGTCTCACACAGGAACATGTCCAAGTGGGTTTTAAATGTCTCCAGAGAAGACTCCACAACCTCCCTGGGCAGCCAGTTCCAGTGCTCTGTCACCCTCACTGAGAAGTTGTTCCTTCTGCTATTTATACAGAACCTCCTGTGTTCCAGCTGACACCCACTGCTCCATGTCCTATCACTAGATGACATTGAGAAGAGCCTGGCTCCATCATCTTGAGTATTGTGTCCAGTTTTTGGGACTTCAATAGAAGAAAGATGTGGAGGTGCTGGAGCAGGTGCAGAGGAGGGCAACTGAGCTTGGCTTCATCCTCATGACACCCATCAGAGGGGTGAGAAGAACAGGCTGACAGCCACTGCAGCTGGGTATCCAGCAGCTCTTCAAATAAAGTGGTGGAGGGAGGAAGCATCTTCTGGTTCTTCAGCTTTTGTTTGCAGCTATAGCCCATATCATTTGGAATAGGTTTTGCTAGGAGACAGGTTTCTCCTGGCCCAGAGTTTCCATCTTGTGGAAGCCAGGCAACCCCAGGGCTAGGGTTTTGTTCAATTCCTGCAGCCCATGATATCCCCTATCCCAGATGTCAAAAGATCCTGTGCAGAGTGAGACAAGTAGCCCCCATCTTTCCTCCTCATTGCAAAGCTCAGGCTTTTGTGCCCCTCTGCCAAAGCCACACACGTGTAGAACCTTCTGAAGCAGCCTTGGTTCTGGTTATGCAGGAGTTGGGCTGTGCAGGCAGGACTGGGGGCTGCTGCCCATATCCAAGTGCTTCTTAGCTGCCCGCGAGGACCACGTGTCAGCTGTGCACAGGGAGAAGCAGCAGCACCCACCTGCCAAACGCTGGTTTCCACGTTTGCTCATGTGAGGAGGCAAGTGCTTTGCACTTCTTTGGAGAGATGCAACAGCAAAGGCAGTGCTCTCCCCCATCCATAGTCTGCTTCCTCAGTCTTCAAAGTCACAGGCGATTCAACACCTGCAAGTCAAAGTGCCCTGGACAGCAATAGTGACAGAGCCGGGGGACTCGCAGCCCTTGCAGGAGGGAGCTGCTCCTAGAAGTTGTGTGTCTCCGTGTGTTCTGGTTATTAGATTGCTCTTCTGCATGTGAGTGTGTGTGCACACAACAGTTTTCCAGAAGCACGTGCTCGCTGGGGCGTGCAGGCTGTGCTTTCCTAAGTCAGCCTGGGCATTCGAAAGCTTTTCTTCTCTCCGAATCCTGGCTTAAAAAAACAACCCAACTTCGCTCGGGGCCCAGGCAGTGCAAAGGTGTCTGCAAAGCATTATGTAAACAGTCTTTGCTTATAGCTTAGTTGGTTCGTTGTCTCTTGTGCATGTCAGAATACGTTTGTTCTTGTGCGGCTGTATCACATCATCCACTTAGGAGAGAGGCGTAAGACATCAAAACAATATATGGGGCTGGCTCCAGCTGTCTGAGGGGAAGTGTTTTACTGAGTGAAAATGGGAAAAAAACAGCTTTAAGGATGGTTCTTCTTTGTTTCGCTGGAGGGGCTGTTAAAAGTCTAAATTACAGTTTTCCTGATGGCTGTGTGAGCGGGGATGTAGCTGAGAAGCGGGCGCGCGTGCCCGCCAAGTGCTGTGAGAGAGCAGCTGCCGGAGCTCAGAGTCCCCTTTACTTCTTCTCTTCCATTAGCCGATGAAGCAAAACGAGTGGGAGGTCTGTGAAGCCAGATCAGTGTTGATAAGGGAGAGCACAGTTCCCAATGCAAAGATTGAAAACCACTCTTTATTTAATGTCACAGCAAAAAGCAGAGCTCGAAGGTGTGAGTGGACGCTGGAGGCAGCAGTGTGTGAGCTGGAAGCAGTCTACGCCTCTCCTGAGGGCTTCTGAAGGACAGAGGAGGAGGAGAAGCAGGGCATCCTCCCTGTGTCCTCACGTCTGGCCCAGGCATCGGTCTGGATTTCTCACATACTCAAACCAGATCTGCATTAGTCCAACAGGAGTTTGACTCAGGATAGCAGTAACTGCATGAAATGTCATGTCCCAGGGGCTGTAAGAGGGGCCAGGCTCATAATCCAGACTTGTTTTCTGGTCTGCAATCTGGACTGGAGGGCAAGCAGCAAACACACAATCACAGAACGTTAGGGATTGGAAGGGACCTCGAAAGATCATCCAGTCCAATCCCCCTGCCACAGCAGGACCACCTAGCCCAAGTCACTTATGAACATATCCAGGCAGGTCTTAAACGTCTCCAGAGAAGGAGACTCCACAACCCCCTGGGCAGCCTGTTCCAGTCTCCGTTGGTTGCATTTGGCTGTGGATCACAGCATCACTGCCCCAGTTGCCTGTTAGCAAATGGCAACCTAAGGTTTCCATCTGTGTGTGTCTGAGATAGCGATTGGTTTGTGGATGTTTTTGGCATTGATGGGTTGTAAGAAGAGGAGTCTGGTTGTTCTGAAGAGGCAGTCACGCAGTGCAGTGAAGGTCTGGCTGGTGCCTGGTTCGTTTCCCTCTCTGAGGTGTCTTTGTTTCTGCTTAGCATTCTGTGTGCTGTGCTGAGACCTGGGTCTTGTTTAATCAGTTTGGTTCTGATTGCTTCCTCGTATCCATGGGTCACATCTTGAATTCAGTGTTTTGCATTACAAATCTGCACTCCAGAGATGGGCAGGATATATAGCTCCATCTGCCACGTCCCATTTTAGCCCTGTTTCACAGAGCCCGGTTAACGGGTGACACGCACAGCCCGACGAGATTCCAGCTAGTTGTTGAGATGTAATTAGGAAGATGAGCGCTGACCAAATCCTGTTCTGCAAAGTGGAGGAGCCGCTGCGAGACACAGAGATGTGACCTCCTGATGCAGCAGCTCCTGTGCTCACTCCATCCCAGAGCCTGCCTTGGCTTTGAAGGGTGAGATAAGTCGCAGGAGTCAGATTATTCGCCCCGCGTGCCAGCTTCTAAATGCCAGAGGAGATGTGGGGAAGTAGATCTCACAGCAGTATCATTTGTTCTCTCATTTTGTTGGTGACATTTGGATGACAGTGTTTTTGAAATGGCCATTTCTGCTAGTGCTGCCGTGAGAAGAGGTTAGTCTGAAATCAGTGTGTGGAAGCGCTAATAAATACAGTGTTTATGCACCATCGGCGGACAGATGACTGGTGTGATTTCTTATCTCATTGTTCTCCTGCAGGAGCTGAACCTCTGTTGTTGCAGGGTTACAAGAGATAGCCTGTGTATTTTTAGGCTTTTCCTAAGGTGGAAAAACTAGAATTCAAATTACTTTCAACTTCTCTCCAAAGCAGTGGCATCAGTGGTATCAGTACTAAAACTAAAGTTTGAGTGGAATTTGAAGAAACAGAAGAACAAAATTCATCCAGAAGACGTTTCCAGAAGGATTTTGTGTGTTTTTATAGAAGCCTGGAGGAAGTTTCTGATGTTTTCAGGATAGCAGTGTTTACTCTCGAGAGTGTCGTGGTTGGAGTTTTCTTGTTTGTTTTGATTTGACGTGTTGTCTCTTTAAAGCGTCTCCTCTAAACCAAGGGAAACAGAACCTGTCGCTGCTGTTGTACTCAGGGAGCGTGAGGTGCAGAGGAGTTAAAGCGTGTAAGGTGCAGGAGTGAAGGCACCTGGCAAGGCCACAGGAGCCCTTGCTCTTGGGGGCAGGATCAGAGCTGCAGACCAGTCTGACTGCAGCACAGCCCCTTGGCTCTGCTGCCTTTCATGTAAAAGCTGGAGCACAATGGGTGGTGGTGGAGCTGTGCGAGTGGAATTTGCAATGTGTTGGCTGTAAAATATGTGCGTGGTGTCACTGTGATAGAAGTACATGTATACTGGTGTGAAGTGTGCGCACACAGCACGTGCACGCGTGTATGTGTCATCTCTGAAAGTCCCTTGAGAAGAATCTCTTAGTGGGTCCATGTTGGAGTCAGATGAAAGAAATGACATCTGCTTGCTAAGTAACCTTTGAAGAGGCACAGCAGTGGTACCATGGCTGCAGGCCACCATGAGGAGGACATCTAAACATCTAGCAAGGTCTCTTGCACTGGCCAGTCCCTGCTTTTAGGGAACCTTTTTGGGGATGTTTCAGCCCTGTGGTGCTGTCTCATGGCGCTGCACAAAATCTGGTCATCCAGACTGGGAAAGCCCCGGGGAAGGAGATCAGGGATTGTGTTTTGAACACACTGAGGAGGATTGTATCACTCACCTCAAAGTGTGCATTTTCTTGCGTGAGCTTGATGACTTGGGTAGTTGAAACTAAACGCTTCCCTCAGCAGTATATTGAGAGATTAAAGTTTTGAACAAGAGCTCTGGCAGGTACTTCTGAAACGCAGGTATAGTTTAAAGCTGTTCTGACACAGCTGTAATGACAGTAGCATCGCATAATGCTGTCAGAGAAAAACACAATTTCTTCCTCTGTGGGGAGAGGGAAGTAGCTGGTTAACAGCTAGAGACCTGCCTCTCGAGATTTACCTGTTTAGACGAAATGCTGAGGCAAAATGCACGGCTTTCTTATCAAGTACATACTGCATGCCGTATTTACGTTCGTTGCCTTGCTGCCAGGGCTACTGAGGTAGCAAGAGGCCCAGCAAATGTAACGTATTCATAGGTAATGGTATTAAAAATGAAGGCTGAGAAGGCTGGCTGGCAGCCAGTCTGGGGTCCCCCGTTTCTCACTGTTCAGCTGGGAGATAAGCTGTGAAGAGCAGCATCTGTGAAAGATGAGAGGCAAGGCAAAAGCGTTAGAAGTTGTAGTTCAGTATTTACTTTCCCAGCAGCACCAGGAGCACCGATGCCTGTTTAGTGGTTTATTAGGGAGCAGACCGTGAAGCGGTTGCAGCACAGGCAACTGTGGTCTGCCGGGGTTGCATGCACCACTCGCCTCCCTCTGCTTGTGGAAGCTGCTCTCTGACCTGACCCTGTTATTTCTGCTGATCCTGATCTGTGCCAAACACTTCAGCAAAACCATAAACGTGTCATAAAACTGGATACGAGTCCTTCACGTAGAAAACTGACGCAAAACATAGATGGGGCGAGCGTTGTTAGTATTCATGTTCATCAAAGCTCATTTCAGAGACCGTAAAGGATGGGAAGCACGGTGGAGCGGGTTTATGGTGTTTCATGAAAAAAGTGCCTGCCCCTCTCCCTTGCTAGAAAGCCTGGTGTTTAAGTGTGCAGCTTTTAAATTATTACTGAGTCTGTATTGCCATCCCCCTTGTTTCTGAGGTGGTGCTTTGTGCTTTTAATGTATGTTTTTATTTTGATTCATTCTGGTCTCACAGTTACGGCCTTAAGTAGTCATTCTGAGTAAAGCAGATCTGTTTTGGTGACATCAGCAGGGCAGTTAATGTCCACACAACTGCTAATCATTCTTGAATTTGTGCAATTAGAATAAAGCTCAGGTCGTAAGTGGTAGAAATAGGAGAGAGTCTGAAGCTGCTGTGCTGTTGTCTGCTCTTGGCTTATGTACTACAGGGGTGATTTTAGTCTGCTCCTGAGCGGGGATGTATTTACTTCAGCTTAATTAAGCACCAGACCTCTGCGCTTCACCTCCTAGTGCAGTCAGTGATCTTGATTCATTAGTTGGTCTGGAAGAAGATGCAGCCATGGCGTAGAGGATGGGATGTTTTTTCTTGCTGGTACGTACTCATCACTGCTAAGTGCTTCCATTGATTACGACAGCGTGAACACAGCTGAAAACAACACGGTTGGTGGTTCGTAGGAACGCTCGCACTGCCATTTCCTGAGCCCTCACCTTGTTGCTTGAGGACTTTATTTTGCAACAAAAGTGGAAATGTCAGGCAAACACGTGCAGATGCTTGTTGGAATTGCTGTTTGGAGGGGCTACCTGCTGGCTCCCCACGCGGCGTACCGAGCGTTCCTAGCGGGCAGGCTCTAGATGCTGTTGAGCTGTCCTGGAACCAGTCTGTGGGGCAGGTGCTGGCACAACTGGAGTGTCTGTGGTGGGTGGGTGAGCGTGGGTGAGGACTGTGCCACGCTAGCTGTATGCATGTCATGTTGTGCTATCCCTAACTTTTAAATGGCAGGTGAAAAGCTCCAGCTAATGCTCCTTTAATAATTAATTGATGCGAACAGGCACATCTTCAAGCTATTCTCATTTTATATGGTATGATAGACTTTTGATTAATTGCCCTAGCTTGTAGAGCTGTAATAGATTAGTGTCTTACTTAAGGGAAGGAAAGGCTGTGCTGCTCTTGTCATTGACCAGATACTAATGGATCAGTCAGGGGATGCAGCCAGCCGCACGGACACAGCTCCCCTCCCACGCGGCGTGGCAAGCGCGAGCCTCTCTTGAATACACCTGGTCCTCCGGTTGGGTGTTGAACTGGACACGCTGCTGCTGAAAGAGAAAGGAATTTTTCTGAAGGTGCAGTAGACTAACTTGGAAGAGTTAAACCCCTTCTGTCTTGGCTACCTAATGCTGAGCTGGATTGTGCTTACAAATGACAGCTTAACTGCCTTGAAAGGCACTTGGACATTGGCAAGTGTGTGAGGAGAGATAACAGAGGCAGGAGAAAGGCAGACACACGCAGTGATGTGGGGACCTCTGGGGCTAGACCTGCTGCTGGTTGAATTGCCCATGTTGGCTTTCTGAGTCTGCTCACTGCCTGAATTAGGGCAGGCCATGCTCTCAGCAAGGTCTTAAATGCTTCAGCAAGACCCCTTGGTGCTGCAGCTGTTCCATCTAAATAACAAGCATGTATTTTTATTGAATTTAATATGAAAATGAATGATACAGTGTCCTCTAGGGCACTCTCTTGATGTAATTTGGCTATAAAAACGGCTTTTTCCTCTCCTGTTTTTTTTGTGTGCGAAAGGTCTGGGTATAGACAGCCCTCTTCAAAAATCATGTTAAGCTGCGTGTGTTTGCAGTTTGATCTTGTGACTCCGGCTCCTCCAGATACTATTTGTTTGCGATAACTTGGCACTGCTTGGCATCCTTTCATCTACAACTTGTGTACAGTCATCCCAGAGATGCATCAGGTTCTCTGAAAATGAGGCAGAGTCAGAAGAAAGCTTAAAGCGCATTTTAAATTGATTCTTTGATTGTTTTGTAAATGGTTTTCCTATGGGTAGGGTAAGAAAGCCTGGCTGTACAAGACCCTTAAAGGCTTCTGGGGCAGGAGTGATAGAGATGCTTTCAGCCAGGGTTGTATTGAGGGCTGGAGAAGATCTTCTGGTAGCACCAAGCTGGAGCTGCTCTGGTTCTGGCTGCTGTCATCTCTCACCGTTCTCAAGCTGTGTGAGTTGAGATGAAAGGGTTCATTATCTGATGCTTTCTCCAGGAGTTAATAAACTTAAAGGATGTTTTTGATTCTCTCCGCCTCCCGCTATCGATTGCTGAGCATGGAACAGTTTAGAAGACTTTGTGTAGTTCAGGATTCAAAGCCACTTGAACAAAATTGGGGTTTAATAAACAAAAGACAGATGAGATGATTTGCTGTTTTTTCCTGCACATTTGCCTAAGGCTTCCAGCTGTCCTGAAAAATGACAAACTATATCAAACAGAAGCAGTTACTGGTGGCAGGGCTTGGGGTTTTTTTTAAATGCTTCATTTCCAGGAAGCCACCACTGAAGTTGTTTTCCCTAGCTTCTGATACTCTCTGTTGGCAAAAACGGGCCAAAAAAGCCTGTTTGAAAAAGAGCTTGAAAAGTCTGTGATGATCATAATGAATTTACAAAATACCTTGAGACAGAAGTCTTTCTGTACTGGTACTAACTGGAAAAGTTTTAAAGGGAACATTCAAGAGGACTTCAGCACTAAGAGCTAGTCGCAGGGTTTTGACCTTTTCTTTGTCCCGGTGAGCTTGGGCTGTTAATCAGTGAAATTGCACATGAGACGTGAGGAATGTCTGAGATAATCTACCAAGTTCTTCAGGCCCTTTCTTGCAGACAAAAATATCTAAAACTTGGACTTTAACTTGTAGAGCAGCTCAAATTTCAGTAGTTGTTGATGGTGTGTGCCTTAACTCTCAGCTGGCTAGCAGAGGTTGCGGGCTGCTGCGAAAGCTTAGGAGGATACGGCTACGCGCGTTTACAAACTCGGAGGGGTTAAGGCGGCTTGTAGTTAATCCAAAATACAAAAATGCTGCAGCAGCAGAATTGCTTGAAGCTCTTTTAAAAGTCCTTTCAAGTTAAGATGACATTGCGCTTGCTTTAATATAATGAATTCAGTAAAGCAAGAAGACACTAGCTATTCTGCTTGTTCCCTCTCTCTGGTGAGGAAAGGGGGCTTATAGGATTCTCGTTCAGCTAAATAAAGTTTGACTTGCATGTGGTGTGATAAATTCAAGTAGAATGCTTTCAAGGATAAAGAGCCAAGCGACCACAGCTTTTGTGCCTCCAGTAACTTGCAAGAAACTCTCTTGGACAGTTGATGGAAAGGGGTTTGCAGATGACGGGCTTTCCCAGAGCAGTTGTTCTTTTGAAAAGAAATAGTCAGGTTTGCCAGGTTCGTGCAACTGGCTATCAGTGGTTATTTGGCCTTTGTCTTGGTGACAGTTACTGTCTATGAATCTGCTGGGCCAGTCAATTCAGTTGGCCGCCTTGCTGCATCCTCACTTCAGGCAGTGCATTGATCAGCTTTTACTTTCCTGTCCACACGGTGAAGAATAAAAATCCTGCTGGCTTCTCTTGCCGTGCCGGTACTGCCTGGCGTCAAAGGCTCTCAAGGAGGTCACAGGATGGGCATTTACAGGTTGGGTAATGGTACTTGCTAAGCTCTTGAAAGGTTGTCCTCCTCCCAGCCGTGTTACACAGTTGGGATTGATCTTGCAGCTGTTCATCCACTTTAGTGCCCAAACAAGGCTTGAAGCACAGTGCTGCCGTATCCAGCCTTCCTGGGGAAGGCTCTCAGGACGAGTGTGTAGAAACCATCGATCAAGCTTCTTGTGGTCAGTGGTGAAGTAGTGAGTACAAGAATATGCAGTGTGTCCAGAAACATTGCCATGTGGTCATGTAATCAAGGCACGTGGTTTTCGTGTTTGCTGGCGGAGAAACATGCAGAGGGATGCTTATGTCTTATGAAGTCCTGATTCTTCATCTCAAGCCATCAGGGCTAGTCTCACAGGAAGGACAGTAGACCTGAATTGTGCTCGTGCTTTTGATTGTCCCCAGAATCCCTTCAGACTGGCAGTACTTAGCTGCACGTTCCAGCCTTCCCTGAGGAGCTAACCTGTACGGTCAGTTCAGGTTAGCTCCTGTACAACTTGGTTTAGGTGATCCTGCTGTGGTGGGGGGGATTAGACTAGATGATCTTTCGAGGTCCCTTCCGCTCTCTAATGATTCTATGATCTTTCAAGGTCCCTTCCGATCCCTAATGGTCCTATGATTCCACGATTCAAGCCTTGTGGAGCTGTGTTGCCTTTGCTCAGGAAAGGTTTCCTTTCTTTGGACATGATCAGTTTGGTTCATCTAGCAATATAAGTCTTCTGTTTTTTGATGAGCACTGTCAAGGAGGATGCAAACTTCTGTTGTGTGTTGTAAAAATTCCACCAGATCATCAGATTTCATCTTCCTTAGGAGACTCCAGGCCACAGGCTCACTCCTGTTTGGATGAGGGCAGGTCAACCTGAAGCCTACAGGTCTTGACTGAAGAGCTATCCCAGCATACGTGCGCACAGAGATCTGCACTACTGTGGCCCATCTGGTGCAAGGCTTTAGTGCTTCTGCAGTGGAACAGAAGTATGACACACCGCAGCGCCTTAAGCAGCCCTTTATTCCCAGTGCCCTCAGTGTGACACAGAAGGTTAATCTGCCAGGAATTATGTCTGTGAGCTTGAGGAACAGAATAAGCTTTATTATGAACAGCAGTGCTTCCTGAGGAATAGCTGTTCCAATTCCTTCATGTATTCCTTTTTAAAGGGCTGTAAACAAATTGTTTCTCATAAACCACCTGCATGCATAAACCACATCTTCTATTGCCGGCGTCTCCTAGAGATGGATCACTGCTTTAGCCCTGACAGTGCCCTGGGTGTTTTGTTCTTCTGCTTAAAAATCAGATCATTGATACTTCCCCAAATGTTTCCCTGTCTTTAATCTAGTTCAAAATGGCTAATGCCTTGCTCCTGCAGGCAGAGAGGGTATCAACTGCATCAGGCAGGTTCTGTTGCATCTTTTACAGTCAGGAATGGTTCCTGGTTCTTCCGGGGAGAGGTTTGAGATTAATTTTCACTACAGTACAGGAAGAACAGTAGTAACAGGAGAAATGGAAGACACACACATGAGTCTGTCACAAAGCCCTTTCCAGAAACCATCTCTTCCTCTGAGAAGAAAATAGCACCTTCTACATTGCATACAATTTATGCTAGTCCCCCCCCCCCCCTTTTCAACTCTCAAAGAACTTTGAAAAGGATNAAATGTAAGCATAACCAACCAGCAAAGGGTGATGCATCCTGAGGCAAAGCCTTTGCCAGCTGACCCCTAAAATGCTGCTGGTGTGATACATCACTGCTTTAGCTACTATGGAAACACCCAGTGGATGCTTGTCAGGTAGGAAGGACTTCACTTACCAGCCATGGAGTGAAGGAGCAAGATTCTTAAAACAATTTTCTGGGGCAGCACCCAGGTCAGTGGGAAATGTCTTGGAATTTCTGACCTGAGGCCTGCGGCTCTCTGCACTGTCAAACTTCCTCCTTCTAGCGTGGTCTGAGTGAATTTGGAGTGTTCCCTATGCCAAGATGAACTGATTTTTTCAAGCAATAGATGAGCTGTCTTTAACATAAGGAGAGTTGTGGCTCCTGTGTGAGCCAGAGGGAACTACTTTTTCACGTGTTTTCGGTCATTGCTACCTGATGGATGGGATCACTTGCTTCTGTGGGTGCTGCTTCTGTCTTCCCCACCAGTGATGTGGTGTTGGCGTGTGTCACTTCAAATGAGCTTATACTGGTGTGAGAGGAGCAGAGCAGGAATTTGGGGAAGAGTGCATTCCCAGCATGGGCTGGCATCATTTCTGCAGGGTCTGCACCAGCAGCTCCTTTTGCGGGGCTGTCCTGACCTTGCTTATTTTTGACTTAGGCGCTGTAAAATAGTTTGTTAATGGCTGCTCATTTAGAAATATAATTAGCTGCTGCCAGATGAGTTCGGTAATGTGACAATTAAAATGTTATAAAAAATTTTGTGGTTTTTAATACTTCATAAATTGGTTAAAATTTAATTCAGAGTACACTGATTGCAAACTCTCTGGGAGTGTGTGTAGCTAGTAAAACCCACAAGGATAACAGCAAAGCAGAGATCTCTCATAAAGAATGTACCAGTGAAAAACAGCTGTGTCCTTTGCATCGTGTCTCTGGGGAAGGTTTGAATGGTGCAGAATCAATACACTGGCTAGAGGTCATGGCCAGGGGTGGGAGCCTCCAGCACTGGGTTCTTGCAATAAGCAAGAAAGGAAAGTGAAGGCTCTGGTTACTGTCCTGGGGTATGAAAAGAGCGCACTGCTGAAACTGCTTGGCGTTTGCTTGTTGCCTCTTTGAAATGAGAGTCCCTTGTGCTGAGAAAAGCTCTTCGGCAAGTGGCAGCAGATGCTCTGGGTCTTAGGAAATCGAGTTCGTTCTGAGTCGTGTATTATCAGGTCAGAACTACCTCGGTGTGGAGAAAAGTGCTGCGCTAATGCAGGCGCGGTCTGGCGATCCAGGCTGGTTCAAAACACTCAGCAGGGAGGGTGAGGATAACTTCCTCCTGCCTTCCTGTGGCCAGACTAAAGCATGGTTTTGGGGGCTCCAGCTAACTTGGTAAGATGGCCCCTCTGGCTCGGGTTCATTCAGCCTAATGGGCTGGACTCATGTTTAGAAGCAGGGGACACAGAATTGTGGTCTCTGGTCAAACAAGCTTTCAAGGGGAATATAATCAAAACCACTTTGACTACAGGTAAGAGAAAGCTTGGACATCTGCTAACATTGCAGATCCAAAACCAAATGCTGAAAACTTGGAGCACGTTCCTCGTAAATTGCTAAGGGCCTCGGCGCCGTTGTGCATTGGCAGCTGAGGAGTTGCTCTGAGCCGCTGTTAATTTGATGTCTTTGGATCTGATGGACAAGGTACCGTGTCTTGTGATTTTAGCCCTGCGCCAGCATCGGCCACGTGGAAGACCAGGGGCTGTTCCTTTCTTTGGAGGTCTACTTCATCAGTCCTGCTTAACCTTTCTTCTGTTTTTCTTCAAACTGGGCAACGTGTAGGTAATGCCTTTCTCCTTTCAGATGTGTTCTGTTTTCTGCTGGAAGCTTTTCGCTTTTGGGATTTTACATTCTGGCAGCTAACAAAATTAAAATAGCTTTCCTCTTAAGTACTGTAAAACATACATCACATCTGATTGCGACGGCTCCGAATACGTGTTTCAGTACGCTGATGTACGGACGGCTCGGAGAGACAGCTAGCAGCAATTCTCTTGCCTTGGGTCTTACTGAATGCTATCCCTAGAAGCTGCATGTTAAGTGTCATCCTCTTTGTCTTACTCAAGGTCATGTGAAGGTGTTGGCTTGGAAGGAGAGAATGGATGATTTCAATAGTGCAGCTACGAAGTTGCTGCAGACAGCATATGGGATGTCTTATTTTTCAAAGGTCTTTCCATCTGCTATTGGCAGAAGTCTCCATTACGAATGGGCTCTTTTGTTCGAGGTGACTTTTTTTTTGATTGATTTTTTGATTAGGATTCAGGTTAATCTTGAGTCAGGCCGTGAGCATAGAAGTGTTCCCCTGATAAAGAGAACATGTAGAAATTGTAAGATCTAACTGAGATTCAGAGGGAAAGACTCTCTGAGGAAAAAGGAATTTTAAAGGTTGAATTATACAAATCTACAGTCTCTGTCTTATGGAAGCAGAATAGTTGTGGTGGTTCTTGTTTCTTTTCTTTTGTATATCTTACTGAAGGTTGAATTGCAAAGCTGGGAGCTTTTAGACCCATAGGATGTCAGGGAGGAGAATGACACTGAAGAGTGAAGAACGTCCCGTATCTGTATGTCTGTGCCGTGCTGAATGTAAGAATTGCTCTCACCTCTGCTGCCTCTTGAGTGTAGAAGTGCCAGAGCCATTGGAGGTAGCTGCACAGCCGCCATGCTCTCAGTACCCTGGGCTAGCAAAGCATTTCCTACTCACTAAACAAATTACTGGATATTGAAAGCAAAGCCCCACATACTTTAGGCGTCAATTTGATGGTGGATGAGAGTCTGTGGGAGGTGTGTGATCGCACAAGGTGCAAGCAGCAGCGAGAATTGTGCAGGGGTGGTGATGTGCTCAACGTACATGAGAGGTGATGTTGTTTACTCGGGGGAGGCAATTGTTGAAGGTTCATTAAAGTGTGCAGAATATTTTTAGCCTCCCATCTTCCATCATCTTTATAATCCAAAAGAGATGAGGTTGCACAATGTTGAAGTGGCAGGTGGTCTGCAGCCACATAGAGATGGCTCAGTCTTCTCGGCATTTGTGCATGAGCCACGCGTGTTGAGTTGACTCGCGGACCCCTGCGTGAAAACCTGAGCGTGGAAGCGGGTTTTGGCCTGCTTGGCTCTGCTGGAGTCCTGGGACTTGCTTTGTGGCATGGAAGGTGGAAGATAGCTGGTCTGTCCAGAGAGTGCTGGATTTGCGGCGGCTGTTACCTCCAGCCCTCTGGCCAGGAAGTAACTAGGAAACTGCTGCTTTGATCTCCCAAACAGAGGAGATGGGTAAAATACATTAATTTCTTTTCTTCCATCAGACTGTTTTGAACATAGAGCCTCAGATCTGAGCGAGACATCATCAGATGCGTAGATGTTTTGTGTGTCTTACTGTGCAGAACGTGATGCAAGAAATCTGGATTTAATTTGTAGCCTGAAGTGCTGCTGAAGGAGACAAATTGTGTTTTTTGGATGGAGTCGGAGTTAAGTCTTACTTTGCCACCATTAATTCAGGATTTCCTAATTTACAGACCTTTGGTTTCTTCATCTTCCATAAGCATTACATATCATACCTAGGGCTTAGTTTTGTGTTTACATGCCTTTATTATGGCTCGGGTACACTACATGGTGTGTGCTGCCTCAGAGAGGGTGTTTGCTTTTGCCCAGGCAAAGCAAGGGGGCTTTAGATACGGGTGGAGATTAAAGGAATAATCAAGATACGGGTGAAGATTAAAGGAATAATCATAAATTTAGCATCTTATTACAATAAGCTTGATTGCATCTTGGTTTCTTTATAGGTTACAGAAACAATTTTCATTTTTCATACAGAAGGCAATTGCATGAAATTCGTGCTTTCATAGATCCTGCTTATTAGTTGCAAAGGGAGTTTCTGGGTGCTGTCTTCCATGGTAACAGCCGGATGCCTCCAGAGCCAGAGGACTGCAGGATGCTGGGGACATTCTGTTTGAAGAGAATTCATTTTTATAAATGTAATAGTCCTATTTACCCACTGGGCTCTGCTAACTACCTGCATATAAACTGGGCATAAATAATGTTTGGGCAAAGGTTAGAGAAGCAGTTTGTAGGAAAGGCTGGCTCCAGAGCGCACCACAGCAGCAGCCAGTCCTGCTTGAGCCCTTAGTGACGCTCAGTGATGGGGTTCAGGCAGTAGCCGTGGTTGAGACAGTAATAGCAACTATGATATAATTAACTTCAAAACCCTTTAGGAGAGAGTAATTCCAGAATCTAGTGTTGGAAACGTTCATAGTTTCTCAAGATGAGAATTACAGAAAGTTTAATTTGATATACAAACCCTGCAGTAGGGCATAAGTTGTCTGGTAAGCAATGGTGTCAGGAAGAAGCCAGCCTTGTGACAACCTGCTGCAGTCTTCTGTGCAGTCCTGAAGCTGGCCGACACGGGCTGGCTGGGATGTAGTAGGTGATGTAGTGATGCTGCTCCCGTACTGATGGTGACTGCATCCAGAAAGGACAGCAGCCAAGATACGTTTGTGATCTCGCCACTTCACGGGCACTTGGTGGACCTGTGGAGAAGGATTACCATCTCTGTTGGCAGGACCAAAGCAGTGAGTCCTTTTTACTCGATTCTGACACGTGACAGTGTCTGAGAGACAGCGGGTGGAGGTTTTGTTGCCAGCGCGTGCGTGTGCGTGCTTTCCAGAGCTCGACTTAAAGTAGCTCCAGACGCAAACAGTTGCTCAGCATCATGTAACCATCTGTGTATTTGTAAAACTGCTGCTGGGTCAGCGAGTTTGAAGTTGTTTACAGGACCCCCGCGTACGTCTTTGGTGCATATAGGGTGTGACTATGGTCACTGAGCTTGGCAGGGCCAAGAAGATCGCGTGTTGGGAGTCGTGCTGAACTGCCAAATTGACAACTTAAGAGAAAGTGAACGAGTTCCTGGAATCGTCCCCTAAAATCAAAGTGGGAAAAAGTGAGAGTGGAAAATAAAAAGTGGGGTAAGGGGGAGCTGAAAGAGTTCCTTGATACAGTTTGAAACCAACAGCAGCACATAAGTAAGCTGGGAAGAAAGCAGTGAAATAAGCAAGGCTGGGTGTCACTCACACTAGCTAGATGGCAGTTTTAAGAAGCTGTTCGACATGAAAATTTGGAAGCCCAACTCTTGGGTGTTCAAGTAGTCTGTATAAAATATCACGAGTGTAGAAGGAAAATTGGAAGGTCCGAGGTGGGCTTTGAAGAACTAACAACTATGCATAGATGGTAAATAGTCATCAGTGGCAAATCAGGGCCATTGTCTTGCGTGACAATTGGATTTAAGAAAGGGGAGAGGGTTCTGCCGAAAAGGGAAATTAGGACTTTGCATAAGTTTTTAACTGCTAAAAATGTGTGGTGGAAGACTTGGTATTGTGCTCAGCCTTTCATAATATGAAAGATAAGCAAATTTCAGAAATTGAGGTCTTGGCAAAAGCAGATTTGGAATAAGCTGTTAATCTGAGGAGCATTAAGTGAGCAGACCCCAACAGGAAGCTGTGCTATGTAGGGCATAACTGAACCTCCAGCAAAAGTAAGGGATTTTTCATCACAGAAAGACACTTGATTACAGAAGAAAGTTCTTTGTGTACCTTATAGCACTTGGCTGAAACAAAAATTGCTGAGACAATAACACCTGGAAGATCATATTCCTGTAGGATCCAGCATTCATGGATTCTGCAGAGGAAAGCTGTCCTGGTAGTTGTTTGAAATGCTGAAGCCAGAGAATGGTTTACATTTTATTCAAGGTCTCAGGAAGTGTCTGAGAAATGTCTACACTGAGGCTGCTAACAAAGCTGAGCAGACATGAAGATACAGCAGAAGTGTTTGTATAAAGAAGAAACTGACTTAGTTTTGAATTAGGATTGATTTAGGATTTAGTTTGATCTCAAGCCAGTAGGCCTAATGCAAATCCTTGAAGGGAAAGAACAGATTATCCCTCTCATGATCAACCATTTGCATTCTTTCTGTTCAGTTAAAATTAGTTTTGTTGTTCAGTGCCTCTTATATCTGCTCCGCTCTGCCTGCTCTGTCTGTTTGAGAGATGCAGAACCAGTGTGTTTGGCACTGCTGGAGCCAGATGCAGGCATAAAGTACCACAGCTGTACAGGAAATAGCAGTCAGCTGCAGTGGGCTGTAAGCAGCCAGCCCAGAAGGACCGTGTTTCTCCGCTCTTAAAAAGCTCTTAAAACTTTGTTCTACATCCTGAATGTGAGCAACTTGATGCCAAAGAGTTAGGCTTAGAGGAGAGAACTTGACGCCGTTTTGTACTGTGCCGAGTGCAAGCCCGTAGCGGCGTGGGCGTTTGTATTGCACAGAGTCACAGAACATTAGGGATTGGAAGGGGCCTCGAAAGATCATCTGGTCCAATCCCCCTGCCAGAGCAGGATCACCTAGACCAAGTCAAACAGGAACATATCGACGTGGGTTTTAAACTTCTTCAGGGAAGGAGACTCCACAGTCCCCCAGGCAGCCTGTTCCAGTGCTCTGTCATCCTCATGAAGAAGTTCCTTTTCATATTGATATGGAACCTCCTATGTTCCAGCTGACACCCATTGCCCCTTGTCCTATGAAAGATCATAGGATCACTCTGGGTGGAAAAGACCCCTGGGATCATCGAGTCCAACCATCTACCCTACCTTGCAAGTTCATGCCTAAACCAGATCCCTCAACATGTTTAAAACCTGCCTGGATATGTTCTGTAAGTGCTGAAGACCGCTGTTGGAAGGGCAGTATGCAGTAGCTTACTTCTTCTAAGGACTCTTTGCAGCAGACGTTCAGAGCCTGCGCGCTTGGGCAGGGTGATCTACAGCGACCTGTATTTAGTGCTCAGCGTGAGTGATGGCCAGGCTTGTGAGGCTCAAGGCTGATCTATATTTTAAGTGGATCTTTTGACTTATGGTAGTTACTTAACAGGACCCTCTGTAAACCTTGTTCCGTGAAAAAAGTCCTCTTTTTTTCATCTGAGGCTGTCAGCAGGCAACGACACCTTTAGAAATTAGTATCTTCAGAAGTAAATGGAGCCAGTGCAGATGACAGAAGTATCCAAGCTGTGTTCTCATCCTACTTCTCCTTACCTCAGCTCCTCTGCTTGGGTCAAGTTGTGATGGTGCTTTGAGGATCGCAAGGATCTGTAGCTGGGCCAGCTTGTTGCGAAAGCCTCCACGCGCTGCCAAAATAGTCTTTGTGAAGTACTTCTGAATCATTTTCGCTTTTATATATTTTCCCTACCAATCTGCCTCTGTTCAGGTCTCAGTTTGGTTTTTTTCTTGATGGCGAGATATTTCGGGGTGTTTGGGATATTTTTTCACCTCATTTTTATATCCGACCATATGATGAAACATCTTCCTGCTGGGGTCTGTTTTCTCGTCTGCTTTCTTCTTTTATGGAGAATTCACTGAGGCTACGCAGCACACACTTTCTTTTGCTCTGTCTCGTTCCATTACTCACAGTTATATGGCCGTGGCTAATTATACTCCTCCACTGCTTTCTTGGTGTTTGTAGCCTTCATGTACTTGCAGATGGTTATCAAATCCCCATCTCGCTTAGCCAGTCTGTCTAGCGCTTGTGACTTGAGAGAGATTTTTATCCTTCCCAGTTCTTGAATTGTTTTGCTCACCCGTTCTCTCCAGATGGTTTGAGAGTCTTCAAACTGGTGCTGAAGGCATCCTCACCCCTGAATCCTGGAGGTGATGCTTTTGCTCATGTAGCTCTTGTTTTTCCGTTTGGGCGTTTTACTGTACTGCAAGTTCATATGAAGCTCCTCCCCGAATCTATCCTGGTGTTCATGTATCTCTCCACTGAATCTGTCTCATGCATTCCTGGCTCGGGGGAGTTTGGAGTGAAATGAGACTCGTGTTGTCTGCTCTGGCCGTGCTGCTGTACTCCCCAAGTCTCTTTACATTAGGCTTCTTGCAAAAAAGCACAGAGACCTCTATGCTGAAGGGGTACTGATGTAGTGAAGTGAAACGTTCAGAAGTCATTAACTTGTGAGTAACTGCGCTTCCACAACTTTTAATGTGTGCAGTGTGATGATCTTGGGTTACGCGGCGTCTCATGGTCTTTGTCTTCCTCCGTCAGAGCTCAGATGAGGCATTATATTCCGAGTGAAGCAGCTCAACTTATTCAGAGTGAAGCAGCTCAACTGTAGCCAGTTATTGTTCTTATTTTTAAAAAATAGCTGCCTTGTTGCTCTGTGTGTCTTGCACCCCTTCCTTGTTCATCCGGTTCTTGATTATTTTGCTTGTGTGGCACTTCAACGTATTGGTGTCCCTCTAGAGGATTGATTCCCTTTAGGGTATTTATGTAAAATGCAAAGTTGTGGGCTTGTGCCCAGAAGGCAAATTGGCTTTTGTTGTGTGGCACTTGCAGTAGAGTTGGGAGGGGCTGGTGCAGTTTTATCCTCTTCTTTGCTGTTGTCCTGGTGGTAGCATTTTCTGATCTGCATCCTTGAGCTCACATTGAGAATGAATAAGTTGCCACCTTGAAAAGCAAAGACATTTGTTTCAGGTTCAGTTATGAAAAGATATGGCAGTATCTTCTGGTCAGGTAAGGGCATTACTTACGTGCTTGGATTTACCTTCCTGCCTGTAGGCTTCTAGAGAGGCTTACTTACAGCTGTGTTTTGACAGCAAATGCAGCGTCAGTAGTCACACGCACAACTGAGCCCGGCAGTCCGGTGGCTGTAAAAGTGTTCCTGGAGGGAGCATTTTTGTGCTGACTTGGTAGATACTTAGGGATGCAAAGTAGCTTAAACTTAAGAAGAGCTTTTAGTGCAATAATTTTGTCCCTGGTTTAGAACAGACAGGCTTGCTTTGGGGATGCTGTGCTTCACCATTCTGTTCGTGGCCACTGACCAACAGCACTTGCTTGAGTCCTTTTTAGATTCTAGATAAGTTCATAGAGGACTTGAAGTATTCAGTGTTGGTATGAAATTCCTCTTGATTCTTCAAAGTTGACTGATTTTTCTAATCTCTTTGCCATCTCCTGTGGGACATACTCATTGCCAGAATTTCCTAGTGCCATATGAGCTGTTGGTATTCTTGGCTCTGTTTTAAATGAGTCCAGCTTTTCCTGCCTGTCTGAAAGAATCAAGCTGTGTAGGTTTAAAAAATGTTTTCAAGGCTGCCTTTTTTCCATCCACCTGCCCCACGGCAAAATCAGCTCTCTATAAATGAAGTTTGCTGATTTTATTTGTTGTGCTTTCCCACTTACCAGTTTTCTGCCAAAGTAGCACTTGGTAGTTCTAAAACAGAATTTGGAGCAGAGGCAAATCTGGTTTTACAGAGTCACCTGGAGTTCTTAGGCTCCGCATCCTTTTTGAGCTACGAGCTCTCTAGACAATACGTTTGTATTGTCAGGACCAGATGGAGAATTAGCCATGAGAATGTACCTGCATTTTTGGAAAACCTTCTACAGTGTCTAGGCTCCCAAATGCAGTGCTAGTTGTGAGCTGCTAGCCAAAACACTTAGATTAAGGGAGGCTTTCAGTTTAAGACTAGACGTGGAGAAAAGACGACTCTACCAAGGTAGAGGAGGACCAGGTTAGAGATCTCTCTGGTCATGCATAAAACTGTGGGTCCTGATGGGTTGTACCTACAAGTGCGGCGAGAGCTGGCAGATGTTATTTCCAGGCCGCTTTCCATCAGCTGTGAAAGGCTGTGGAGAACAGGCGAGATGCCTGAGAACTGGAGGAATGCCAGTGACACTCCAGCTTTCAAGAAGGATGACCAGGACAGGCTGGAAAGCTGGGCAAAGAAGAACCTAATGAGGTTCCACAAGGAGCAGAAGTAGGGTGCTGCACCTGGGGAAGAGCAACCCAATGCATCAGTGTAGGGTAGGATTAGGTCTATTGAGGAGTAGCCTTGAGGAGAGATCTTGGAGTCCTGGTAGACAGAGCACCTTTAAGAGGCATGAGGTTGTTGGGGACAAAGAGTCACTAAGAATCTTAAGAGCATTAGTTGGTTTGTCACTGTTGGACTTGATTTTACCAACACAATTCTGATTCTGTTTTCCAACACAATTCTGATTTATTTAGTGTATAGCTGCTTTCTGTCTTTACTACCTGTCTTGGTTCTCAGGTTAAAGGTGGAACCCCCACAGGGCAGATTCTTTTTAACAGAAGAATTGCAGAATAAGAGAGATCAGGTAACTGGAATAGAATGCTATAACTTTAATGGGGAAAAATAAGAGGGATAATGAGAGGAAAGAGGGTACAAGAGGAGTAAGAAATAATGTACAAAAACCCCCCAGTACAACTGGAGCTGGAGTTTGGAGGGCTGCCAGGCCAGCAGTGGCCGAGAAGTGCCAGGGTGGGGAGCAGACTGGCACGGCTGTGAAGGAGTGCAGCCCTGGAGCAACTGGGGCCAGTGAGAATGTCGTTGCTGCCAAACCACCCTGGGTGAAACAAGAGGGGAAGTGGGAGGGAAAAGACATCGATAGATGACAACCCAACACACTGCCTGTCTGTCCCAGAAAGGGAAGCGTGGTTCAAGATGACTGAAGCTATCCGAGTAATGCTGGTCTCCTAAGGGTTAACTGAGCTTCAGCTAGCAACCCATCACCTTGCTCTGAGTATTGAGTTGTCTTGCTGGGGGAGAACATCTTGCTTCTAAAAACGGGAAACCTGAACCACGGGGACAGCTGTTTTCATATTTTCAGTTTCAAAAGAGAATGACAGCTACTGAGATTTATTACATTTTTAAGCATTCCAATTTAAAGGGCTTTAAATATTGAACGTAGACAACTTTTCGGTAGACAGAGCAACCATGGAAAGAGGAAGCAGCGTAGTTTGATCCTGTTAGGGCCAAAGGTGCTCTATGAACTTTGGAGGGACAGACAGCAGTCTTGCTGGAAAAAAATCTGCCTCTTCTAGCAGATGGTAAATTATTGTAGAGCACTAAACAGTTGCAAAAAGATCAAGTCTATAAAGCATCTGGTAGGGCAACTGACAATTCACCAGTTTTGCGTGACGCGTGTTGTGCGTATCTCACGGGCTTCAGACAAAAGTTGTAAGTCTGTCAGGCTTGAAACTGGAGAGAAGCTTGATCGCATTTGCTGAAAGAAGAGACGCATCGAGAAACAAACCTGTTCTTCAGCTGAGGTTTTTGTGTTCCTGTGAGTTACTCCTGAGTGAGGGCTCTGGAGGTGCCATTCACAGGGCTTCTGAGCAATCTGTGCTGAAGATGCACCATTAGATCAGGCACTTTTGTTATTAATAGAAGTGAATGAAAGAGGAGAAGCTCTCTGAAAGCTTTTCATCCCCAGTCTGGTCTGACACAGACCCAAGGTGTTTTTGGCATCACCTGTAAAATTTGTTCTCTGTCCTGATTTGAGAGAGTTTGTCACACATCATTAGTTTTGATGCAGTAATTTCAGTCCTTGGGGGTTTTCTTTCTTCCCCCTGAGAAGAGCAGCCTCTAAAGATTCCGGCTGCTTCTAAGCCACATGTAGCGCTGCTCCAAGTGTGCTTCCGTGGGCTCGCTTCTCCAGGCTGCACAAATTAGCGCCGTGCGTGCAGAAGTTAGAGACCTAATCTTCGCTCTTAATCCAGACACTTCTCCCCATTCCCACGTGGGCAGTGTCTGGAGAGCTGGTTAATACTGGGCAAACTGCTTGGGGATTGACTGGAGCTTCCCGCTGGAACAGAGCTTATGCAGCTATAAAGATACAACTATTTGTGCCTGTCTGCAGTGTTAATGGTGCTTTTACTGCTTCTTTGATGAGAGATGAGTGAGGATATACAGGTTGGAGAGCAACAAAGAGAACTGAGCATGTGGCTGGAGCGAAGAGCCTCTTTTGCAGTGTTCAGGATCTCGCTGCTGAGCTTACTTGGGTTTATGCTTTCTCATTGAGATAATAAAAGTGGGATGAGATGATCAGTATTCTCTCTGCATCTAGGTTAGAATTAGGTTATTTTGTAAAGTATTTTCGGATGTCTTGGCTCTAGAAGACACTGCATAAATAAAGATTTCTCTGTGTTGTGTGATATTATAATGTGTGAAAAGATTTACCGTGCAAATACAGTAACAGAGTGGAGAAGAATCGTGATCTGCTGTTTGTTAGTACAATGTGATGTAAATATTTGCCTAGGTGCATTCTCTTGAGGTTTCCTGTGGTTTTCCCTCGGCACTGTCATTGCTGGCATTCTTTGAGCACTGTGTTTTTGTCAGAAGTAAACACGTAGATAACATGTGGAACCTGTGATACTTCCATCAAAACCTCAGTGGTTCTCAAAAACAGAAAATGTAGATTTCCTCTCCAAAACCCCAGCAAAATGCAAAGACACGTTAATAGAGCAGCCTTGAGCAGGTTTTTGAAATGCCTACCGACACGAGCGAGGGTGGTGGGCTGCGCCGTGCACAGCCTCTGCCTTTGCAGTTTCCTTGCTTCTGGGACACGCATGGGGTTCACTTGAGCTGGCACCTGCCAGTATGGTCTTTATTCACTATTAATGCTGGCCACCAGTGTCGGTAACCCCTGCAGCTTAGTGGAGGAGACTCTCATAAATTTTTTAATGACTCCTGAGCTTGCATTGAGATGTCCAGCACTGAGTGAGCCTCAGTCCCTGCTGAGCGTTGTCACTTTGAGGGAGTGGGGCTTGCTCCTGTTAAAACTGCCTTAACAAGCAGTCCTTGGGCTTTCTGGTGAAAGTGAAAGGAGTATATTCTCATGAAATGATAACAAGGCAGGTACACAGAAATTGCACTCTATTCAAGTATTTTAGTGTTTTGGTTTGGTTTCAAGGAATTGCCTGTGTTTCTGTGTCCAGGCAGATGCCCAAGTTAAGCCAAATTCAAGATAATTTTCTTTGTTTTGGAATATCCAATCCTCAATTCCTGGTCTAGGTGATCCTGCTCTGGCAGAGGGATTGGACTAGATGATCTTTTGAGGTCCCTTCCAATCCCTGCTGTTCTGTGATTCTTCTCTCCTTTGAGAGGTTGAATATTAAGTGTTTGCTGTGGATAAAGCTTCTATTTGTACACTCTGAATAACCTACTATGACTCTAGAACCGCAGCGGAGCAACAGCTGCTTCAGCTCAGCTTATGTTTCCCTTGCTTGGACTCATTGAGGCTTGTCTGGTGTTCATCAGCCCAGCTGGATGGGGCTGGGCTATACTTAACAAGTAGTTGAGCACAAACAAACCACTCTGCCGATGCAGTCAAGCGTGTCTCTCTTGGGCAGGTGGATGAGGAAAAGCTGCAAAAGCTTAAGACTATCTTGCATGATAACACTCACCGTCAGAACTATGAAGAACAACCGAAGGATGTATTAATAGGCTGTAATAGAGACTGGACATGAAGGTGCACTTGGAGATGGGTTTGCATTTGTGCCTCATGAGCCTTGAAAACAGCTTATTGGATTTGCGGATGCTGCTGTGGAGCTTCACTGCTCAGGCAGGAGAGAGTGTTAAATTTCACTTTAGGAGCATCAGGAGCTATGTCTTTACAGAGTAGCTTGGTTTATCGATGTTTAGTCTGTATGTCGCTTCTGATAACTGTCCTTTTCTTCCTCTCGTGGCTTGCAGGAGTGAGTCTGTGTCCATAACACTGGATGTACCACTTGCCTCAGACTGAAGAGGACTTGCTCTGCTTTGGAATATGGTGCCTAACTTCTGCGTCCCAGTATTCACTGTGCCAGCAGCCATCCTCTGCTGCTTGATGCTGCCTTTGGTGGGAGCGGACAGTAAGTAACGTTCTGTTTTGGAAAGTTTGAATGCCTAGCAACATTTCTTTCAACAAGTGTTAAACCTTCTAGTCTGTGCTGGAAACACTGCAGACCGAGCGATAACGCCCGTTCCCGAGGTCTGCGCAGTGCAGAGAAACAGTTTTGTGTGTGAACAGGCACCAGCAGAACTACAAGAGGCTGGTAAAATTCGTTCAGGCGCAGAAGAGCTTCTGTACGAGCTGCAAGATCAAAACCTGACAATTTGATTTCTAACATGTACAGATGAGTAAAGAAAATTGGGGGCGGAGGAGGAGAGAAGTATTGAGGTCACAGTAATCCCTGCTACGTTATTTTCCTTGTTCCTTTCCCAGCTCTCATAATTTGTGTAGTACTGAGACGTGTCTTCTGAGTCAGTGGGTGATGAAGCTGTTTGGGAAAGGGTGCAAGCTTTTACCTTCTGGTGTAGCTCTCCTGCCCCTGTGTTTCATCAGAATTGGAGTGGAATTTCTCCTTGTGGTTGGCCTTCAAGCTGTTGCGCCCATTCCTGTTGTCCCAATAGTCTTACAGTGTCACTGTGATTGACTTTGATTAGCCCCATCCAGGCCAAGGAGAAAGCTGTGCACAAAGTGGAACTTGGCTAACAGTGGACCACTAAAAACACCTCCCGTCCAGTGGGTTATGCAGAGTGCAGGAAACCTCGTAGGTTCTTTGTGTGCTCTTGGTTTTCAGAACTTGCATACTTTTCAGGCACTCCCCATGCATTTTTACAGCTTGCTCCCCCCTTTTTTCACCAGTTACAGCTTTTCAGTAAAACGTTTGCATGTTTGTTGCAGACTCTGGCAGTTGTGAATACCTTTGAAAGTGCTGAGGGCTAGTGGGATGCTCCAGTCAGAGCAGAGAGGTTACTGTGATGCACCTCCTAAGCTGCCACCAGCCATCTGCTTCTCACTCCATCTTTAGTCACCAGGTTTATAATTAAGATGAAATTTGCTGAAAGGTGAGGGAGATCTTGATATGCGGTAGGAGCTGGGCTGAGTGGAGAAAAGAGACTGGGGGTCCTAAATCTCCTCAGTGGAACTGGAAGGAGTAAATTGAGGAAGGCTGGAGAGAAGAGCGAAGGGAAGATGTGAAGAACGACACAGATTCGTTATTTTCGTTGTCACTAGGAATGACTTGCACAGACAACAGATTAGTGTGTAGTCTGTATGAGTCTGAGCTGCCTAGTTAAACTGGGGATGGCAGCTGTCTCCTTCCTCAGCTTTCTTCCCTGGCTGCTGGTGCTGCTGGAAGAGGCTTATTCAGATCACTTTATGGCTACATGCTAGAGCCCACTTTGGAGTCTGGCATAGAGAAGTATATGTGTAATGTTTTCAGGCATATAAAATTTCCCTGACTTTCATTATCATAGCCCTTGCAAAGGAGAGGAGCATTGCTCCATCAGGTATGTAGAAGCTGGTGGTAGAGCTTGAGATTCAAGGTCTCTTCCAATCCCTAATGATTCTGTGTCCTAGGACACTTCTTGGCTTGATGATAACTTGCAGTAGATGCAGCTTTCTAATTTTGTGGAATACTTCTGCATGCTTAAATTAAGCAACCTGGCTCCATTTCACAGGCACGGGTCCAAATACTGGTGTCCCAGATGCAGGAAATTTCTGTGTTGAGAAGCAAGGGCGTCTGTATGTACACGGTTTTCTCTGATCCAGACTGCTTCTGAATCACGTTTTCTTCATCTGGAAGGCAGATCTGGAGGACAATGACCTTTTAACCACTGCAGCCACCGTGGATTAACTGTGGGTTTCCTGGGCTGGCAAGTGTTGTTTTATGTATTTTAGCAACTTGCAGCTTTTCTGTTATCTTACCACGCTGAACCTTGCCACTGACTCTCAGTGACAGGGAGCTGTGTGAAAGGGTCGGATCTGTACCTCCACAGAGGTTGAAATCATTCCCAAACCCTGCATATTTCATGTCCTGCCATCAGTGATGCAGACAGACAAGGTATGGTAGTGAATGTGGTACTGGGGAGTCCTGGTTCAGGACAGCAGTGAAGGGCAAGGAGAAGGTGTGATGTTACCTGCCCACTGGAGCTTACTGTAAAAGCCAGAGAGAATCCCGTGGAGAGAGAATCCCATAGGCACCCTCTTCAGCTGTTTGGTCCTCTGTTGGCTCCTGTCGATGACAGTTTATTTATAAGGATTCCTTACATGTAATGTGTCTGTCCCTGAGATTTCACTGTGATTCTTCCTTTTCCCTATTGTAGTGCTGCGGAGGGATGGGTAGGCTCTGTATCTGCAAACCTGTGCTGCCCCAGTTAAAAGCAGCATGATAATGGGAGCAGGGTTATCCCTGGAATTCCAGGAATCAGTCCCCAAAATCACTTGTCATAGGAACTGAGGATTCAGGGCTGCAAAGGTGGCCTGGGGGTTGAGCAGCGCCTCATCGTTGGCAGCAGGCTACCCTGTGGCTTGTGCCCAGGAAGCACCCATGGCTAGGGTTTCCCTGCCTTCCCCACCTGAGATTGGAGCTGCGTTTGTCACAGGGTGTTTCAGCATCCCTGCCGGAGCTTCCTGGCCATTAAGCAGCTGGCAGGCAGCTAGATGTTAACGCCCGAGAGAAACCAGATTGAATAGGTGTCGCCTCGTGGAGTTAGTGCCGGGCATGCGCCCCGTGGGTCTCCTCGAGTTGAAATCACAGGAGCTGTGAACAACATCAGTGCTGAAGAATTGAAGGGGCATCCAGAGGTTAAATGTATTTGTCAGAAAAAGGTGTTCACTGGCTGCCTCCCTCCAGCAGGAAGGGAGCAGTGGTTTCCCAGCTGCTCTGGTGGGGTGCTGGGAGGAGAAGGTGAGTGGGAAGGGGCACGTGTGTGTGACGGTGGATACAGAAGTGCTAATTTGGCAGAAAGTGCTTTGAAATCCTCCCTGGCTTGTACAGACTGCAGTAAGAAATTATTAAATTTTCTCTGTGATGTGACTGTGTTTCTGTCAGGGTGACCCTAATTCCATTAGAGCAGTGTGGAGCTGATTCAGGATGGCTGCTCTACACTGTCTCCCTCAGCTTGCTTGTGTGTTTTTTCTGTGCACTCTGTGCTTCCCTCTCTGTCAGCTTTTGATTGTGCGCAGGGGAAATGGCTTCGCAGATTTCATCTACCGTTCAGTTCAATCGTCAGCTGAAAGATGCTCTTTTCCAACTGTTGGAAATACGTCATTTACTCTAATAAAATAAAAGCCAATCCCCTTTCAAAACAAAATGCAGAGAAAATGGGAGGGGGAAAAATCAATCCTGCCATGAGAAATCATCAGCAATGTATCTGGATGCTGGCGTGGTGTTTTAAGAATTAGACACCAAGTCCTGGTTTCAGCTTGCATTAGCCAGAGGAAGAGACTAGGTGACGCATCCAGGGTCTTTTCTAACCAAAATGGGTCTTGGTTTGTCTTGCACAAAATTGCAAAGGGCTTAAGGACAAAAGCCACTTCAGAAGTGACCTTGTAGAAGGAAAGGACTAGGCAGTGTTCAGCCAACTGCCTGTGAAGCTGTACATGGTAAACAAACAGTTTGCACCTTCTGATTGCTAAAGATAGAACCAAGGTGGCTTCTGTTTGAGAGGTGGGGAAAGACTGCTGCAGTGAACGGAGTCTGTGGCTTTCACAGCCTCTGGTGAACAAGTCTGAAGTGTCTTGTGGCTGCCCTGCCCCTTGTAAGAGCGAGTTGCTTTATCTCCGGAAGGTATGCGTGTCGTACGGGTGTATTTTTTTGAGTTAACCAGAGAATCATTAGGGATTGGAAGGGACCCTGAAAGATCATCTAGTCCAATCCCCCTGCCACAGCAGGATCACCTAGACCAAGTCACACAGGAACATATCTGGGTGGGCTTTAAACGTCTCCAAAGGAGGAGACTCCACAACCCCCCTGGGCAACCTGTTCCAATGCTCCATTATCCTCACTGTGAAGAAATTCTTTCTCAGATTGATGTGGAACCTCCTATAGTTAGGTTTCTTGGGTGCTGCTTGGGTTGAAGAGAGACACTGGAAAAGAAAATGGATAGATGAGGTGCTGATGCCTGTGAAGATTGGGGAGAGGAAGAGTACTGATGGTCTTTCTTGATATGTGGCTGTCCCTCTTTTGCCAGGGCTTTTGCTTTGCACCTGAGGTGCTGTCTGGATGTTTGGGCACAAGAGCACTGGAGCATTTACTATGGTGCTTGGTTCCCCTCATGCCCAGCTCTGCAGGTTGCTGTTTAAATGTCGTATTCCTGGGACCCAGGAGTAGCATGGCAGGTGTTGGCTCCCTGATTCAGCTCTGCGGCCTTTGCTTCGTAACCTGGGTGATGCCTCAACAACAGCTCAGATCCAAATACAGCTGCTCGGAGCTGCCCTGCGAGACAGACTCGCTGTTGTGCAGGTCTGGAAACAGTCGCTTTGCAGAACTGGGCAGCAGGGTCCCATCCCAAAAGCCGGACCTGAGGTTTCTCCACTGCTGCTTTTGCATCTGTTTGTGTTTCCTGGTGTCTCGTTTGCGTCCCCAAACACTGCAGACAGTGATTATGTGTAATTGGTACCGTCGGAGCCAGGTATTGCAGCACAGGTAAATACTAATCTTCTGCAATTCTGCCTTGACTAGCTTGACAAATTCCATCAGGGGAAGGAACGTGGAAAATATTGTTTAGGAAAAGCCCTGCTCCTGAGGCTCTGGTGTTGCGTCATTAAGGGACAGGTTGAAGTAATAACTGCAGTTATTGTGCGGCTCGATTTTGTGTGTCCTTACTTGTCATCTGTACATCCAGGTACAAATGGATTCGGCACTTTACTGTGAAAGAGCTAAATGCTGCCTGCTCGTAACTAAATGTTGTGGACGTCAAGCTAGGAAGGGTGCTGTGAGAGCAAACGCCATGTACAGAGTAGACAGCAGACCTTTTTCTGCATTCGTGGCCCTTTTGAGTCCAGTCCTCGCAGGACTCATGTGAATGTGTTTGGGTAGCTACCCACAACAGGTCACAGCATCGTCATTTGTCTTTTTCATTTATCGCTAGAGCCAACATTCATCAATCAACATCAGCCACTCAGTCAAAGGTCCACCTAGCCCCAAGCCTTTATCCAGCGACACTTAGTACAAAGACCTATGGAGGATGTCAGAACAGCATAAATACAGAATGAACCCCTTCTGGTGTTGTCTTCCAGCCTTCAGTGAGTGGCGGCTCTGAGCCCGGAGGTGCTGTAGTAACTTCAGATGAGCTCACTGGGGGTTTTGTTCTCTGGCAGCTCTGAACATGTTGTCAGTCTTCAGAGACATCCTGGGGCCTCTTTTGCCCTTACACCACGGTTCCTTGTTTAACCCGTTTACTGCTGCTCTGCAGGGCTAAGCAGTCTCACAGAACTTGTCTGCGTAGCCAGTTATTCCCCTTCTTCACAAGTTTCGTGTTTGAGTGTCCCTGTAAGTTAGGCATCACAGTGGCAAAGGCTGAGGGGCTGACAGAGTTAAGGCATCGTCTTTGCCCATACACAAAAGAGTAAAACTTCCTGCTTAAAATGTTACCTTCAGTGTAGATTCACAGCTTTTAAGGCCAGAAATTAGATCAGTGCAGTCTCCTACTGTGACCTGCATGGCACAGGCTGTAGAATTTCAGTTGGTAATTTCTGCATCTACTTTTAACAGCTGTGGATGAGCCAGCCGGTAGCTTTTAGGGGGTTATCAAATCACGATTTGACAACTAAATGGTAAGGAATTTACCTGTCTCCTATGTGATCTGTGTAAATGGCAAGTAATCATTACTTCTACAAATCTGTATTTATTTGATGTTTCCTTTATTTGGGGTTTTTGGGTTCAGACACTGGATATTGTAACCTGCGTCGGCTGGGCTTAGAGACTCCTGCTATTTAATGCAATCTTCCAGAGAAGCAAGTTAGACTATAGGAGTTTGACAAGCTGCAGGTTTATCCTTTTTGTTGTAGAAAAGAGGTTTGGTCCTGATTTTTCTGATCAGAGACAGTTTTTCTAGATCTCGACTGATTTCCAGACTTTTCAATATATTTTTAAAGTGAAGGTATCAAGAAGAGAAGGCGTCACGTCTTGCTACAGTACAAGGGCACTTTTGCCCTTTTACTCACAGCACTGAGCTGGGAACATGATCCTCTACAATGACCTCTGAATCCCTTTCTGGACCTCTGATTCCCAGGATGCAAGCATCTATTTCATTAGTGTCATGGGTCTTCGCTCGTGAACATCTGCCCCTAAGTACATCTTGCTGGATCCCAGCTCTTCCCATCATCCAGGTACCTCTGTACAATCTTCCTCTGCTGTTGTGAGCTGACTGCCAGTCGTGGTAAAGCCTGCTCTTTCCATTCCAAATCTAGCTGAAAGTTAGGTGTGTTTATCCCCCCAAGTTAATTAGCTGTGACTGTTTGCAGAGGGTGCTGTCAGTATTTTAAGGCGATACTGAAAATACCCTGTAGTAGCGGCAGTACCGTTCCCTGCAGATGGAGAGGAGTGCCAGGAAAGGGATAAGACGATATGGTTTGTCGTGCTGCCTCTTGGTACTAGCTCTGCTGACGTCAGATCGGGGAGACGTGTGAGGCCTGCTGGAGCGTTCAGTGTTTTAGCTGAGCAGTTGTAAAAGGCAATGAAGTGGTGACAGAGATGCTTTTTTGTCCCTTTGATTATCTGTTCGTTGTGTTGGTGCTTCAGAGTGATACTGTGATTTAAGATGATCAGGCTTATTTTTGTCAGTGGCCAGGGGTATGAAAGTTGTTTGCTCGAAATGTTAGTCAGTCTTTTGTGATGGCGAAGCGTATGGGTTTAAAAAAGAAAAAAAAACCCATCTGTTCATGGCTGTTTTTTCTCTGACAAGATGGTCCCCCTTAATGTGTCAGTAGCTGAAAAGCAGTTGTGGTCTTCTAATTCAATGCTGTATTTAGCCCCTTGGCAGAATCAGTGCTTTGTCTGTGCTGAAGACAACTTCCATTTGCTTTGTTGCTGAGAACTGCAGAGCGTCAGGAGCTGGAAGGGACCTTGAAAGACCATCCAGTCCAATCCCCCTGCCACAGCATGATCACCTAGATCAAGTCACACAGGAACATGTCCAGGTGGGTTTTAAACATCTCCAGTGAAGGAGACTCCACAACCCCCCAGGGCAGCCTGTTGCAGTGCTTACTGAAAGTTTTAAGTCATGGAAATGCCTTCTGCGTTGCAGACTTTACTGGCCCGTGGTTACTGAATTAAACTAAAGCATCTTTTATAGTGGACAGTGGCTTTTGTTTATTGTATATGCTGGGCCTTGCCTTGAGTGTCACGTTTCTGTGATGCGTCATGACATGAAGCCTTTACAATAAGGGGCACTCACATGGTGTTAAAGGAAATAATTACAGACTATATTCTATTTCATGTGGTACCAGGTGGAACGAACCTGCAGTCCTGCTTTGCCTTTCCCATGGCCCTTCGGTACAAACGTTACTATTTAGTTAGTTTTTCAGTAATTAGCAACAAGACTTCCAGGAGCGTGTGTTCTGACAGACTGTATTGAGACGTGCAGATAGAAGCCAGTCCAAACTTAACTTGAATGGAAATGGCATCGTTTTCTAACACAGGTTCATGGCACCAAGGGTGACCATTCTGAGTTGATGCTCTGGATAAAGCCAAGAGGAGATCTGTACTTGATTTGTCTCTGTCAGCTGAAGTCTCTCTACTTCAGCCAATACCAGCGTCTCTGGAAGTAGCTGTGGTCTCACAGAAGGGTCCGTAATCAGCCGGCTGTTGGCACTTGTTCACACTGCAAAGTGAAATGGCAGATTGTGCTCAGGGAATTCTTCTCAGTGGCCTTTGCTGCTCTTCTCAGTATTTGTTTGTTTGTTTTGTTTTGTTCTATAAACTCTGCCTGTATGTGATGGCTCTGGTTCACCCCAAAGCTCCTTGCCAACTGCAGAACAGAAGACAGTGACTCTTGAACCTCTGTAGTTAGATCATAGAATCATTAGGGATTGGACCATCTAGTCCAATCCCCCTGCCACAGCAGGATCATCCAGACCAAGTTGCACAGGAACATATCCAGGAGGGTTTCAAACGTCTCCAGTGAAGGAGACTCCACAACACCCCTGGGCAGCCCGTTCCAGTGCCCTGTCACCCTCACTGGGAAGAAGTTCTTTTCATATTGATGTGGAACCTCCTATGTTCCAGCTTATACCCATATCAGAATGCAGAATACCTATGTGCTTTCTTTGGATTTATTTTTTACTAAATTCTTTTCAACTGTTTGGGCATAACTTGTGAAATGGTGAAACCAGTTAGAATACTGGTATCACGAGTGTAACTGTATTTTAATCCTATTTAGTATCAAACAGAAGTCTGTTTGTGGAGTCTCCTTCTCTGGAGATGTTTAAAACCTGCCTAGGTGTGTTCCTGTGCGACTTGGTCTAGGTGATCCTGCTGTGTCATGGGGATTGGACTGGATGATCTTTCGAGGTCCCTTCCAATCCCTAATGATTCTATGATAACGACTAGGGGAAGCATGCTAGCAGGGAGGAATCCGTAAAAGAGGACAACAGAGAAAGCACTTTCCTGTACCCATGTAAAGTACTGGGATGCCTTCTCCTGGCACACCATTCTCATTCTTGGCATGCTGACTACAAAGAGTCAAGTATGGCTCTTGGGGGGATGATGAGGGTAGTCCAAGAGCTTGAAAGGCTCCCTTTGCTGCTGTTTGATGTAACAGGTAATGGTCTTGGCTGTTGACTTGTTTTTTACATGCTATATATATGGACTTCCAACATACTTTTTAATGCTCCATTACACACAGCTTATCTGGGGTTACACAAAGTTCTTTACTTATAATCTGTTGTTTTCAGGTTTTTTATGAGTTAGTTTCATGGCTGAAATGTGCCCTACTTGGTCTTCAGCCAGAGGTCGAGTTGGAGGGCTGTGTTTTATGTGTTGGACATTTGGGTTTGGATGCTCTTAAAGAGAGTGAAAAAATGCTTTTGTACCCTTTAAAACAAACTGTGGTGTCATTCATAGGTCTCAAGTCCAAAAACATACTATAGATGGACTTCAGAACTCAGAGAAAATGGAACTTGTTTGTTGAAAGAAGTGACCCATAAGAAAATGAGCTGCTGAATAATAGAAAGGGGATTTGATGTTAAATCATTAAGTGCCCCTGAGTGAGGGATGCTGTGTGAGCCTGCGTGTAACTGCATTGCCCGCACATTCAGGCTCTGAATGTAACCAGAGCTGGTCTCATCTTAGGCTTTTGAAGACCCAGAGGTGCACGGCAGAGGCAGTTCTCCAGATTCTGCCGTGCAAAGCCTGCAACGTGGGCAGAGAAAATTAATTCACATTGACTCTGTGGACTTTGTGTTCTAGTGCATTTGTCTGTTTCTTGAGGCAATTGTGCAACTAGAGGGTTTTCTTTGTTGAAACTGTTCTTTGGTTTTACTGTAGCCCACAAGGGTTTGGGCTTGTCTGTCTTGGTGATGCCTGTTGAACCTTGATTCTGCCTTAGTAGACATTTGAAACATTTAACATATTTAACTGCCTACTTTTACCTTTTATTTCCCCTCCCTCAAATGCTGAGATTTGTTTCTCTTCTCATGGCTGAAAAGTTTGAATCCCAGGAGCAGAGTGATTTTGGGGTTTGTTCTTTTATGCATTAAGACGAAATCCCTGGCAATAGGTGTTGTTCAGGCAGCATCTATGCTCTGCTCAACATATTTTCAATTAGACATGCAGCCTTCTGTTGAGGATAAAGCATTTTTGTTCTCGGGGAATTTAGCTCACATTTCTGGCATTGTCTTTAATCTGTTTTGTGTTGTGCGGGAACAGCTTCCCGTGTGATTTTGAGGAACTTAAGAAACTCTGCTTAACGCAGAGAGGAATGTGCGCTGTGCCACGTGGGGTTTTCCAGGTTTATGTGACGCTGCAGAAGAGACTGAATCGTTTGTGGTGTTGCTGTTGCTGGGCTGCATCAGACTCCCCGTCCACCTAGCAAAGAATTGCCCTAACGTGAGCCTCCAGTGTCGGCAAACGTGTTTTGTTTCAGGGACGTGCCTTTTCCTTATCCCACCCAAATTAGTTTCCATTTCCTATGTAAAATTAGGAGTTGTTGTAAGAAGCTGGGCTTTAATTATTGCTTCTGTAAAGCTTTGTTAATTCCAACAAGTCTAAATATTGTGAAATCCACATGGGCGAAGAAATAATGCCCCGTGTAGATTTGTCAAGGTCAGATCAATCTAATTTCCTTTAATGACGGGATAACAGGCTTTGTGAATGGAGAAGCAGTAGATGTCATTTATCTTTAGTAAGCTCTCAGTGCTCCCTCATGAGACTTTTTCCACTGAAACATCTGCTCGTAGGGTGGGTATTTGGCAGTTTGGTAGCATTCAGCATTTGCAGTAATGATCTCTCTGATAGAATAGAGAACATGCTTATTAAATTTGCAGGCAACAAGCTGGGAAGAGCTGCAAGCATGTTGGTGGACACCATTAGAATTCAAAATGATCTTTACAAATTGGAGAAACTGTCTGAAAGGATGCATGTCAATAAGGAGAAATGTGGAGAGATGTTTGAAAATAGGAGTAATCAGCTACATAAATACAGAATAAGAGACAACTGCCTAGACAGCTGGTGTACAGAAAAGGTCTAGCAGCGCTAATGGATCAGAAACCATACAGGTGTCAGAAGGACCGTGCTGTTCTGCAAGGAACAAACAGCACAGTGACATGCAGAAAGGGGGAGAACGGTCTTGAAGACACATTAGATGGTCTTTTCTTCTGTTCACATGGATAAGGCCTCCCATGAAATGACTTCTCATCTTGAGCATCCCACTGTCAGAATGGAGGAATTAATTGAGGAGAAGTCACCTCCCTGTCTGGTGCTAGGAGAACAAAGAATCTCCTTCGACTGCACCTGGAAAGTTCAGGTGAGGCACTAAGCAAGGCTTGCTGACATGAAGGATTGCTGAGCACCGAACTGAATTTCCAGAGGAATTTCTGGAATGCTACTGCAAACAGAAAGTGTTTCCTCCTATAGATTTTGAATTGCTGGAGTTACTTTTTGAATTACACGGCTCTTTGTCTTCATTTAAGAACCAGGGAAGGTACAGGCTCCCGTGTTGTCTTCTCTAAGTTGCCTGATATTTTTTTAGCCTGTACTGTTTTGTTATCCTCTCAAGTGACAACCACTCTCTTCCATCCGACATTGTACCTTCTCCATCCTCCTCAGTGCCCTTCTCTGACTTCCTAGTTCTCCTCAAATGGAAACGGTGGGAAGAGCAGAGGGGAGGTAGGGCTTTAACAAAGTGAGACTTCAAAACATCCTCTGTGTGCGTTTCCTCGCGAACCTTTATAGGAGGGTTCTTGCTGTCTTTTTGCCCGCACTTGTGCGCTGACTGAAGGTCTCTCAGTTGCTCGTTGCGACGTGTGGCTCTGAAGCAGTAGAGTTATTTCAGCTCCGCAAATTTTAGCAGGTGGTTCTGGGTTTCATGGTTTTTTTTTTCCTTTCTGTTTGTGTTATGTATTTACCAGCGGGTAGTTGTCTGCTCTCAGACTGCACCACGTGTGCTCGTGTACCGAGGCCTCTGTCTGACCTTCCATGGCTGCTGGCCAGGCAGATGCTGCATCGAGGCAGGGACTTTGGGTGCCTGGGCGGCGGCTGCACAACAGCACCAAATGTCTCTGCTGTTCGGCAGCGACAGTCAGGTATTTCTGATAAAGTTGGTGGGGGTTAGTGGACTTGTACACACAGTGGGTGCTGCAGAAGAGCGTGTTGGAGGGTCTGCACCACTCCAGGAGAGCAGTGCTGCCAGAGCAATGCTGCCCGGCAGCCCTTGCAGGATGCTTTGAAACAGCTTCCGGTAGCAACCAGTGCCTTGGGGAGCAATGGCGAAGGATGCTGTAGGTCTCGTAGGACGTTTTCAGTGAGGTCTGTCTTAATGCCTGTTTGTGAGCACAAAAGGGAAAGTGCATTAAAAATGTGCGTTTGTATAGAATGCTTTTAATGCAAATGGCTGTGGAAAGGATGATGTATTAAGGGGTTTTTTCCTTCTATTAGTTATTCTTCTGATGAATAACCGTGCACCAACCCATGGACTTCTGTCTGGAGAGTGGAGTGCCAAGACTATATGAGATGGGAGTGTCTCATGCTTCAGTGTTAAAAGATTATGGATAATTAATTCCAATTTTGGTTTGCTTAAGAAAAAGCTACTTGCCCACCTAAGCTTTTCCTTTCCTGGGTTTTATGTAAGAGCCATGTACTGCTTGGAAAGCTTTTTTAGAAACAGATCAGAAGAAATTTGTCTTTTTAATGGATTTATTTAAATAAAGATGCAGGCTATTACTTGACTTCCTGAATTCTGGAAACTCTGGGCATGTTGTTGGGGTGGTTTTTTTGCAGTTAGACTTTGGCTTCAAAGTGCAATTATTTTTCACAAGCCCAAGAAGGAGTCTGTTGCCTGTTATGAATAATAGAGTATGGTAATATCACAGCTATATATGCAAACTCTGCAGACTGGCAGCACAGCTGCTAAGCGTTACGTTTCTGAAATATGTACAATATGTTGTCAACAGATTTAAAACCAGGAACATGATATGGTTTGTTTCTGCGCGTGAGGGTGTTTTGTAGGAAAATTTAATGATGAACCGTTCTACATTTTGACCTTTAAAAAATTTTTCTGAGCCTCTGCGCTTTCTAGTGAATTGGGGAGATTCTCAAATTAAGATGTGGAATCCTAATGGCCACCCTGACATTTCCTAGGCCTAGCTGGATACCTGGGCTTGATTAGTTTTCTAATGTAGTTGCTCTGCCAAGCTGGAGAGGCGCTTTCACGGTGCAGCTGGAGAGCGATGCCACTGCAGAGTGTGTTCCAATTAATAGGGGATGCTGTTCTGCTAATGGAAAGTTGGGTTTTTGTTCCTCTTCTCCGATATGCATGCCAGTGGAAGTGTTGTAGGGAAGTGTTATCGCTGTTGTTTTTGTGGTTCATTCTTATCTTCCATCAGTCTTCAAATAAAGAAAAAAATAAGAGAAATGCAGCATGCCCAGCTGTCTGAGAGCAAATGTGAATCAGCAAGATAAACCTTCAGAGGGTGTAATGGGCCTGACTACAGATGATCCTTCAGTGCCTCACTACCATCCTATAGCCTGTGTTCTGTGTGAACCGCAGGCAGCGTGAGACAACAGGTGCAAATAAAGCAGAGAACCCACGACAGCCCATCATTCTGGTGCTGAGAAGGGAACGGTGCGTGCTCGGGCCATCGTCATCTGTTCTCCTACCTCTGGAGCAAGGAAATTGAAGAGAACGGTCCAGAAACATGGGGAAGTAAGAAATGAGCATGTGGAATATTGTGTCCAGTTCTTGTTCCACATCAATATGAACTTCTTCATGGTAAGGGTGACAGAGCACTGGAAGGGGCTGCCCAGGGTGGGGTTATGGAGTCGTCTTCTCTGGAGACGTTTGAAACCCTCCTGGATGTGTTCCTGTGCGACTTGGTCTGGGTGGTCCTGCTGCGTCAGGGGGATTGGACTAGATGATCTTTTGAGGTCCCTTCCAATCCCTAATGATTCTGTGATTCTGTGAGTAAATGTGAAGACTCTAGTACATTTAGGTTTTCTGCCTCTCACCGGGAAAATGCTAGAACAGACTTTGGAGCCCTGCTGCTCAAGAGGAGGGGCAGACAAGCTCTTTTCTGAAATGCCAGTGCTGGGGTGAGGGGGGCCCATGACTGCTGAGCAGTTCCTCAGGAGTGTCTGTGCTGTTTCTCTCACCTGCAAAGAGAAACGCCAGCGTTAGCAGATCAGTGATGGTGTCTGCGCTGGCAGAGGGTCCCAGAACTGATTTATAGCACTTGTTCAGCTTTCAGCGAGCAGCAAATGTGTTGCTTAATTATTCATGGCAGATGTATTATTGCAGGAAATTAAGACATGAAGCAAACAAGTAAAAACTATTACTGAATAGAGCTATAAACAAGGTGAGGTGGAAGGAGATGGAGGGGGACAGTGCTGAGGTGTTGAAAGGACCTTGAGCTCAGGAGTGTTTCACACCATCTCGAAATAATTGGTTAAATTCCCAAATCTTTTAAGTGATCATCTGTAGAATGCAATTAAATATTCTATTAGCTAACAAGTTGGGTTTAATTTGTTACATTTGTAATCTAAATTACCACATTTGTGAATGTGCAAAACTTTCCTGTGGCTGCTTTCAGCGTGTCGACTAAGGGAAGGCTCGGTTCTCCTCACATCTTTGGCTTCCTTTGAAAAGATTTGACATTTAACTTGTGCAGGAAGGTCAGGGCAGCCTTTGCCTTTCTGTACCAAAGAAAATGCTTTTGGGTTCCTGGGCTGCTGTTCTGTGGGAGGCGATGGTGTAGGGTGCTGCTGCAGAGAGTGGGGCTGGAGTCAGAGCTGCTGGCAGTAGACTTCCGTTGTTTGAAGCCACTCTGCAGAAGGCATGTCTGTGTCCAGCTGTCCTTCAGGATGACCTGATCAGGTTAGGTGGGCCTTTGAGCCACCTGATCCGGTGAAAAGTGCCCTTGCCTATGTCAAGGGGGGGTTTGGAACGAGATGATTTTAAGGACCCTTCCAACCCGAACCATCGTATGATTCTGTGATTTGTTTAAAGATTTATTCATGTGTGTTGGTGACCTCTGCCATGAACTTGTCCTCCTATCTGTGTCCAATGCCCTGTCCTCATCAAGAACGCAGAGTAGTTGGCTTTGAAGAGCACCAGCACTTTCCCGTTCATCAGGTAGCGTTAGGATGTGGTTGGTGTTTGATTTCTCTCCCCTGTGCTTGGGGGGAGTTGCTCATTTGTTGTTGATCCAGGTTCCCATTAGCTCTGAGCCTTGCAGATTTCACGACCATTTTTCAAATAGGTAGTCAGTAACTGTCCAAAACTTACTGAGGAGAAAATGGTTTGAAGAAAACCTTTTCAACATCTCTTTTGAGAGAAGAATGGTTACCTTTATTAAAGACATTACAGGGAGTATCTCTAAGTTTGTGTGTAACCTCAGGCTTCCAAGAGTTTCCATTTCATTACTGTTCATAAGCTCATTATTTTGGTACATCTGTAGTAATTTTGGAGCCCTTTATAACTTCAATTATGTAGCTTGAAATGTAATGATATTCGAAGTCCTGTTATGGAGGACTCTGAGCAATTTTAAAGCAGGCAAAAGGCTGACTCTGCACCACATCGCAGAGACTGTGTCTACAGACAGGGTTACTCTGGGTTTTCTGTGGGGTGGGTGTACAAAGTGGCAAAAAATCAGTCACTGTCATTACTCACAGTCTTTCAGACCGAGTGACAAGATAGTCTTGTGTAGTTCCATTGCTGTGGTGGAAGGTGTTGTAGTCCACTTGCAAACAGGCTGATAGGAAACTGTGCAAATATGGGACAAGGTAAGGAAATGTTCTTTAGTTTGTCCTATGAGGTTAGTTTCCCTGAGTCTTGGTGTTTGTGAAGCTCATCTGTTGATGCAGCATGTGACAGGAATAGAGCAAGAAAGAGATCTAGTAAGAATCTGACACGGAATCATAGACATTGAAGTGCGTGTTGCTAATTGTGTTTTGTGAACACTTGCTGTTCTGTACACGTGCGTCTTCGAATCGCCCAAACAGAGCTTCGCTAGCAGACCTAATCAACTGGTTCTGAAGCCATTTAGCTTTTTTAATTACTCTTGTCAAAGTGAAAATTTATGTGAAAGGACTTGACTGTGCAATTAGCTACTGAACGTTTTCTGTGGCAATAGTGGGAAGACAATACCAAGTCCCAGAATAGCAGTAGATACAACCATAGGAACAAATCTGCTTCAGCAGAGAAAGAGATATACTAGGAACTAATCTGAATGAGAGATGATTTATTTTTTAAATATGCATATATTCACAGATGTGAGCATAAAAAGGCTGCCTGTGTTAGAAATGCCTGTCCCCAGCTGAACGGCAGGTTAGTTCTCACTTGCTGATTTCCCTCTGGTTTGAGGGCCCCACTCTTCATGAGCAGAGGCTGCTGCTCTGCCTGCAGTGAGGGCTGAGCGTGCTGTTGGAGGTGTAACCAGATGTTTGACCTCTGAGCTGCTGCGTGTGGCTGAACTTTAGGAAGAGGGGTTAATCTTCCCTGTGCTGCAGCTGTGGCAGAACAAACACATAGTGGGTTTCTTCTGTGGGCTGCAGGAGCCTGGTTAGTGTTCTTTCAATGATCTATAGATCATCTGCTCAGATAAATTATCTCTCTCAACACCTTCACACTAAACTAATCTAGGCATTTAAAAAATAAATAAACTAGGAAGTGTCTATAAAGAGCTCCTGTCTAGTGAAGTGGAGCAGTTGGTGCCTAATTAATGAATCTCATTTGCCGGCCCGTATATGCATTTGCCACTCCCCTCTGCAGAGCGCTGTCATCCACAACAGCCCTTGCCAAACCGCACCATGCACCGGCAGCACCTCCAGCTGGGACACTTATGCCTTTGGTACGTGGCCATGTTGAAGAGGACAAAGTTCACGTGGGATCACAGAACATAAGGGATTGGAAGGGACCTCGAAAGGTCATCTAGTCCAATCCCCCTGCCACAGCAGGATCATCTAGACCAGGTCGCACAGGAACATATCAGGTGGGTTTTAAACATCTCCGGAGAAGGAGACTCCGCAACCTCCTGAGCAGCCTGTTCCAGTGCTCTGTCATTCTCATTGTGAAGAAGTTCCTTCTCATACTGATGTGGAACCTCTTAGGTTCCAGCTTACACCCATTGCTCCTTATCCTATCACTAGATGACATTGAGAAGAGCCTGGTTCTGCCCTCCTGACACGCACCCTTCACATATTTATCAACATTAATGAAGTCACCCCTCAGTCTCCTTTTCTCCAAGCTCAAGAGACTCAAGAAGAGACTCAAGAGACCCTTTCCTCTTCAGGGAGATGCTCCACTCCCTTGACCATCTCTGTGGCTCTGCACTGGACTCTCTCAAGCAGCTCTGTGTCCTTCTGGAACTGAGGGACCCAAAACTGGACACAAGATTCCAGATGTGGGCACCCTTCACGGGAGCAGCACTGTCCCTCTCCCAGCTCGGCTGTGTCCAGGGCAAACTGGATCTGTTTGGAACCATAGTCCCTAAGAGGTGTCATGCATTGGTTTTCTGCCAAGCAAAACCAATGTTTTTACAAACATGATTTAAAAAATACAGGTTTACTGACAGATCACTGAGCTGGTGGAAGGGACCCGTGCTGGCTGTGTGCCAGCTGACTGAGCTAACTCTCCCTTCCCGAGAACAACACGGCGAGGGCGGCTGAACAAATGCTGGTGCTCGTCCTCCTGTGCTTGGAAATGCTTAATAGATTCAAAGGCTCAGAATTGTAATGCAGCTCTGTTCTGTATTGACAGAGGTCTCTGAAGTCACTGGAACGTTTTATGAAGCGTACATGCCGGGTTTGGGTTATTTGTAGCAGGGTGCTTGATGATTTGTGATCTTCATTAGACTTTGTAGTGGAAGGTCACTCTGCGCGCGTACGCACACGCCTGAAATAATTCATTTTGCTGCCTTCTAGCGCCTGCTGCACCTGGGCGTGTTTCTGGCAAAGGAAATTGCTTCTTTTGGGGACTGAACAACAAATAACATTTCTCCAAAGACACGACGTTTTCACAAGGACTCAGGTTCCGGGTCCATACGTGGATGGGCCAGATGCAGCAGCACCAAGACGTCCATTCCTTGTGGAAATGTTTAAGAGTAGGTGAAAGGGCTCAGAAACCAGAGGAGTATTTCCATTTGGTCTCAGACAGCACATCCACTTGGGGATTTGGGCTGCAGATAGAGGCAGCAAGGTGCTGTGAGGTAGAAAGTTGTTCTTAGTACCACCTAGGCTGGGTGTTTGTTTCAGCTGGCTACAGTGAGATCAAGGAATCCAGCACCTTTCAAGCTGAATTGTGCTTTTTGAGCAGTTGTTGAACTCTTAAGTGAGGGATAGCAGCTCCTTTTAGTGTGTAAATGTTCTGTGTGTGAGGGAGGAGGCTGTTGGCATAAATTGCCTCTTTTTCTTTCTGAAGAAGCTGGAAAGATTGCAACGAATGGGGCGATGCAAGAGTGTCATGGTTAAAGCTGGTTTTGGTGTCCCAGACACTGTAATTCCAGAAGGCATGGAGATGCCCCTAATTGCAAAAAGAGAGCGAATCTATATATGGAGTAAGTTTTGTAGGAGAGTCCTAAAATGTGGCCACCAGGCAAAAGAGGTTGTCTCTTCAGTTACACCATGAGAACGTGTGTTGAAGGGACAAAACCACGTAATTTGTCTGACTGCAGAAATTCTGCACTGGAATGGGCTGCCATGGGGGGCTGTGGAGTCTCCTTATCTGGAGATGTTGAAAACCCCCCTGGATGTGTTCCTGTGCGACTTGGTCTAGGTGGTCCTGCTGTGGCAGGGGGGTTGGACTAGATGATCTTTCAAGGTCCCTTCCAATCCCTTATGTTCTGTGATTGTGTGATACATGTGCCAGCATGTGGATGTTAACGGTGAGGTGTGTGTCACACATCCCTCAGAAGAGTAATGAAGAACTGCTTTATGTTCTGAAACTTGATTTCAAATATAGAGAGAGAGTGCTGCACGCACCGAGTTTTTTTTCTGCGAAAAGGATGAACAGGAGCAGAAACCTGCATTTGCCTGGGGAAATTGAAGTACCTTTTCTCAAGGTGTTTGCAGGTAGTTCACCTTACAGGTGTGTGAGAAACGTTTGTGTTCTGAGCTCCAAGAGATACTTGAGGCATGCTGCTGGTCTCCTCTTGTCACCTCCCTCCTGACTCTTTGCTCCTTGTGATTGAACATTTTTGAAGTTCTTTGGAGGGTGATATTTTGTCTCCGCAATAATTTTTGTTTTATAAATGTTTTTTAGAAGCAAGTCCTCTTGACCGCGTATCATCAATCTCGGTAAATGATTTGGTGGGATACTTAATTTGAAGTTTCTACGTTGCTTATGACAAGATGTTTCTGCTGCTGTCACTGTTGATGATTCATAGCTCAAGTGAAGTGCTTAGCACTTCAGAAAACATGTAATGCAGGCAGTCCCACTCATAAAGTCTTTCCATCCATTTTAGAAAAATAAATTAAAGAAGGAGAAAAGAAGTCCCCAGTGATCTGAGGTTTGTTTGCAGGACCAGCTCTGAAATGTGGTGGGAGGGAGGCAGGGCCACTTCCCGATAATGAATTGGGAAAGAAGCTAGAATAACACATGTTCTCAGTTCTTTTGTTTTTCCCAAGCACATGTGTGTGCAGCCAGGGGATTTTGTGACTCTGGTGATGCTTGTGTGTGCCTGTGGGGACAGGGGCGGGGTGCTCATTGCGATGGATCCCAAATGGTTTGGGGGATTCTGCTGTAACAGCTGGGCTTACGGCTCTGTATCACATGCTCCTTTCTCAACGATAGGATATCGGGATGGGTGATTAGGAGGAAGCAGAAAATGAAGAGGCCTTGTGTTGGTTAGATGAAAAACCATAAAATGGAGTATTGAATGTTGGCTCCATCTGGACGTGGCTGATGCTCTGCTCGGTGTCTGTGTTGGAGCAAAAAGGGCTGCCTATTAAAATGATGCAGACGCAAAGCTTTTAAGGGCAAGTGAAGGTAGTGGTTGGCTGCCTGAATTCCTGCTGTTTTGCTGTTAGTGATGTTTTCTCTGTAAGAAGCTTCAGTGAGGCAGCCTGACAGATGGCAACGTAGGGAAGGTGCAAACAGGGGCACTCCCAGAAAATAAACTGTTGAGCTTTAACTGTTTCGCCGAAGCATTCAGAACACATGTAAGGATTTGGGCAAAACTACACAGACAAGTTACAGCAGTTAGGTGAAATTTCAGGAAAAAGCAGTGGCAGTTGTTTTTTCCCCAGCCAAGCTGAATTCCAGGGATGCCACTGGGAGCAGCTGCACGCCCTGAATGCTGATGGGCAGCTGGTGCCAGTCATGCTCCCCCACTAACCTCCTCAATGTTTCAAGTAAATACCCTGCAAGTAAATGACACTGCAGAAGTGCATTTGCAGCTGTATGAATTCGGTGAAAAGGAGCAGAATCCTGAAGGAGCCAGAAGAGTGGTTTGGGGGGAGGAATCTGGCTGCTTTGGGCAGGTGATGCTTGAGGACTCTGCACTGGCAGCCACTTGAGAGTAAAGCACATTCCCCTGTTTCAAACAGTTTATTCCAGGTTTTAGTTGGGCTTTAGCTCTTCGATTGCTTTTGGTCTCATGGAAGGGTAGAAGATACTGGGGAATTTAGAGGTTTTGTTGCTGGAGCTGGGGGAGGTAAATGCAAGCGGAGGAAACTGTAGATAAATTTAGAAGATTGTGATGTGGGCTGTGTATGGACTCGTGTCATTTAAATACAAAGCAGTGTTGTAGCCACTCTGTGTTTAAAAGCACTTAAGGTTTGAGTGGACCATAAAAATGTGTGCAGATGTTCTTCTTGACTCTCAGCATTCAGGGTATTCAAACCGTTGTAGTGGCTTTCTTCAGAAATTATTTTATGGGACTCTCCGCAGTCTTTTAAAACTAAACCAAGGCTTTCTCTCCAATATTTAACCTTCACTGCAGATGTGAAAAAAACCCACTGTAGTATGTGTTTCTGCAGGTATAAATTACGGAATTTACATTAAAAAGAGAAAGCCTTTTAAAGTCAAAAGCAAAGGGAGGTGGAAAGTAGAGGAGTGGCAAGGTGAGCGTCTGCGCCTCCACTTCATTACGTGGTCTCTGAGTGGTGCTTTTTGTGGCCCAGCTTTGTGCCAGTGCTGTGGCAAACGTGAGTTCAAGCTGGATTCATGCCCTGTTGGACTGTTGTGTTGGGAGTCGCTGATGCGCTAATGAATGCAAACTCAATCTAGGCCTTTCTGAGACCTTCCCTACTGCCTGGTGCACGTTCATCTGAAGTGCTGACAGAGAAAGTCCTCTTTTCTTTTTTAATATTAAAGAACAATAACGGCTTATTTAACACTGGGTGAGGAAGAGGTTTTAGCAGCAGTGCGCTGCAGTGAGATAGCGAAGATATCTCTGTGAGCTTCTCTACATCAAAGCCTGTGGAGCAGGATTTCTCTGCCACGGGGTGACCTCTGCAGTGCTTCAAAGTGCTGCTGCTTTGCCCATCAGCCAGCTCTGTTTTTGCTTTGACTCATGGTGTTCTTGCTCAAACCACAGAAAAGGACTTTTATCTGAGCACTTTCTTGGGAGAACTTTTCTGGAAGTATTTGGACTTTTGAAATCGAATGCCACAAATGTTTTTTCCGTGGCCGCGCGAGCACACTTGGCAGAAATAGAAGAAACTTAAGCATAGGGGAGCGAGCTTCTTGGGGAAGAAACCCTCTCTGTTGGTGGTTTCTGCAAGACTACCTGCACGTTTGTCTGGTGGTATTCTTTGTGCTCTTTTGTGTTTGCTGTGTGCAAACTGCTGTTTCCGAGGTACAGCTGATGCTTTGACACTCTTACTAGTTGAGGAGCTCTGTCTCGTTTGTACTCGAGTTGTATTTTAGTGCACTGTGTCATGGGAAGTGAGACCAGTTTATTTTCTCTTGTAATGGGCTGTGTGATCTGGATCAGACTTCTCTCGAAACCTCTGCGAGCCTGCCTCTATAAGCCTGGAACAGCCAGCCCATTATCAGTTAGTGCTGGCCAGCATCAGACATTTTCCCTACAGGAAATGAAAATGTTCAAGCATGAGGCCAGGGTTTCCTTCCCATTCCTGCCTTATCTCCCTGCTTCGGTCATGTGTTGCTTTGCACTGGAGACAGTTTGCCTACCAGACTGTTTGGGTTGCAGCCTGCAAACCTGTCTGTTTCCTGTGGATTTCTGTGTGTTGGTGCCTTTCCAAAGTGCTTGGATCAACCCATCAGAAACTGTTGTGTTCTGGTCGGGATTCCCCTTGTGGTGGACTGCACAGTGGTGAATCCTTGTGAGTTCTTGCGGACTTCTTCCCCCATTGTCCTTTTCTTAGGTAGGGCCCCAGGCATTTGCTCCTGGTACTTGCACCACCTTGTCTCAAACCCACCTGAAACCATTGGTAGCCCATCCATCTTCCTCTTTGAAGAAAGCAAATTGAAATCGGGAATGACACTTCCAGTGACACCAGTTCATATGCACCAATTTTCTTGGAAGAGCCCAGAAGAGCCTCTAAAAGCAGATGCAGCTCTGGTGACACCTGTCCGGGATGTGCAGGGAGGTTTGAATTCTGCTTCCCAGTCTGCTTTTAGCTTGCTGGGGGTAGGAAGGGCTTGGCAAGGGTGCATGGTGCGGGCATTGTTTGTCCCTCCAGATACAGGAATTAAAACACCTCTTTGTTTATGGAGGAGAGTAGCCACCATAGCTAGTGACAGTTAGTCTACTTATGCTGATTCGCTGGCTATTTAATGTTTTCAGCTATTGCTAATGAACTTAAGAAACAGATGAGTAATTTTTGCTTTAATTAAGACTAATCTTGCCATTTGAAGCAATATGTTGTTTTTTGCTATGCTTTTTCTGCTCTAAAAGCCGATGAGGACAAAAAGCAGCTCAATGGACCATTTAATGAAGGATAAAAATGGTCAGGTCATGCATTCTTTCCTTGTATTGTTCAACCATAACATAATATATATCCTGTCATTATTCCCACCCCATCCATTAGCCATCAGAGTTCAGAAGTAAACAAATTCCCTGCTCCCCTCTCCATTAAATGTAATTTCATGAACTGTATTATAACAAAGCTAACTGAGCTATAAGTAGAGAATGAAGACCTTAGTTTTCAATGTAAATGGCGTAAATCTGATTGTGCAGAGATGATGTGTGGGAAGGTATTGTTGCTGTAAGGATATTAGGTGAATAAATTTTTTAAAAAATTAAATCAAAGAACTGTTTTAGAATTCAGTAGTTGCAATCAAGAAATTCAAGTCTTTTGGAGGAAAATGGAAATGCTTCTCCTAGAGGTGCACACTGAACAAGAGTCAAAAATCACAGGTTATAATCAGGGCGGTGCAGCTGGGTGTACAAAGAAAGCTCTTGATGGTGGTGAAAGTGATGGTGCGTTGAAACAGGGGACAACAGTGATTTGGGGGGGGGGGATCTTCATTGGTGAAGATTGTGAACAAAGTCCTGAGATACTTAATTGTTAAACACTACTTTAAAATCAGTGTTTCTCTGAGTACATGGTTAGGGGAGCTGACCTGTGCTTGTCCCTTTCAACTTAAATTACTCCATCCTTTGTGCAATGGGGTGAGACATACAAAAAAACCTGGGGAACAACTTTGTGGATGCTGTGAGCTTCTGTGATTTGTCTACTCCTAGCACACTGCAGTATGGCAAGAGGTGATGAATTTCCCTGATACCTCATTTGGGGTTTCAGGAAACACATATGGAAATAGCAGGTGAGCTGGAAATGCAGAACGAAAGCTTTCTATTGACAAAAGTGGTTCAGAAGTTACCTTAAATTTTGCCTCAGTTTAAATGTTGTCTTCCTTTATGTGAGAGGTGATGTGGGATAGTGTTCTCCTATTTCTCAGCATTTGGACCATGTTTCCCCTTTTTACGGGGATGGCAAAAGCTGGTGCATAATGCTATTCAGTACAGCATGTGGTGCACTGCAAATGAGCGTTGATCTCTCCTTTCTAGGCTTTGCATTATTTATAGGTCAGCCTCTGCATAATTGCATTTGAATACTAGTTAACTAGTCATGTTTGCCATAAAAATAGGAAGTGCACATTTTAGAGAATTTCTTCAGAACTGGGTTGTTTTTTTCCCCCCTTTGTGTGTCCCTGCTGTTCTGAACTTTGCTAAACCCCAGCTCCTCCACAGACTGCTTTGTAGTGATAGCCAGGGTCAGTGTCCAGCACAGTTGAGGCATCTGTGTTCCTTAGCTGGACTCAAACACTGTCTCTTGTTCCATGTCCCAAAGATACTGTGAAATAATGGGCTCAGTGTTGACCTCCTGGTGCCTTGTCCTGGTTGCTGGTTCCAGGTTTCGTGATGATAGCATTGGGCTGATTTTGCCTGTGATGGTGGGGGAGTCCCCTCGCCCCACTTCATTTCTGCTTTCATTGAGTCACCCTGAAATGAAAGTTTTCTTTCCTGTTGAATGGAGGGAGATGAGCTGATTCTCTCAGCGTAGACAAGTGTTTGTAAGAACTAAATCCTGGTGATTCTTGGCGTGAATTTGGGAAAAAAAAAACCCTGGTAGTTAGAGGTTGAAGTGAGAGCTGAGGTTGAGGTTGTTGCAGAGCGTTTCCTGATTAGGAAGCGAAGGCAGCACTTTACTGCAGAGGTGCTGGAGAACTCTAGACCTCCTCGATATCCATATAGCTGTGCGCGTTGATCTGAAGCGGGGCTTCAAAGAGCTGTGCGCGCTGGTGCTTCTGCAGCGGCTGTCTGCTGAGTCGGGGTGCCACGTGTGTCCTCCTGACTGATCAGTTTTGTTTCTGTAATTGGCAGGCAGTGATGAATGCAGTCCTTGAGCGAGTTGCTCTTGTTTTTCTTGTGTTTAAAAATGTCAAGTGGACACATTAAATAATGCCCTCACATTCCCTGCTGCGCTTGCAGAAGCAGCAGCTAGTGTATGGCAAATTAGTCCAGCGGCTTCTTCTCTTCTTTCAGCAGACTGCTCCCTCTTAGGAAGGCATGGTAGGTTCTCTGCTAATACTTTTTTTTTTTCCTTTTTGAATTCCTCCTTAGTGCATCCTTCCCCCAGCCCTTTGCGCGTTGCCTGTGCTGGAAAAGGGCTGGCTGCAGAGACAGCACCATCCTGAAGCTCAGCTTGCAGTGATTGCATGTGGGACCTGATTATCGTTTCAGGCGTGGAAGACAATAAACATTACACCTAATTATAAATGTGTTCGTTTAATCTCTTAATGTTTCTTGTTTGACCTGTGTAATGCCAGGTCCTTGGAGCCTGTGTAAATGGTGTTGAGAATTGCTGCTTTAGTTCGCTGCACTCTGCTGCCGGAGTGCCTTGGCCCTACGTATCTGTGTCGGTCCTCTCCTTTCGGATTGAGGTTAAATCCATTTAAGGTAAACAGATTAACACATTTTCCCATGTCTAACGTGAGACCAGCGAGTCTGTCATTTCCCTAAAAGCATTGCGCGCGACAGGCCCCAGATGCTGAGCTTTTCTGGGCAGCTGTGTTATCTGCTTGGCTGGTAGGTTTTACAGCTGGTGTCCGGCTGTTCTTTGTTATGTTTATCTGCAGTCTCTGAGGCTAATCAGATTAGTAGATAGCATAATCTTGCTAAATATCTGATTCCCTTCTGAGCCCTGGGGTGTCAGCTTTATGGATCTCTGTGGCTTCTGAAGGGGGCTGTGCTTTGGGAGGTGGTGGAGGTCGCGCAGAAGTGGCAGCTGATTCTCCATGGTCCTGCGCTAGAGTCGAGCATAGGCTCCTTTTGGCAGCTTCTGTTACGGCTTTGTGCAAGCAGTGTGTACGTGATGATGGTCAGCTAAAAGGAATTGGCCTGGATGGTTGGCCTTCAGTTTTGTCTTTTCCGGATCTATCCTTGGTATTTGAGGTTTTATTGCAGGTTCTTCCACCTTTGTGAGATAGAGGCTGTTGAGTTTTCACAATTACTGCTGGTGACTTGGGCTGCTTGGAAATGGTAGCTGGACCTATCACCATGACTTCTGCAGCCTGGAGAGTCACGGCGTGTGGGCTGCTTGCATTGCTGAACATGACTGCAATGATGCTGCAGCTGTAAAGTGTCTTTGATTGGGAGGGGGAAAGCAGTGGAAACGGGAAATGAATGGAAGTACAAAAGCTGCTCTACGATTGCAGAAATTGGGGGGTTGGGGATGCTTGTGGCTCACCTGTGATGTGCTACATGCTGAAGCTGAGCACAGCACATGTCCACCCAAAACTTGTTGTTCAGTGGCTGCAGAAAGAGTTAGTATGGCAGAATTACACTTCTACAGTACATCCAACACATGCAGTGAGTGTGTAGAGAATATTATTCCTCCTGTATAAAATGCTTCTTATTTTTATGTTTTTCAAGAAGTATTTAGTGCTATTGATATAATCTAGAGCTACCAGAGTCCAAAGCTGGAAAAGCCCTTTTTGTACTGGTGAGGTTTTTTATTGGAAAATGTTGCTGAATGCATCCTCTACTACTTCTGCCCTCTGTGTGAACCAGGAAGTACCTGCCGCTCCTTTGAGCGAGCAAACAAAACCTCCTAGCCACTGGAGCAGCACAAGCAGGTGACACTGTTTGTAGTGTGTGCAGAGTTCTCCAAAGTGGGAGGAAGCTCACCAAACTGCTGATAATACTGGGTAACACACAAGTAAAATGTGCTTTGGATTGCTGACTACAGGGGTGTTGTTACTGAACAGACTCTACCTGCTGTCTTTCCTCCTCAAAATGATGGCAGCATTCTTGTCGGTAGACGTTATTTAAATAGTGGATGGGCTTTCCTGGCATCTTAGGGCTTGTTATTTGTATTCAGTTTTGCAGAAGTCATGTTCACAAACCTGGTGTGGCTTTCTCTAGCCCTTTCTGAAAGTGTTGGTGTTTTCTGGGCAGGAAGGAGGGTCCCTTTGCAGGTGCCAGACTTCAGTGCTGTGGGTCCTGTGTACAGACTGGTGTTGGCTCTGTTGGAGCAGCAGCATCTTGCCTGCCTGTGCTGATTGCTGCCAGCACTGAAGAAGCTACCCAGTGTCTGTCGTAAGATGCAAGGAACATTTTTCCTCCCCTCCCCACTTTGCAGCCTTAGGAGGGTCTGTACAGAGCTTAAACAGAAAAGCGTACACCCGGAGATTAAACTTCAACATCTTTTACTATAACAAATGTAACAGGAGAAAAAGTAATGGAGGGCTCTGGCTAGGTAAGTGTGGGATTTATAGACTTTTTAATGCTGTCAAGGGTTTGTGCTCATGCTGCCTCCAGCACTGAAGCTTTTCTTTCCTGTATTGATGAACTCCATTGCACAGCAGCAGTAGGAGAAAAATCAGCAAGCCCAGTGAGTCCTCCTGAAGGAGGACACAAGTTTTGCACTTGGGATCTCTCCACGTAAGGCACAAGCTCCACTTCATGATGCATATCCTATATATGTTTTTGTAAATACTTCAGCCAGTCTAGCCTGCAGCTTCTGTAGGAACCCTACTGCTTGAGTTGCTGCTGTTTGCTGCTTAATCCCTCCGCAGTGCCAAGACAGATCTCTGCATCACGGATCTCTAACCTAAGTTATTGCACTTTAACTCAAACTGCATTTTGGAGCATCTGTAATTTTGAGGGCAGGCGGTTGTTGTTTATTAAAATGAATTTCAACACTGGTGATACATTCTCAACCTGTCAGCATGTGCTGCAGCCCTCTCCTTACAATGCTGTTTAATGATCTAGAGAGAAAGCTCAATGTTTGAGTGGCAGCTGAGTGAAGAGGAGAGGGCTTCCCATGCACAGTAGACCATTATGAGCAGGACACGGTTGCCAGTTCGGAGATCAGACTTGATCTGTTCCAGGCTCCCCTAAAGCAAATTGTGCCTGTGCTTGTTGAAACTCAGGTTTTTTTAATTGACAAGACTGATATTTAGGGAAACAAGTGCTGTGATGCAATAACTTGCCTGGTTGTACACTGTAGTGACAAAGTGTTTTTACTGGCCTTAAGTCCTGTCTGAATCTAGCAGGATTTTCCCTGCTCTGGCTCAGGGGATGGCAGACAGACCCACAGAGGAGGCACAGACAGAGGGGAGTTAGGATTTTGAAGTGCTATATAGCTTTCCTCTATTATCTGTCAGCTATCGTTAATATCTGAGAATGCGGTTTCTGCTGCTTTGGCAGGAAATTTTCTTTCACAAATGGAAGTGAGGCTGCTTTTGCTCTTGAGTAAGAGGTCTGAAAGTGCTGGATATCCCAGTGCGTGGTTCCTTCTGCTGCCAGACGCGGGGGTAGAGGTGGTGGAGCAGGTGTAGATTCTCCAGCTCTGGGGCGTGATACAGGAGCTGTTCTCCCTACCTCTTTCCAATGTCCCTGGAGAGGCATCAGTTACTGCTCAGCTCTTAAGCAGGGAAGCAGACTCTTTTTTAACAGTCTCTGCCACAGAGAGGTATCTGTCTGAATGAAAGTGCATCAGAGTATGAATTGCTGCTTTTCATTTCCACAAAACCTGTAATGAGATAGAAACCACTGGAAACTATATACTTTTTCGAAATAAAATACAAAAGTTTTAGGTTCTTATTTTATGAAGTAATCCCTTTTGGGTGGATCTTAAAGCTTGTGTTGAGACATATTTAAGCTATGCAGTTCATGAGAATTAACCTTCTTCAGGAAGGGGTCATCCAGATGCTGAACTCTGTTAAAATTAGGAATACAAATCCCCTGGTTTTTCTTTCAGTGTCAAAGAGGTGAGAATATTTTATTCTAGTTCAATGAAGAAGTTTTTGTTTGTTTCACTCGAATTTTGGGTCCAGAATTCATTAAAGCAAATCATAGCTTGAACATAACTGCCCTTCCACAAGCAGTAGCTGATGGGTGGTTCTGTGATTCCATCACCTGCAACTTAAAAATGTTGTTGACTTACATCATGGAAAGCCCCATGCTGGATTTGTGTGGGTGGCCTTCTGAAAGTGCAGCAACAGGCTGAAACAAGGGGGTCTGGAGAAGGACTGAGAATCGAGAATGTGATTTCCTGTGTGCCTGTGGCAGACACTCGGAGAGCATTCTCCATTTCCTGCCTCTGGGATTATTTGATGCAACTGTAGAGTTTATTTCATTCCCAGCACTCGGCTCCCAGCTCAGTACTTTATCACCAGATCTTGTTGAGCTCAAGTTTGCATTGCACCCTCCTTACAGCCTCTGTATTACAGTGAGGATCTAATTCATATAAAGCACCTTCCTTTGACCTAGCAGAGAAAAGCCTAACAAGGAGCAGAGGCTGGAAGAGCTGACGAAAACATGTGCTGTGTCAGAAGGGAGGTCAGGCTGGATGGTAGAGTGGACCATTCAGTCCTGAAAATCCATGAATATAAATATGCATCTATTACAGTATAGAGTACAGGGAGGTCATTGATTAATGCCTTTCCTGCCCTGAGCTGTGACACTGGAAGGGGATTCTCCAAGTCTCCTGCTTCTGCTGTGGGGTACGTCGCTGACTGGAGGTTAATTATCGGTGTTGTGGCTGTTGCAACAAAAGCTTTGTTAGTTTCAATACGTTCAGTCAAACTACGTTTTTTCTTGCAAGTATAAAGCAGGAGCACCCAGCTCAGTCTTTTCCAGGAGGCAGCTCTCTAAGAGTTTTGTCAAACCCATTGGGCGAAGTCACAGCTGATGCAGGCACTGTGTTTTTTTGCCTTGGAAGTTCTTTTGCCTTTTTTTCAGCAGCGTATTTTTGTATTGTTCCCCATCCATTTCTGTGCACGTCCTAATGTTTAGGTTTCTTTAGTGGCTGTGCCTGCGCTGAGCAGCTCACTGGAAATGTTTACTTAAGTAGTTATGCCCAGTGCCTTCCCGAGTGGTTACAGTTAATTTAGAATCCAGAAAAGTGTATGATTGGCTTAAATTATTCCCTACAAAATGCATTACCTGAAATTAGGCAACGCTGACTTTACACTGACTCTTTATGCAGGCTTGTTACATAGAAAAAGAGCCCACAAGCCTATTTTGTTGTAATTCTGATTCAGTTCTATCTTGGAGAACTGGCTGTCCTTGTGCTCACCCTCTTTTCCTAATTAAATAAGAAGCTCTAGTCTCAGGTCAGAACTTGAGGGCACTGCAGCGTTGGTCTTTTTGCTGTGCTAAAAATTAAAGATCCAGGTTATATTGGGAATTTCACTGAGTAACAAACAGACCCCGAGTTAGTCTAATGTTCAGAGGAAATGGCTACTCTAACAAATTATGAAAATCAGATGCTGCTGTGGCTTCTGTGGAGGACTGAGTATTCTGAGGAGAGCCCTTAGGCAGGAGTGGGGAGAGACTCATGTCCTGGCAGCTGCAGAGGGCAAGCCTTTGCTGCTCACTGTCATGGGAAGCTGCCCGTGGTTCAGCCAGTTACCTGAGTTCAAGGCAAACTCAAATCGTTCCAGAGACTGAGTTTATGTCATAACACCCAAAATTTTATTCTCAGTCTTGAAAAGCAGAAGGTTTTTTCCTTTCCAGTAGCTCCTCTGTTAAACACGTAAGTGTTAAAAACCAGCACTGCTTTTAAGCTTTTGGAAAATCCAGTGACAAGACCTGAAAGGCTTAAGCTATCACTGTTCTTAAGTTAAAACTAGGAATGCTTTAACATTAAGATAATTGGTAAAGAGTGGTCCAAAATATCACCATTTTAAATGCTTATTTTTAGAATACGTGGAAGACCATGTGATCCCTTGCATTGGGGTACATTTTGCTCCGGCCCAGTAATCTCTTATTAAGCTCAGATGTTTTAAAATGTTATAAGCTGCGTAGTTTGTAGATATAGTGGTCTGATAGAGTGCTATGATCTGTGAAGTAATCCCATAATCTAGTACAAATCTGAGGTCATGTTGGCTGCAGCCTGCTTAAGTGTGCAGCCAGGGGCACTTTGCTTGCAGACGTGCCCACATGCACAGTACAGGACTGCCCGTGGCACTGCCCAGCGTATGGGCCAACTCAAAGGGTTCTGCAGGCTCCCCTGGCTCCAGGGTGGAGCTCGGTCATCTTGTGAAGCACGATTCTATGATTCTATGAAAATGCATCTGTGTTAGAAAAATACTTGACAATATGATCATATCATTCATACCTGCCAGATATGTCAATCCTCATGGAGCAAAGGGATGGAGGAGCACCTGACAAAGTTGTAGCTGTGGGAGCTTCAGTTTGTTCATCTTTAGCTGCCTTCCTGTAGGTATGTTGTAGCCCAGACTTTACAGTTGTGGCCATGACTAAAACTTTCCTACAAAATTTGAACTAAAACTAGGATTCTTGAACCTTGAAAAGGGATAGAAGACTTCTACTTGTACCAAACAGTGGCAGAAGGTAGTTTTGTCCCTCCTTCCTTGACTCAGACAGGATTGCTCTAAGCTGTTCACAACAGCTGTCTAGCATGTTCTTAAAAACTTCTGGTGAGAGAAGAGCCCACCAGTTTTTCCTCAAGCTGTTCAGTGTTCGACTGTCAGTACTTTTATACCATGGCAGTATGGTATAGGAGTTTACCACAAACATCTCCCTTAACCTTACGCTCTCTTTCAGCAGTTTTGTGACGATGGCATCTTGTCCTTTTGCATCACATGCAAAAATAAAGAAGTCTTCCTTTTAATTTTGCTGTTTCCCTCCAGATCCTTGAAGGCTGCTCTTGTCCCCCTTCCCACTGTTCCTGCTCTTTCTTTCCTTCATAAGGAAGATAAATTTCATTTAATCATTTTTTGTCAGATTTTCAGAATCACAGAATCACTCTGGCTGGAAAAGACCCCTGGGATCATAGAGTCCAACCAGCTACCCTACCTTACAAGTTCCCCCTTAAACCAAATCCCTCAGCACCTCATCCAAATGATGCTTAAACACATCCAGGGATGGCAACTCAATCACCTCCCTGGGAAGCCCATTCCAGTGCTTGACCACCCTTTCTGTGAAAAAATTCTTCTTAATATCAAGTCTAAACCTACCCTTTTTGTTGTAGCTTGAACCCATTCCCTCTTGTTCTATCACTAATTGCTTGTGAGAAGAGACCAGCACCAACCTCTCCACAAAGTCCTTTCAGGTAGTTGTAGAGAGTGATAAGGTCTCTTCTTCAAACTAAAGAGCCTCAGCTCTTTCAATGTTTCCTCATAAGATTTATTCTCCAGGCCCTTCACCAGCTTAGTTGCCCTCCTCTGCACCTGCTCCAGCACCTCCACATCTCTCTTGTATTGAGAGGCCCAAAACTGAACACAACACTCAAGATGATGGGGCTAGGCTCTTCTCAATGTCATCTGGTGATGGGACATGGGGTAGTGGGTGTAAGCTGGAACATAGCAGATTCCGTATAAATGTCAGAAGGAACTTATTCGCGGTGAGGGTGACGGAGCACTGGAATGGGCTGTCCAGCGAGATTGTGGAGTCTCCTTCTCTGGACATGTGCCTGTGCTACTTGGTCTAGGTGATCCTGCTGTGGCAGGGGGATTGGACTACGTGATCTTTCAAGGTGCCTTCCAATCCCTAATGATTCTATGATTCTAAATGGCTTCACCAGTGCTGAATACAGGGGGATGATAACCTCCCTACTCCTGCTGGCCACACCATTTCTAATACAAGCCAGTATGCCATTTGCCTTCTTGGCCACCTGGGCATGCTGCTGGCTCACATTTGTCTTCCTGTCATTTAGAACCCGCAGGTCCCTCTCTGCCAGACAGCTCTCCAGCCACACCTCCCCAAGCCTCACGCAATGGCGTGAGGTTGTTGTGGCCCAAGTGCAGGACCTGGCACTTGGCCCCTTATTGAAGCTCCTGCCATTAACATTGGCCCATTGCTCCCATCTATCCAAGTCTCTCTGAAGAGCCTCCCTACCCGATTCCCTTACTGCTTAGACCATCTGTGAAATCCTCCCCTCCAGTAGTTTCACCCAGCAATCACATGGGTTCTCCCACATAGCTGAAGAAGTTACATGTTTTTTTCCCCTATTAATTTGCTTTCTCAGATCAGCCAAGGTCTCCAGCACTAAGTAGTATTTGTGACAGTTCTTGCAGCGTTCCCGAGAGCAGTGTGTGTGTTTGCAGTTTACTAGGGGACACTGAATTCCATTAGAATCATGGGAAACATGTGGAAGATAGCCACTCATTTAATATGAAATAATTCAGAGCATGATACAACTAATACACTTTGGTTGTTGCACCATGAGCTGTTGTGCACTTTGCTGTATGTACAGGTTGTAGACCAGGACTGTGTTACCTGTCTGGGGTTGTTCTATCACCTGTGACCTTCTCGGAGATGTGGGAGGGGCGGTGAGCCCCAGCTCTTGTCTTCTCATCCCTCCCGCCTGCACTGCCTGTTGCCTTGCTGTCCCGTGTTCTTCAGCTGGTGGGTGTTAGTTACTGTGCTTAGCCACTTACTGTGGGAAAGCATTCTGTCTGTGCTGACTGACCTTAAAACTAGATGGAATGACTTGTCAAGGTAGAAGCTTCCTCAGTGAAGGGGTTGAATCGCTGTGGCTGAAGGGAGTGTTGCTAGGAGCAGGCTCCCTCATTTCTTTGCCTTCCAGTGAAACTATCACGCTGCTTCCACAGATATTTTTCTTTTGAGAGGACTTATTTCCTGGCAGTTGCTCATTCCTCCTCCAGGAGGATGCAGCAGGTGAAAGAGGCCCTTTTTGTGCCGTGTCCTCAGTGTTTAAGGACTAGTGTAAAAAGATTTTCCCAGCTTGAACACATTCATCAGCTCCCTCTCCAGCCAGCTGGTTCTCAGTTTGAGCTCCCAGGCTCAGCTTTCTGAGAGGCTAGATCTTAGCTGCTCAGCTAGTGTCGGTAACATTTCTCTCCACCTGAACGATTTAATAACCCCTTCACTTGCACTGCAAAAAGCAGGTATCCAGGCAAGCCAGGTACATATGTCCTTCTCCAACATGTAGGTTATTACCTAGAGATTGCAGATGGGCACTTCTGCTGTCTCTGCAAAGCCCCCTCCATCTTCCACAGAGCAGGTAGTTAGCTGTTGTGAGAGGACAGCAGCTACTGATGTCTGTACACCCTGATGGATGGCTAATCAAGGAGGACTCTTCCAGCAGATGATAGATTTCTTTAATTCTGTCTCTTGTTACCATTTGGGTATCTCAGAGCTGTCTGGAGAAAATCAGAACTGTGGAGCACAGTTGACGGTTACACATGGGCAGTTTCTCTTGTCAGTGCTCAGGCTTCAGTCCTTGTCAGTCTAATCATTATCTGCTGACTTGTACACAAAACTCCATAAAGGTTTCACTGTTCCTGCTGCTCCACAGCACATGAAGTGCTAAGCTTTACCCTTATGCCATGCAAAGTATAATTAAAGTACCTTTATCACGTTGATAAGTCATAACAGTTCAGCCTGTCTGGGAGAAGTGTAGAACCCTGACTATTAAATGCAGTTTCTCTGAAGGCAGGATGAAAAAATGGAGCCATGTCTTGGTTCTGTTGGTGCTTTTTAAACACCCATGTCAATGCATCTTCCTTCAGATGTTTCTTTAAAATCTCCCCCATACTGAGGCAAGCAGGCCAGCAACACCAATACTCGCCACACTGACAAGAGTGAGAATCCCACGTACCCCACCTGTAGCCTGAGAAACCAGCAATTGCGTGTCGTTGCTCACCTGCTTTGTCGATACCAAGAGACCTGATGGTCACAAATGTAGTTTTGTAAGTTTACTCCTTAATGTCCATGAAGTAACTCTTGAACCTGCCTGTAAATTGGAATTAGGAATGTCTGTGAGAGCTGGTTGCAAGGGAAAGTGAAAGAGCACTTGAGGAATCAAGAAGAAAGATCTGTTTATATGAAATGCATAAACAATCTCTTATTTCCCATGGCATTAAATTCTTGTGATGGTGCCAGAGTCTAACTAGTTTAGTTTCCCATGAACAAGGTTGAAGTAATTGTGGGGTTAGAGAAAAAGTCTCTCTGCTGAGCTTGCTAAGGCAGTAGAAGCTGCTCTTGCCCCGCTTCCATGGTTGTGTTCAGCTGACTGAGGAGCTGTGAAGTGCAGTTTCCTGAAAACCGAGGCTTGACAACAGTGGACTCTACACGCTGCTGCTCTTGTTATTCACCACATGGGTACGGGTAGTCTGTGAACAGTCAAAAATAAACAGAAATCTAGTAATGCAAAGAGTTAATGGAATTGCCAGCCCAGGATAGTGGTCTCCAGCTCTCATTTTGCCATGTCAGAACTGATAAAGTTTGTTGCAGTCATCACTCTCTTTTGATTAACCGATACAGCCTTCTTTTGAGCATTTTATATCTCAGATGTCAAGCTCTCTTTTTGCAATGACAAAGGGCTGGTACAGAACACCCAAAAAGGGCAAAGCTTTTTGTTTGTGGCTCTGAAGTGCTTGGTTTCTTCATTACTTAGTGGAAGTCGCCACTGGGATCCATCTGGTACACAGGCTAACGCAACCTAATGTAAATGGAGGTGAAGTGTTGAAACAGAGGTGGGAAGTGTCTTTGGAAGTGTTCTAACATTAGCAGTGTGTGTAGCAGTCCTGGGTAGTGGGAGCTCCCCTGAGCTGCTCTTCTTTCGGAGTGTCAGCATAGGGATGACTCATGCGTTATAACAGTCCCCCCGCATTTTGTTGTGCACTTCATAAGCATCAATAAGCACAGCAGAAGATCTGTCTGCCTTGTAACCAAGAGAGGCAAGGGGAGTAAACTGTGGAAATCTGATTAAAAAGTTGAATTGAAGATGGGCTGTCTCACTAGTCAGGAGTGTGGGGAATATGACAAGCAGCAGACACTTGAGAATAACAGTGTTTGGGGGTTTGCCATTCCCTCTGCTAGTGTTGCAAGATGAGAAAACATCCGAAACAACAGTGAGTTAATTTCTAAGAGCTGTGGCTCCTAGCTGAAGTAGTGTTTCCGTGTAAGGTAGATAAATTTGCAGATTGATACCATCCTGCACACTTTATATGGTCTTAGAGATATTGTGAGAAGTCATCTTTCATTAGAGATGGTCATACTTTATGTTTACAGCAGATCACTTGTAGATGCTTCGGAACAGAGAGCCAGAAACTGAATTATAGGAGAGGGGGACTGACTCCTAAACATAGCCTGTCCTGTGTAAAGCAAGTAGCAAAGAATGCCATCTTCTGAGGTGGTCAGTAATGACTGCAGCATCATGGACTGGTGTATGGTCACGCAGTGGAATGGTGCTGAGCCGGCAAGTGGGCTCTGGAGCATCAGACTGAGTTTGTTTAGTCTTAGAATCTGTTTAAGAAGGACCTTGCCACTGTCTGCAGCTGCCCAGGGGGTAGCTGTAGAGTGGTCAGGCTCTTCTGGAAGGCTTGTGTTGATGAGAGCAAATAGACCTAGGGCGTGATAAAATATAACAAATTTTCCTTTCTTTGTTTTATGTCTTTACAATGAAGCTGGTCAGACATGGTACCAGAGTGCCACTGAGGTTCTGGAATGTCCACCCTTGAAAATACTCAGTGCTTGACTGGATGTGGGCCCCCAGGCAACTTGATCCAGCTTCAGGGCTGGACCCAGCTTCAAAGTTGAACTTGCTCTAAGTGGGTGTTTGGAAGGGATGACCTCCAAAAGTCCATTTCAAATTATTCTGTGATTCAGAAACTCCTGACATGCTCGAAACCCCAGCAGACAGTGTGAGAATCGTATGCAGAATGTGTACAACAAAACAAATTCGTTGTCCATTTGTTTAATTTCTTTTGTTATTTAATCCACTGCATTTGATTGCGCTCCAATTTCTCTTTTATCTTTGAGACATACGGTTGGAATGGAGCTCTGTGTGTTGAAGCCAGTCCCTGCTGCTGCAACATGCATTCAGCCATGTCCTGGAATCCCATTAATAAGCCTATTGATGTAGTGATTAGTTATGTTTGAAAACAGTGGTGGTGTTTGTTTAAACACAGGCTCTGATGCATGTGTACAGTCATCATATCTGCCATCTTTAGTCATCTAGTTGCTCAATAGCTGTCACAAGAGATAAAGAAGTTTACAGATGCAAAGATAGAAGAAATATTAATAATTGAAGTAGAGGATCAGATGATGTTAAGAACAGCTTTTCCTCTTGAAGGGTAGAACAGCACTGGAGCAAGCTGCTCGACAAGGTGGTTGATCCTGAGAGCTCCCCAAGGCTCAGCTAGAGAGTACCTCTTCACAAATGATCTGGTGTTGGTGAATGTCCCACTTGAAGTAGGGAGTTGGACTGGAGACCTCTTGAGGTTCCCTTCAACTACACTTTTGTGATGCAATAGAGTCTCTTCCATAAATAGTTGAAGAAAGAAGTTTCCTTTTTCCGCCTTTCCTTACCTTTATTGTTGCAGAAGTGGTACCAGGCTCTGTGAAGACAGTTACGTCTGCTCCAGCTTTTGTCATGGATTTACCATCGGTTGCAGGTGTTCTAGTCAGACAACATGTGGAAACACTTACTTTCCTCAGGTGACTAGGACAAGAATATTTTAGCAAGCTGTCACTTGTTTAGGTTGGCAGAAGTACAGTTAAGTTTGTTGCAATGTTTAATCTGGTTTTCAGCCTGGGCTGTAGTGTTGGAAGTCAGGATTCAGTGTGTCGTGTTTGGCAGGGAGCGTATGTTCTGGACACTTGGTGGCAGGTAAGAAGAACTGGATTGCCTTTGGAGCAAGGGATAACTTGCCCTTTCAGAGTGCAGTTTTCTCAGCTGCATGAGCTTGGCTGTTTGTTGTCAATAATTAATGAAAGACCACAGAAAGAAAACCACTTGTCTCCTCTTAAGTTGCTGAAGTTAAAGAACTTGAAAATCCAACTGCAAGCACCAAGTATTTACTTAGAGTATGCCAGCTAAGAAGTTAATTTGCTCAGATTTTATACTGAATGTTAATAGAAGGATGGAAAAAGCAAGGACTAGGAACTGAGTCGAAATGACTGCTTTACTACAGCTTCCTCTAGATAATGGCCCCCTTTAAAACTCTTAATGCAGTGTTTTCGCTGTTTCTTTCATAAATGGAATGGGCCTCTCAGTGTGGTTGGCTTGTTATTTGGTTTCTTTTGAAAGAAGAGAGTTTGCAGTGTTTTGGAGTAATTTAGATACAGTCAGTCTCTTTAAATCATGCCAAAATGGCAACAAACCTGGATTTTAATGAAACTTCAGAATTCTGAGAAAGGAATTACAGAGCAGATGTCCCAAGCAGCTGAGGTCTGTTTTCTCAATAAAATGATGAGCAAAGAATTGGAAGAGAGAAGTGATCTGAAAGAATTTACATTTCTCCTTAATCCTGCCTATCAGCTTCTAAATTCAGGTTTCGCTTTCCTGTCCAACTGCAAACTCGCGCTTGGAATGCAGTGAAGCGTCAATGAAGTTGTTTCTGTCCTCCTCCCATTTTGTAGCCCATTTGACCAAGTATAACGGTCCTGCATTCAGTTTAGGCTGTTTAGCAGTCAGCTTTCAGACAGGTCTGTTCAAGAAGCATTATTCCGTGAAGGAAAAAAAGACCCTAAACCCTGCATCCACGAAGTAGATAAGAATTAGAAAGGCGTCTGGAGTAATTTTGAATTCCTAGGTCAGTGTTAGAGAACTGCTGTCCTTCTGCCCTGGCTTTCCTAACCAGTTCAGCTGTGCTGCCATCCAGAAGTGAGCCCATGAAGTACGTGCTTGGTTGCAAGCCAGCCTGTCGGTGCCTGATGGCGTTATACGTGCCGTGTGGGTATACTCAGAAACCAGTGTGGATGAATTACATACATGGATGCCTGTTAATGCAGAAAGAACAACACTAATATTGTTCTACGTAATTTATTTCATGAAGTTCACTTACTCATAGGTGAAGCACCAAATTAGCAAAACAAAAGTGGCTGGTAATGTTATTAATAACGATCGCAGCAGTCTGAAAGACAAATCCCTGTCTGCTGCAGAGCCACTGCTGAATTTATACTACTTCAGATGGGGCTTTCTCGTACCTGGAATTTTAAACGCTGACTCCTGAAGTATGATTTGATGCAACCCAAAGAAAATGCTTAATGGCTTTTAAGATGCAGTCACCTGCAGTAGGAGGCTGTATTTCCTTATGGTGGTGGCCCAGTGTGTCACTTCTGTCTGGGATGCGGCAGTGTGATGGCTTCACAATGCCAAGACAGTTGGAAGTTCTAAATTAACGTGATTAATTGCTGTACTGTCGTCGTCCCTTCTCAAACCTTTAATTCATAGACCTGCTTTATCACCAGTAACAGTAGGGAAAATGCTTGGCTGAAGGAGATGTGCATCACAGATTATAGCTGGTGCTGCTGGGTGATTTCAGTGCTTTGCAAATTGCGTTGTCAGCGTTATTTTTACTGTGTAATCACTGAGAACATGGGCAGCTGCTGTTGTGCTGATGGGCACGTTCTTCCAGGTTACAGTTCATCTTCAGGTTTTCTACCTTTATCTCTCTTTCATTCTCTGAGGTTATATTACAACAACAGCAGAACTGCATGTTTTCTGTGACTCTACAGCATAGTTCCTAATGTGGGCAATAAACATCCCTTGGAATCTTCTGAGAAGTTACCACATAAACTTTTGTTCATTCCAGAACACCAGTTAAAGTGGAGACCTGGACATGCACTTGTGTATGAAAGTGCAAATGCAGGTTTCTAAGCAGCCTCGTTAACAAAACGCTTTGTGCGTTGTGATCGACGGAGCTGCCAAGTTTGCTTGAAACTTGGAAATGGTGTGTTGTTCTGGATGTGGTCTTGTAAATAAACAAAAAAAGAAGGTTTCTTGATCTAGGTTAATTTATACAGAAGAATTTTTAAAAGCTATCTGCATCTGCATGAATTTAAAACAAAAATGGAGGGTGGGGGAGAAGAAAAGGTGATAAGATAATGGAAACCCAAACCCATATGTATGCTTTTCTTGGTTTTCAGTAAGATGATGGTGATAAAGTAATATGGGTTGTGCCAGAAGAGAATATGAAGCATTATTCTAAGGAACAACATCAAATATATCTTCTCTTTTCTCTGTTTTTTTATAAAGGAGAACTTCAGTCTGTTAAATCTCACACATACAAGACAGAAAACAATTTGCTGTTATTGAGAAGGGAGTAAAAATTATCTGAGGTATATATTGAGGGGAAGGAAGGAAAGGAACAGAGAAGGATTGGAATCCTGTTCAGCTAAAGGTTTACGTTAGCATACAAACAAGTGGGTATAACTGACAGCAAATAACTTTAAAAACCACACTCTTTTCCCTGCTGATGTTTCCATGACCATGAGCAGCTTTCCAGTGAACAGTTCTGTGAGCAGTTAAGAGTAGCGTGGCTGAAACTCACACCTCTGTTAAGACTGTGCATGATTCATTTACAGAAGAGGTTGTGCAGTGCAGCCCTTGTGAGGCTGAGGGACATGACTCTACTTAGAAGAGCCCCTTCCAGCCCTCTGTGCCTGTACCTTTTGGTTGTCCTCTGTCATGCATGCTCTGACAGGCTGCAGCTCTCGGTTGCTGCTGCTTAGTGTTTCTATTTCAAATTCCTCTTTGATTACAGTGACAGGCAGCAACCCGTTTGATACCCTGTTGGTGTCACTAATTCCAACTCGGCAACTGGGGAGCCCCTACTTTTATAAGCATTTATTCTTGTGGAACACAAGCAGAGTTGGCAGGCACCTTCCTTCAAGTCAGTCTTTAAAACCTAGCATGAAAATCAAAGATTGGTGATAGGCAGGGGATTATTCCTGCATGGGTAATTCCTAAGCAAGATCCATTTGCCTACACACAGGTATGCTGCCCTCACTGCTAACAGAGCTGAGTTTGCTTGCGGCAGACAAAATTAGACTGGCTTCTTGTCTCTTCGGGTTCTTTCTCAGTTGTGTTACGATTTAGTAGCACACAGATTTGCAGTAGGTAGGGGAGGCTGCTGTTCTTTCAAGCTTCAGATTCACTTAACAGGTTTTTGTTTCATCCTGGTGTACATCCTTCATGTACACCCTTCTACATACTGGGATGCCAGATCTTCGAGGTGGAAATGGTACCTTGTCCATACACGTAAAACCTGAGAAGCACAGTCAGCTTACACTGAGGTAGCTTGTCATCCTCTTTGCTGGCATGGATTTTAGTTCAGCGGAGTGTGAAGCCAGAAACCTTGGGACTCGGTCAACAGAGCAGGGATGGGTGAGGGAGACTCTGAAAGACAAATTGGTTTTCTATTATAAATATGTCCTGTGTAGCCTCCACAAAGAACTTAAAAGCAAGCTGAACCTTGCAGGGATGACGCTTGTGTGCACTTCCCTTAAGCTTGTGGTGCGTGATAGTTTTGTGTAGCAGCGAGAATGAAAGTAAGTGATGGAGGCAAACACTAAGTATGGCAAATCTCTCTAAGTAGCATACTTGTTTACTGCTCTCTTGTGGCTCTCTCTCTTTGGAACCATGCCTGGTAGCTGGAAATTTAAGGAGTTTAGTTTGGAAGCAGTTAGAGGCTGACCCAATCATCTACACAGAGAAAAGTTATTAAAGTGAAAAGTGCTTTTCATTTTATCTGTTAAATTCATAGCACAGCAAGGAACAGATGCTAGAGAAATTAAATCGGGAATGCAGTGACGATGAAGGTGATTAATTTCAATGCCTTTCTAGAAGTCAGAAAGCCCTGTGAGAAGGGAAGGGACTGGGCAACTCTTGGGATGAAGTGCATGCACTGCTTTCTGCGTGGAGCAGGGCTGGACTGCAGCAACTGTAAAACTGGAATCTTCTGGCATGTACCGCTTGTTCTCTTCACTGGCCTTCAACACCCAATATTCACACTGGATGGAGTCAGAGGTTTTCCACATACATACAGAGCCATTGTGGGAAAACCTGAGGGCAGTTTGTGGACGGGAGGAAGCAGCTCCCAGAGCTTCTCCAGGTTCAATGCCAGTTGCACCCAGACCAGCATTAGCTGGGCACTGTGTAGTGCAGCCTCAGCATTGCCTTTTGGTTCTTGTCTGTATGCTGTGGAGCATTGAAACTGCTCAGCAGCCCTCTGCCAGCACAGTCCTGCTGCCAGGTGCATGTGGTAGCCCTGGCGTTGAACCTCTGCTCAAATGGCTTTTGAGCTGTGCATGGCGCTCTGCTTTCATTCAGCTACTGCTGAAATATATCACTATAGGGAAAAACCACTACCCAGTGTCTCTGGAAGTTGAACCTCTCCATTCAGGCTTCTCAAGGAGGTGACTTGAAGGAAGCCTGTTTTAATGGGGGAATCATTCTGTTTCTGGGGAATTTCAAGTAAGACTGAAGAAAATAAGAGTAACTTTTTGGGCCTTTTACACTTGAGACTATTTTGCTTAGGTACTTAGCTACCTGCAGAAATTGTTAACATTCTGGTAAACATTTAAACATGGAAATTATATTTCTTGGTTGCCTGCAGACTGTACTACAGTAGGGCTGCATGATACCACAGTTGATGCAAAAAAACCCTACCTTTGTAGTAGAAATGCCAGAGTAAGCTCGTAATCATTAGGCAGAAAGTTTTCCTCCTCACCAGGTAGATGAGGCAGAAATTTGGTTCAGTACTGCAAGGAGGACTGAACAACATACAGTGGGATTAAAATGAAATGCAGGTCCCTCAGCCAAGGCCTTCCCCAGAGCCTGGGATGCCTTTGCTTTAGTAACGGATATTGTGGAGAGGTCGCTTACTCTGGCTCCCAGTTCTATCAAAATCATTGTGCTGTGTTCTCTGTTTACAAAATAAGGTTTATACTCACTTTTAATTCTTAAAAGCAAGGGAAAAACCTGAGCTTGGCAAAGCCTTTTGAACTGCTAAATCAAGAACTAGCTGCTTGCAAAGAGGGATTAAAACATTTTAATCCTTTTGTGTAAAAGAATATGGTGTTTAATGTGGTAGGCTTGCTGGCAAAATTAATTTTCATGTTTTTTCAAGCACAAGATTTCAGTTCTGTCTTTGTTTCCTGGCCCTGCATATCTTACAGGTTCTTTGCACTATGCAATACACTTTATTAACTTTGAAGTTTTGAGGAAATTTGCAAATAACAAAATGCAGATTTAAATTCCTAGGAGCAGGCGTAGCTATTAGGTAATGCCTCAGGCAGCATGATGACTGATTGCAGAGCCCACTAGCTGGTATTATTATTCTCTTGTCCTTTGTATGTATTCTGTGCAAGAGAGAGGAGGACTGCATTCAGGTACTGAATTTTATGTATGATTAAATGAAGGATCTATACGTATGCGTTTGAAAGCCCTTAAGTGAATGTTGTGTAAATGGCGATAATTGGAGGCAGTCTCCCTGCAATCCTTTCTTGAGCTAAATAAGGTCTAAGGCCAAAGGCCCAAATGTTTAATTGTATTAAACACAGAGCCTGAAAAATTTATTAACTCAGAAAGTGTGTATTACCAAGTTAATTGGAAGTGCCTTTAAGCTATTACCAGGTGGAAATTTGACTTTGGGTTTCAATTTTAAATTGAAGCAGAGCAGAAAGCCGTTCTGTGAGGTCTGCGCTTCTCTGCTCTCTCTTGTTTTTCTACTCAGGATGAACTCTGGGGAGTTCAAAGCTAAACCCACATATAGGGGTCTAGCTTTTCCCCAAGATGTGCAGCAGGCTGCACGCACAGGCTGCTGGTGCTCTAGGGAAACCAGAGCAGAGGAGACAAAGACAACCTCAGGTTCTAAAAGGGTGTTTTTCTGGTTTGTTTTGCTGCTTTGTTTTTAATCAGTATTCTTCAGTCGTATGCAGGACTGCTTTGTGCTGCGTGGCATATTTTTCTTTTTCTAGTTATGTATTATTTCAGTTAGTGGAAGCAATTGTGGAGAGGTTCATCTATTCTTTCCCCCCCTTTCCTGGCGCACAAAAAACTTTTAAAAACCCGTGGATGAGAGTCAGTCACAGCATAGGGATTAGCCAGAGTTAGGGATTTTCTTGCTAAGATGTAAAGCAGCTCACACTGATAGCTAGCCAGGCACTTGGAGAACGACACTGCAATTACAACCACCCTGAAAAATAACGGAGAAAATTTGCCACCCTGTGCGCAAAATCTGTAGACACCCTGCAGATACGATAGGAAGAGGAACCGCTTCCCTGTTGCCTTAAGGTCTAAGCTGCTTGCCTAGAACTCCCTCCACAAATAAATCAGCACCCAGAGTGTTCAGTGCTGCTGAGTGACTTGCACAGTGTCCTTGTGTGATGGTTGCTGGAGACAATTCTGTATCAGTATCGTGACAGTTAATTTTGGGCATTTAAACTCTTTCAACGATTTCCAGAGACAGAATGAGAAACTGCAATGCTGTGATGACATGCTGTTGTTGTAGTTCATTAATATCCAGTAATTGTGGCCTTAACACTTGAGTGAACTAAGAGCTTTTAAACCACAGTTCTGTGGGATAAGCAGGATTCTCCAAATACCAGCATTTAATGGTGGATACCCAGTTTGTACGGTGCAGTGTTGGATTACGTACAAATGTCCAGACACTGACCAGAAGTACATAGGAGGTTTAAAATATACTCAATTTTTGTTTTAACTCTGATATAATTCATGATGTAGTAAGACCTGCATTAGCAAAAGGGAAGAGGGCTTGAAAATGCCCTCTTCAGGGCTGGGTGTGAAGATTCCTGTGGACACCTCAGGCCGTTGCAAGGCTTTGCCTTTAAACTGGGCTTACGGTAAGGAAAGACCCTTCAGAAATTGTAAGCAGCACCCTTTTGCTGCGATGGTGGAGGAGCAGGAGTCAAAGATTCTGAGTTTCTAAGCTAAAGTCATTACAAATACTGATAAAATTCTACATTTGACCCAACGTGTACCCTCGCATTCTCCTCAATTAAACTTACTACGGATATGCAGAGCACGGTGGGTCTTGCCTGCTGAAATGAGTGCCTTGCATCTTGGTTCACTGTATTTCCTGCTAGCGCTGAAGCACATCCTCTGCTGAACGACTGCTTTTATTATCTTTGTAATGTAGTTCTTCTGCAGAAAGTGACAGAGGTCACTGAGCATGTTAAAAGGCCTGTGTCTTGGAGTATATTAATAATTGGCTTTATTTGATGTAATTTGGTTCAGACTTAAGGCATCTATGGGTAACTTTATGGAAGTCAAGAGATGAAGGTAAAGAGAAATGGAACTTGCTTTGAGATAATGTTTGCAGATTTGATTATCACTGGCAACCACACAAAGCTGGAAAACTCAACCACTAAAATTGGATTGAGATAGTTTGTCCTAGATGTTGGGAATCTCTTAAGCGTTAAAATCTGATAGCAGTAAGATGATAAAATGAGAGGAGGATGTGCAGGTAACATTAGGTAACCGGTAATTCAGAGCGATTTGCGGAATGTGTTGGATGTGGAGAGCCATTTGCTGTGTTGGGATGCAGTTAAGTGTTTTTTAAAGCGGATGGCAGAAAGGTTTGCGATGCGTTCACTGGATGAAAAGGCAATTGTGTATGTATCTGGGTGTGCAACACCCCACTACGTGTATTCGCATTTATTTAATAACTATCTGGCGCCCAGCAACAACGGGTGAAAGTTTAATTTACAAAGTGCTGTCATCTCAGTGAAATAAAACCAAAATAGAGGAAATAAGGAATGAATTAGCAAGGTGATCACCAAGCCCCACTGATACTGTAGTAAGCAGATGTTAGGGAAATGTTACTGCAAGGCTCAAACAGGGTCTTCCTACTTGTCAACTGTGTAAGAATTAAACTTACAAGTTCAAAAAGTTGTATTTTGCCAAACAGTGCTCCTAATAGTCCCAGTAATAACCAAGGGACAAGAACGATATTTAAATGGTGGTAGGTATATTGAACGATGTTAAACACAAAGGTAGCTGGAAAAGACCTCTGGCTTGTCTCCTGCCCTGCAGTAGATGCTCAGGAGAAAAATCATAGAGTGAGTTTCACCAGAGCATCTTTCCAGCAGGCATCCATCCATGCACAGGGATCAATCATTCAAGATCACAAAGGAAACAGAGAAAGATAAATAACCTTGTTGTATAAATAAGAACGGGCCACCTCAGTCTTCTAGACCGCTTTATTTCCATTTCAGTCATGAACATGAGAAGGTCTGTGTCATTCTTGGTTTCATCCCAGTGTTACAACAACTGAGTCACATCATCATTTTTTGCGTATTTGTCCTGACAGCAGCCATGTGAGAACAGCAGGCAGGTTTTACAGTGGAAGCTGAGACACAGTTGTGCCTTGGCGCTTGTGACAGGGAAGGTTAAAGGCAGGGATTTAAACCTGAATTTCCAGGCTGAAGAACTTTTTCCATTTTGAGCTTTTTGTGCTCATGTCAATAACTTCTTTTAATAGATGTAGTCCAGACACCTAAATAAGGCTACACGTGTATGCCTATTATACGTGCTTATCTAGTTCATCTCGTATCGCAAGTGTAATTTTTTCCTTCACAAAAGAGACTACTTTCAATCTTAATTTAGCCCAAGCCATAAAAGTGTTCAGATAAAAATATATGCTCTCCTCTTCTGCAAAGCTGGTCTTATTTTTGGCTGCGCTTCTATTTAGAACCGTGGGCACTTGTAGCGTGAGGACGGAGGTATTTTTCTTTAGATCTCTCCCAGCAGGTACACGTTCACAGCACACGTAATTGCACCTATGTGTTTAATAATTCATTTTTCTCACACCCGAGCACAACATTTTGGAAAAACAGCATCCACAAAAGCAGGAGCAGTGTGGTTGCCAGGTTCTGGATTAAAAATTTTGGGTGAGGTATGTTTGATGTGGGTGCTACGTGCTGAAAAAACATCAGGATTCAATTTAATTTCTCCATTTATTTTAAGGAACCATCTAATGGCCGTCTTTGAAACAAAGCAAGGTAGTATTTGGCACGTTGGCCTTGGTGGTCCTGCTGTGGCAGGGGGATTGAACTAGAAGATCCTTCGAGGTCCCTTCCAATCCCTACTGATTCTATGATTCTATGTGAAGTCTGTGTTGACAAAACTTACGTTTCAGTCACTGCAAATTTTTGGCTCTTAGAAAATTAGGAGGAAGCATCTTTTACGTGACCGATGTGCGCTACGTATATAACAAAATGCAAAGATCTGTGCTAAATATACATGACCCAGCTTCATTTTTCAAGGCTCTGGCTGGAATTCAGATCAAGTAATACAAATCACATGTTCCTTCTCAAAAGCCACGGTTCACCAAGAAGCTGCACAGCCTAAAGCCAACACAAGATGAAGTGGCTCTGGTAAAGAAAGGGAAACCTGAAAATGAGAACTGAAGTGTTGCTGCTCTGCTACAAATGTGTTTGGTAGGGCGCATTTTAAAATAGCTGCTGAGATGGTGTTCTGATTTATAAAACAATTGTTTCACAAAGAGCAAATTGTCTAGAATAGCGGAGAACAGTTATTTTATATATAAAATATGGGTAAGGGAGAGATGCATCTTCATGGTTGGCTGTGTCTCATTCTGTGTTGCCCTGCAGGAAAGCTGTCAGTCGCTCTCCAACAGACCAGAGGTTCTGCCTGTTGGTGGTTTCAGGCCCCCCTCCCAAACGCCATCACATTTGCTTTTGCTGGCAAGGACAGACAAGAGCCTTAGTGCATACCTAATGTGTCTGCTTGTAACTTCTCTCTGACTTTATCTTGTGGACCTCTTTAAAATGTAATTCAAGGGAGCGAGTTTTTGCAAGCATTACATGCCCTGGCTCAGCCTAGGACTGCATGAGTTTGCTGCTGTTGTGTTTCAGCACACTGAAATAGACTTTTGTTTGCCTAGCTATCTGCTAGTATCTCTTCCACACCATGAGGGCCCTCCTTGTGATTCACTTTATAGGATTATCCAGGAATCTCTGCTTGCTCGGCAAGTGACTTTTCAACAGTATCAACTGTGAAAGGAAAGTCTCTTTCTTTTGAAGTGCTGGTTTGTTGCGGACTTTTTGGGAGGAAAAAAACCAACCAGTTTCTCAATGGAGAGTGTGTCTGAGCAAGCTGGGTCTTTTTCTGCCCCCAGCCAAATAGGATGAAGCCCGTTTCTTTCTCTTGTTAGAAAATAGTCTATTTTTCATGGTCCTTCTCCTCAGGACTGTGCTGTTCCCATAGGCTCTCTAGGATAGCTTTGCGTAAAGACCAAATAGGGAACATTTCTTTCAAGAAGGTGAAAGTTTTCCCATTCTCCCACACAAAGTTTATGAATGAATAGAAATGATGATAGCACTAATTTCTACGCCTGCTGCAGTGGGAACTTTGTTATGAATTGAGAAGCAATAATTACTTTAGCGGGTGACTAGTGAACATGCTGCAGAGATATGACATTGAGCAAAGAGGCTAGGGAGAGGAAGGCAGGGGTTGTTTGCACTTGAAGTTATCAAATGACAAATATACCAGTCTGGAGTTGTTACTCCATCTGATAGAGTAAGCAAAGGTGGGTGTAATGGGCACCCAGCCATTCGGCATGTCTCCCTGCTGTCACCCAAGGCTTGCTTGGGAGGTTGTCTCTCAAGCTGATACTTCACAGATTTGTCTTTGGAGTACGGGCGGGTTTTCGCTCTTTTTTTAAGCTTTGAGTAACAGTCTTCGGCTTTCCCTGGCTCTTAGATCATCAGGGAAAAGACAGGATTTTACTGTGGAAGACATTTCAGTCCCATGTATGTATTTGTAGTTAACGTGTCACCTAGAATTTATAGAATCATTAAGTCGCCCATAATCTTCTGTGGAGATACTGATGATTTTGAATTTGAGAGGAGGGAAATGAGAAGAACTGGGTTATGGATTAAGTTCCTTTTTTTTCCCCTGTTGTGTTTCTAAGGCTACTGTAAGATTGCAAATGCTCAAAACAATTTAAAGGATGCTTGTACCATCACCCGGCCCTACTCCTGGTGATTACTACTGTTTTTGAAGGTAACTAGTGATACAGCTTCATCCGCACAGTAGAGTTATGGAAATGTTGGTTGGAGGGGAGATGTGGAGGTTATCTAGTCCACCTACTGTGCTTTCTCCACAGACACCAAGATTTTCATGGATGATCTGTCACACTTCTGTTAGCTCTCACTGAGATAAGTTTTGGGATTTGCTGTAGTGGTTCCCAATCAGTATAAAAATATGTCTGCCCGTGTCCAACTTGATTGTCCTGGGAACAGGATCTTAGGGGTTTTTAATTAGTACTTTCTTTCTTCTTCAAAGCTTAAGGGCATACAAATGCGGAAATACCATTTCCCAGGCTGTCTGAGAATTTGGTTTGTATACAGGTGTACTTTTGTGGCCAGTCTCAGTGGACTTAGATGGTTTCGAAAAATGAGTTTTGCTCAATTAAATGTACAGGGGAAAAAGATTCATTACAACAGTGTAAATTCCAGTTGAACGAGGCAGCAGGTATTTTAGGTTTTACTGCAGGTGAAGGTTCAGTTTACTTTTGTTCTGGTTTTAATAGTATTGATTTTTTTTTTAAATGTACAAAAGTAAAGTAAGTCCTCAGTGTACAAGCTGGGGAGTAGGTGTATGGTGAGAGATATAATTGCTTTGTAGTCTTCAAGGACAAAAGTTTTTGGATTCTGCTGTATTTGTCGTCTGAAAAAATTTACACTATTTTACCAAGATGATAGAGTAAATAACAGAAAATCAAAAAACCAAGTCAGGTGTTGAAATGCAGTACAAGGCATGAGCTCAGCACAGTGCATAGCCAAACAGTCAATCATACTGCAATCACTAGCAGCCTGAGCAGTAAATTAACATTTCACTGGGGGAGATGAGAGGTGAATAAACACAGATATATGTAAATATAAACTAAGTAGAAATAGACATGATTATAGATGAGTAAATATGTGAAATCAGCATCCGTTAAGCAAGCACACTTAATAATTGCTAGCTGTTGATGTCAGGACAGTGTGTCAAAGAATGCAGACAGCAGCCATCACATCTTACAAGGTGTTTCCTGGGTTTTGAGCTGTTTGCGTGGAGCAGTCCTGGGGCTCCTTTCTATGAGGATGGCAAAATACAGCACGTGTGTGTGATGAATTTCTGTGCTCAGGTCACACGTGGGATACACTTCCCCAGAAGCTTGCTGGGGACACAGCATGTGTCACTTCTGCATGGACCTGCGTGGACCCACCTGTCTGCAACAGCCTTGTTTTTCATTCAGAAATGAAGCCAAATGTCCTAGTTTTGAATTTAGAACAGAGCAAGCAGCAGTAACAGAGGTCCAGGACTGCCGCTTAGTGTCTAAGCTGTGGCTTCCAGATCACTTAGGGTGGTTGCTCTGGGGCCATTGTGGAACTGCTGCCTCCAGCACGGGACAGCCCTGATCTTCCTTCACAGAGCTCCTCCTGCAGCCCACGCTCCTCCTGCAGCCCACTCCAGACCCATAATGGTGATGCTCAATATGAAGCAAGAAGCATCCCGGGCTCTTCGCAGTCTCCACATGCTGGGATGGGCAGACCCTAGCCCAGCCAGCCTTCTGCACTCTGTCAGAGCAGCAGTTGGAGTGGGTTGCTGCGTCAGAGTGCCCTGGGTGGTCAGTGTGCCATGCTGCAGGGATGGTGGGAGTCTGCAGAACGTTAGTGTGGGCTCAACTAGAAGGTGAAACTAGCTCTAAGGAAGTGCCACAGTTGTATCAAAGTCTTCAGAGATTCCTGTTTAAGTTGCACCCCGGTTTCACTTGGCAGCCGCCATCTTGTTACTGCTGAGGGGGAGGCGCCATCTTCCAGTGCCCCTCTCCAGTGTCTGCCCTGAGCTGCTCTGCTCCCTGTGCTGCCTGGAAAAGAAAAAAAAGCAGCTTTCTGCCAGATTTGGGATCCATGTCTGCTCCACAGAATCTCTGGTGACTCTGGAGCTGCTTGTAGGCGTTTGGGACAAGTGTCTGAAGGCAGGGAGGAGTGTGGAGCAATGGCCTCCTGCCTGCTTCAGTAGCTACAAGCAGCTGTTCCAGCTCAGCTGTAACTTTCTGTAAACCTGAGAATTTTAATGTATGATATGTTAGGAAGTACTATGTAAAAATTGTCTTTTGGGGTCACTGAATCTGTATCCTTCCTCGATGGTGGAAACTTGGCCCTCAGTTCATCAAAAGGTGAGTGTCTGTAGCCCCTCGGCCTAGAGGTGCCGCTCCCCTCTCCCTCAGACACACCTGAGGACATCTCCAGAACATGAAGATGTGGAATTGCCATCAGCTCTGTGGGGATGTTGGTTTGGTGTCTTGGGGTTGAACACAATTCTTCTCTTGCTCATTTCTACACCCAGCAGCTGTCTCTGCCCTGTTGATAGGTCAGGTTCACCGAGGTGGCGGATCAGAATTGTATTTGAAGTGTGGCCTTAGCGTGGCCTGTGGGACGGCATCACAGTTGCCTCTGTTAGCTTCCTCTGTGGAGTTCAATGTTTTAGTGCTTTATAGGGATACAACATCATCAAACACTTCTTGTTTGGACAAAGTGGAGTTTCAGATGACCCTGGGATCACGTATTGCAAAACTCTCTTCTGCAGGCAGTGCAGAGGAACAATACAACCTTCCAGCCTGAATGTCTGATTTATCCATCCAAGTCAGTCATGTAAATCCAGAAGATGGAACTGTATTTCCATAAAACTTCCTCTATTGATTATTAAAATGCTATTTAGTTTATTTATTTTCACTTTTGGCTGAGTCTTTCACTCCTGAATATCACTTTGGTTTCATTGCTGACTTTCACTTTTGGTGTTTAGACTTTTACTAAGTGTAGGCCAGCCTGTGCAGTTTTACACATACTTTTGAAATTAAAATTGTGTACTTTAAAATATATCTGTTAATTTTTATGAGTGTCTTTCAGAAAAGTGATTATCAACGTATGGCACATTTAGTGGGTTTGGTGTGTCAGCTGTGTTCTCTAATTTCCAGGGTTGTGACCATGTTAGAAACCTGCAAAAATCCATTTATTAAAAAAAAAGATCGGAAAAAATTGTTCCAAATTGTCGTATACCTGGATGAATGCACAGGGGACTGGGGAGAGCCCTCTATTGCCCTCGTTTATAGTCAAGCCAGATGGACTTTGTTCATTTCAGGGAAAAAAAGCTACTCAGGCAGAAACTGTGCTTGTCATGTCACAGTGTGAGCTGAATTTGTGTGACTGAGGCCATTCAACCTGCATTTGTAGTAGAAGCACCAATTATCTTATAATTTAGATTAACATGACACATTCCTTGCTTATCTGATGTTGTGTCCTCATGGGAGTGATTTGGTTATTTTTCCAGGCAAGCCAACGTTCATGAAAGCTCCTGAAGATCAGATTGGGATCTCTGGAGGAGTGGCCTCTTTTGTGTGTCAGGCAACAGGAGAGCCCAAACCTCGTATCACATGGATGAAGAAGGGGAAGAAAGTCAGTTCTCAGCGGTTTGAGGTAATTACAAAAAATATAAATAAAATATATAAATATTTTGGAAATAATTCTAATGATTCCAGGTCTAAATTACCCAGTAATCATCACTGCAACCTGGATATCTCTGCATCACTACCATAGAGTCTAGAGCTTTAGTGTAAAGCTTCCCTGCAGCAATGCGATCTGTAGGGCATGACATTCTTCTTCAAATGGGAAACTGGGGCTTACACTGAATGGGGTGGTGGATAAGAGTTGGATCAAGCAGTATTTTTTTGCTTGCATTGCAAAAATCAATAGGGCACCTCCCTGGCCTGCTATCCCCAGTGACATTCAAAAGTAGGATGCCAGAACACTACTGGAAGGCTAAATGATGATTGCCGCATCCCTCCCACAAGTGTTCTGGGAAGGAGAATGGCAAAGATATCTTGAAGGATGAATTGACTTTCTGTAAACCAGAAGTCTAAGACAAAGGGAGAGGTAAGAGCAGGTATCAAAAATTCTTTTGAAAATGAATCCAATGTGGTTCATATTTTAAATAGGAAATGCATTGTCACTGACTTCCTCCATGCTTTTCTCCACTTTCCTTCTTTGGAGTTGTGCTCTTTTCTCTAGAACTGCCCTTGGATGTGTGACCCTGCTACCATTCTGCAGCCTTTCCTCTAATCCTATCTTTGATGTTTTGCTTTTCTGACTGGAGCATGCAATGGCTTTGCTGCCGTGAGTGGATTGATTCAAGTCACCAGTTTTAATCGTGATTTTGTATATGAGCAGAAAACCTTGATTAAAGTAATCAATTTTAATCTTGTTTTACATTGTTATTTTTCCTGAATAAAGGTTACATTTTCTTGTATAGTAACCATTTAAACATTCTAATTTGTAAGTAGGTTTAACCTTTAATAGTGAATTTTCAGTACTTACTGTGGCTGACCAGGGGGCTATGCCATGTTATATGCATTTAAATGAGCAATTTCCTGCCTTCATTGACATCAGTTTTGATGCAGTTTTGATGTGTAGTTGAAGCATTTAATTGTGTTATGAGACAGTGAATAATACTTTTCATTTTTGCTAGGTAGCTATTATCGTTGCCTCATTACAAAGCTAGTCTGTATTTGGAGGAAAATTGCAATTCTGCGTAAATGAAAAAATTAATAAAAGTTCTGATGTACACATGCTGAGTTATCACACCAAACAGGTATCTGTCATTAGCAAATGAACAGCATTTCTGGAACCAGTGTGTCTGACTGCTAGTTGTAGCTCCCTTCGTCTCTCACAGTATGTCAGTTTAAAGGATAGCAACAGCAAAAGAGCTTTTCTGCTGTTTCATCTCTTAGCTTTGTAGTCCTTATCATTGAAGTAGATTAATCACTGAATCTGACTATTTCTTGTTTCAAAATTTGGCAATAGTCCTATACTGTGTTAAGGTTACGGAAATTACAAGTTTGTTAATGTTTTCTTATTTAATTTTTATAAAATATCTTACTTTCTTAACACATACTTTCTTCTTAGTGCATACTGTTGTGATGTTCATGTTTCTGTCCTGTCTGCTGCTACTTGACCCCAAGTTAGGATTTTTTTTGTAGCAGTTTCCGTTACTTAGAGCAGAAAGCGCTATTCCTTCCAGCGTAAGGAGTAACATCATTTTCTCTGGCTACCTTTCCATTTCTTCCTGTTTCTCCTGTGACTGCAGAGTCTTGTTGTGTGCATTATTTTCCTCCATCCTGTTTTCATTCATTTTGTCTTTCTGCTATGTGAAGCACTTCCAAACAGGGCTGTTGAAAATAGTGTAAAAGTTTTGTACGGGGATAATGCAGGTCCTAGGATGATGTATGTGTGTCTGGAATGAAATATAGCTTGGTCCCTTTATGTCCCCCCGCAGTTCCCAAGTGACAGGAGGAGACCGTGTGTCTTTCCCTCATGCTGTCACCATCTGCAGTTCAGTTAATATTTCTAACTTTTGCTGTGCTCAGTAATAGGAGAAGGATGAGTTTGACATTAACAGTGGCCTGAGGCTAAGCCATCACAGCCTTTCTATTAAGGAATAGCATATAGTGATCCAGCTGCAAACTAACAAATACCTCTTTCTTCTGTGTAGAAGTTAAAATACTGCATGTTAGAGCTTAACAGGATGGATGGAGAGGCAGCGATTTATTAAGGGTTTAATGCGCTATGCCGAGGAAGGAATAGTAATTACATCATTGTTGATTATGCCAGAGTTGCAAAGTACTCGATGCTGAAGGACATTAAAACTCTCCACTTTCTGCTGGAGTTGGCATGTGCTGTAGATGATCAAGGGTTCATTCCAGTTTTGTTACTCTTTTACTGGTAATCCTACAGGAGTATATCATTCTGCTCTTTCATCAAGGTGAAGGCTGGCACTAAATTGCTATCTGTGTGATTAGTAAAACCATTAGTGCAAATACGGCTCAGATGTTTTAAATCATCAGACTCACATCTTTATTACCAGGTTGATAATTTGTCAAACTTAATTGATTCATAAAGAACCTCATTGGATCTTCATTTGTTCTGGCCTCCTCAGAGGACAAATATGTTCTTGACTCTGCAATTTTTGCATTTCTGGACTTGGAACACTTGACTAATTGCTGGTATTTTATAGCTTACAGGGGTTGGTTTGGTTTTTGACTGGATTATTTTGATTTTCAGTTTTTATTGCAGAAGATACCGGTAAAGAAATCCTTTCTTTTCAATGTTACAGGTTATCGAGTTTGATGATGGATCCGGATCAGTTCTGCGGATACAGCCCCTGCGTGTTCACCGAGATGAAGCTATCTATGAGTGCACGGCAACCAATAGTGTTGGGGAGATAAACACGAGTGCCAAATTAACAGTGTTGGAAGGTAAGTGGGAAGTTTTTTCATGCCTAAGGTGGTAAAAGACATGGCTTTGTCTTTGGTTGCAATGTGTTGGCGTGGTGCTTTTAAATAACCTGATGATACTGTAACTTGGTTTGGAAAAGCTGTGTTCATCCTGTATCGTTTGCTGTAATTTCCTCTTAGTGATAGAAGCTAATATTTTTCAGACAATTATTAATTATTTCAGAATCTAAACTAATTTTAGCTTTTTAGATGCATTGTCTGAGGTGTATCATTTCTGACCCGGAGGGCTAGCTAAAGACACATTAATGTATTTTCCTCATCTGCTTTGATATAACAGCCATCTTCAGAGCATCGAGGAATTGTATCTGACAGTCTGAAACTTAATCCATGGTGCTGTACCTTCTGGATTAAATTGGCATAGTTCCTGAATAGATTTTCAGGTTACTTTTCGGATGTTTAGTTTCATGTGGAATTTAGCTGGGTTTACTTTTCACTGTTCTCAGAACTTGTTTTTCGTTTCTCATGCTAAAGAACAGATTTTGAGACTTGTCTGCTCTATGATCAGGTTTTAATTTGCTTCTTGTGTTGTTTCTTCTAAATTTGGTGTTTTGTGGAAGAACAGTGTATTAGACAGAAAAGGCTTGTGATCAGCTGATTTTTTTTCCGATTAGATTGTCAGAATTAGTGTCTTCTTTTAAGCAGATGTGGTGGGATTTTTTTCATGACTTCAATGTGTCACAGCATTTGTTTATCTGTAGGATTTAGTAAATGTACTGAGCTGTTACAAACCCCCAGAGCATTTGGCTGAATGGATTCTTAAATTTTTCTTATTTGCATTTACTAAGATACCCAGGAAAAGCTAAGCCAAATGGCTTGGCTCATGTGGTTTGATGTAGAAACTTCTAAGTTATGAAGAAAACTAGACTGGAAAGTGTTTATTGTGTGATTCTCAGAGTCTGGTTATCACAACGGTGAGTGCTCCAGCCATACATGACAATTTACCTGTTGTTTCTTCTTCTTCTGTCCCCATTTATGGTGCAGAAGTAATAATATTTTCCTCTCTGCTGTGTGACAAAGAATACATTAAACAACCATAATGGGCTCAAACACTGTGATGGTAGGAATCAGGAAAATAATTCAATACTTGATGCAATTGTGTATCTTGTTTCTGGAGGTGGGGCATCTTAAAGGATCGTCTTGCTCTTCAGTAGTAGTGTTATTAAGAATAGAGTGACAGGTGCTATAGACTTGAAAATCATTGGGGAGAAAAAGCAGATCTTTTTTGTTACTTCTTGATTTTTCAGTTGTGTATGTGAGTTCATAAAGCTCAGTGGAGCTCTACCATCAAGTTATATGCGGGTCTGCATTCAAATGGCTCTTGCAACTGGGTTTTAGTGATACTAGATACATCCCATTTCCTTTGGTTGCAGTTGTCTTTATGTATCTTAGATATGTATGCACATGCACACTAATAATTTATTTGCTCTGTGTTAAACGTTCAAAGGCCCACAGAGACACACATTGCATAAAGGGCAGTACATTTATTTCTCAGCTCCATGGTGCTCCTGCTGATATCCTGATGAGGTAAAAGTTGCAGACCACCACATAAATAGGGAAAGGTAGGAAATACCAAAGATGGGAAAAGACATGAATGCACACAGTTTAAAAACCACAGAAGCAAAAGTCACTACTAATCAGGCAGAGTGTCTGCTTTTCTGTTTGGAAGCTTCCCTTGACTGGAAGTAGTGCTAGTTTAACTTGGGGCCCATAAGGTCAAAAATGACCTATAGGCTGGGGGCCTGTGCCTTCCTCTCTAAGTGAAGAGTTATCAGCCCCTTGCTGGCCACCCTCAAAAAGGGCAAAATTAAGAAACATTTGCTGTATAACAATTTGTATGTGCTCGTGCATATAGCGTAATGAGCTCAATTAGCAAGAGTGAATAGCTACTTGCACCTCTTATGGAGGCTTCTCTGATAAAAAAGATGAGCCCTGTTGTGCTGTATCTGCATTTAAGAAAACACATTTTATATTTATCTTTTTAGATTGGCTATGGACAGACCTGTTTTTCTGAGTCATGTTATCTCGCTGTTATGTGCTGTCTGCCTTAGATTATACTATTTCTGCATTTTGGGAGCGTGATTTGATTTTATTATTAGCATTATTAATATTCCCCTATCTGCTTTCATGTTGGCAGAGCGAGTATTGTGACTCGGTGCCCCAGTTGTGTTTATGTTTAGTCTCAATAGCGTCTAAAAATAGTTGTAGGTGCCCCACCTGTCTTTTACACCATCGCTTTCCTGACATGAATTTTGTAGAGCTGTTTGAAAATGACACATTTCACATGGAAGCATTAGTACCCTCAAGACTTGTCAACTAGGATTGGATTTTCCCTTTGCTTCTGGGGTTAAAATAATTTCTGTAATTGCTCTCGGGTGGCAGTTTGAATGATGCAGATACTCTGCACTTTCTTTCAAGAATTTGACTAATGCAGTGGTCCCTGGTGCATGACAAAGCTTTATCATAGACGTCCTCGTGGTTACATGCTGCTAAATACACAGCACATATTGATTTTCACATTAAAAATCCTTTATAACAATAAGTTGTAATGCCTCTTCAGAATTTGCTCTTTAGAACATAGGCCTTAACATTAAATCCAGAAGTCACAGTCAGGATTTACCAGGCTGTTATTAGATGTCTTTGTAGCTAACTAATCTGGAGCTTTATTTTATTTAGATTTCTGCAATGTTTTACAGATCAGAGGCAGATAATCCTGTCTAATTGCCAACTTATTCCATTGTGAATATTAAATGAGAAGTGTGAGTCCAGTCTCCTGGAGGAATCAGGAATTCACACACAAGTGAATCTCTTTTAATAGTTGGGTTTCCTACTACCCTTTCATTCTCTGCTTGCATGTGTCTCATTTTTCTCCTTCTAACTCTAAATCTTGTTGTGACCAAATTACACATACTTAGTGTAACTGGAAATTATTTCTGCTGTTGATAGTAGCAGAAACAGACGTACATATACCTTCTCTTCTCATTTCTCCTGGGTAGCTGATAAGCTGAATTATGTATGAGTCATATTGAACATTTCTATCTTTTTTCCAATTATGACCTGAAGCAGCGCAGAAGTATGTTCCTGCCTGCCTGGCAGAGGAGGAAAGCAGTGCAAGGAGGAGAGGGCTAGAATCAATAAGCTGGCACACGTTCCCAAGAAAAGCCTTGGGGATGGTTGATGGCACTAACAAATTAATAAATATATTATTCAGTGGTAATGTTGAGAATTACAGGACTTTTTTAATAGGGAGATCATGTGTAATGTGAGTAGGAAGGATGCCAGCGTGGAAGAATGTAGCAGCAGGGTAATTGCAAGAGTATCTATGCGGTGTCCTTCTGGACTGGTTGGATGTTCAGCATCACAGCTGTATTAGGAAGGGTGACAGTAACAGCAATTGTCTGTAGTTGCTGTTATGCCAAACTGTACCTCCAATCTCTGGTATCCAGCAGCCTCTACCTGACAGGAAGGTAGGGAAAACCAAGGAGGAGTATATTAATTCTTTGGGAAATGAAGGAGGCTTAAACACGAAGTATATTGCCAGTCCTTTCTCCACAAATTTTCCAGCTTGGATGTTTAGTTACAGGTTTTGATTTACAGAATTGGGAAACCTTTATTTGTAACTGGTCCTTTAATGCCCTGCAAGCAGTCTTTTTGTCTTTTTTTTAACTCCCTTGCAACCTAGAGCATACAGTCATATCCAAGTGACACTGAATGTATTTGGAGTTTCATTTCCCTTTGTTTTTAAGTAGGGAAAATGAAAATATCATCTCCAATTTCCATTTCCAGCACAGATCTATGCAAATCCCCTACGCTCCTATCCCGGACTCGTAATCATGTAGCATATAGCTATGTGCCTGGAGAGCACTGCCAGGCCCTGCAGGAGAGCAGCTACTGGTAAAGAGGACAGACAAGAGCTGGATAAGGTTTGCTCACACACTGGCTTTCAGTCTCAAGGTAACCTGTCAAGTTTTCCTGGCAGGCTTTGTGCTGACAGAACTCAGGGAAGTTTTGATGTGTTTCAGTGGAGCCCTAGAAAATTTCCAAGTGCAGCAGTTGTCCCCGGTGTGGGAAGCACCTCCACCTTACTGCAATTTGCTGTTTACTGAACCATGTCATGAGCTTAATTTCTTTCACCATCTGCCAGCTGCATCCCGGTTCCTGGGGTTGCCCTGTTTGAAATGCTGTAAATGATAAACATTTGACTGTTACAAATTATTTCTGAGGAGAGATAGATCTCTAAAGGCCTGAAACAATATGCCCTTTTTGTAAACACTCCTCTAAAAATGGTTTTGTCATTGGAATAGTAAACAGAAATTAGCTGTTTAATCCTTGTTTATGTTTGGTTAGTTACGAAAGGATCAGTTGCATCACTGTACCTTGGCTCATGTTTGTCTTCATTACTTTTGCATCTTTTTGCCAAGGAGAATTTCTAGCAATGTGTGTTATAGAATTTAAACAATTGTAGAAGAGAAATTGAATCTATTCAGACATAATGAATGAGTAAATGAATTAAGATTCCCCGTACCCCGCTGCTGCTGGGACTGGTACTATTCATGGCTCTAGTCAGGAGAGGGGCAGGTCTTTCCTCTGCATGTTTCATGTTCATTAACTGTTCCAACTTCCTTTCTTTTTCCCTGGGAACAAAGACTGCTGTGGTGGCTGAAGTTCTACTTGTGTTCTTTGCTGTCTACATATGCAATTCCAGTAGCATTTTCTTTCTGTCTGAGGCAGGCAGTTAATGGCCCTAACTACTGCATTCCCAAGACCTGCAGCACAGTGAGCCTTCAGGAGCTTCACTGCTTAGGGAAATGTCCTAAAACACAAAGATGTACAGGGAAAGGATAACTTCTGAGTGTGTTTGCTTTGCATTGGCTCATGGCCTGTCCCATTCTTGTAAACAATAAGCCAGTTTGTCATGGTGATTTCATCAAGGACTTTAGGTTGTCACCTACAACAATGTAAATCCAAGCTCACATGCAATTATACTGGTAAGGTTTAAAGAGCTCTCACAAGGAAAGACTACATTGTGCTGCTCAACAGAAGGTCACTCAGTATTCTATTCATCTGGTAAGTCAATTTAGGAGCCCTGTCATTGTGCAAGGAACTCTAGTCATTTCCCAGGTACTGAGCAGTAGCTAGAAGAATCCTGAAAGTCCAACAGGAAAGAGGTGATCTCTTGGTCCCATAGTGTACAGATCAAGCAGAATTTGTTCCCTTTTCAGTTGGGCCAAGAAAATTTGCGTACACTGTTTTACTTGCGTCACCATTGTGTCCTATGTTACCACTGCCTGGGCTGCCAAAGTATCTTAAGAACTGTTTCAGCTATTTAATTTTTGCTATCTGTAGACCATCTGGCACCTCAACCAGCTGTGAAACTCCTCATTATCTAAATTTTTTAATTTACATTCAAAATTGGTTTAAATAAGAACCTTAGTCTTACTGTTGTAAGTAAGTATTTTTTAATAGTGTTTACAAGAAAGATTTCTTTGGCTGTGAAGGAGAAAGAAGTAATGTTTTCAAGTAAAGAAAAGTTTTCAGTGTGGCTAGTCTCTTCTCTAAACAGGAGAGTCAGCATATCTTCAGAACATACCAGGCCCAAATGCCATAATTTCCATTTTTCATCACTGTTTAAATTATTAACTAATGGAACATAACCATATAATGTATCTGTGATAGCAAGTTCCATCAGAAGACTGTGATGCACTAAGGTTAACATCCAGGTTCATTCCACAAGTTTATGAAGCAAGAAATACAACCTTTGAAAAGTTTTATATGAAATACCACATAGTTAATGCCAAGCTGCACCCTTTGGAGCTGTACACTCACATAAAACCTTGTGCCTGAAAAGAAACTGACCTCTTAATCTTGAGAACATTTTTCTTGTACAGCAAGTGGCTGTTTCTGCATACTGCCTCCCAAATGAGGTCCTGTGAGATTACATCTGTAACAGGATGGGATGTTGTCACCATTCTATCAGTCAGCTAATAGCGTCAGTGATAGTGCAACACCCAAAACCAGCATCTGTGATTCAGGAAGGACTTCCCAGATAGAAACAAATGAGCTTTGTGCCAACAGATAAAGAAGTATTTTCTACAGAATTCTATGCAGACTCTAATGCAGGGTTCATATTGCCAAGTACTAGGCAGCTTGAAGTTGTAAGTGTGCAGTTACATCCTGTAAAACAACAACTCGGAGCTGTTGTCTCACAGAGTTGTTTTATTACGAGTTTATTCAGCAGTTTATGAGCACTGACTTTGGTACTGGATATCATATTCATCTAAAAATTTTGTTGCCAATAATAGTTGTCTCCATTGTGCTTGCTCTATTTCTCGAATCCCTTGTTGAAGATACTCACAAATGTGCATAGTCATTTAGAGCCTTCTGGCAACCTACTTATAACCTTTGTCTGTTAGGAAAATTGATAATTGAACCCGGGGCTTTATTTTCTCTCTCTTCCTGGGCTTAGTATATAGAGACAAGTTGCTTCTCACTTTGTGCTATCTTATAGTTTCCTGGGATATTGCTATGGAAAGTGTGTCAGGCTGTTTGCTGCTCTGCTATCAAAACATTCGTCCCATTCCAATAGGTAAATGAGGCACAAACAGATTAGTTTAACTCTCTGGCAAAGACTCGCTCACGCAGGCGGGTTCCTGTCTTGTTGGAGAGGCATCCCTGTGGGTTGCCATTTCCCAGCTGAGACCAAGGATGGCCAGATGACTGCTTCTGCGTCTTTGTTCCAGTTTGAAATCAGACAGGTTAGATTAAATTGTCTGTGGTTTAAGCTAATCTGTTTTGACTCTCCGTTGGAACAGATCATCGGTCCCAGCTGGGAAGCAGCAACCACCAGCACTGCTTTTCATGTCACTGAAGAAAGGCTGGCATTTCTGTGTGCTCTAACCCTTGTGGCCGCAGCAATGGCTGAAAGCTTAGACAGGGCTGGGATTTTGATGGTGTCAGCAGCTACTAAACCAAAGCAGAAACCTTGTCTCAGACCCAGGCTAAAGAAGAGTGGTAGTCTAAAAATGACAGAGAATGGAGCAACAAAATGAAGGCTGCCAAGGAGATGTGTGTCCCACAGTCTTTTATGGATGAGATACTATGGACAAAGAAAAGGCAGGAATAACATAGTTTTAACAGATTGTAAGTCTTGAAGGCAAATACGTTCATTAAGAAAATTAGGATGTTTAGACTGAGATGTTTGCTAGTCAGTGTCTTAATCTGCACCAGGAAGTGGCTAAGTAAACCCTCCCCTTGCAGTAAAATCTCCACCTTGTTTCACAGACAATCCGTCAATCTTTTTTTTATTCTCCTGGTCTTATAGGTCTTATTCTGCTTCTCTCCCTGTTTGATTTCAGGTACTTTTTTTAACATCCTCAGATAAAGATGTGCACAGGAGGAGTCTTGCAGGTGTCTTTTCAAAAGCACTGATTGATTCATGGATTTTGGAGATAAACCATCAGATATATGCTAAGGGTCATAGTTGCTTTTTTTCATTCCACTGGTCACTGGCTAGCATGTTTCTCTAGTGCACCCACGTTTGTCTTTTCCTCTCTTGTTTCCAAGCAATATGTGCCAGGCTTATAGCAAAAATTCCTAGTATTTCTTATATTTGTTCCTATTATCCCTGTCACTTGAGGTGATTTGGCTCTTCTTGATTGATTTTTTTTACTGTCCTCTTTATTTATAGCAATCTCTACAACACTGTCAATTTAATACCCAACTTGTGTGCAGAGGTTGTTAATGCATCTAGTCATTTCAAAACTGATATTTGAGGAACTTGTTGATGGGGAGACCATTGTTACACTACTAATAAAAAAGTAGTGAATAAGAGAGCATTTCTGATTAGGTGTCAGTGAGCTCTGATTCAGCTCTCAAAATGTTTATCTGCTAATAACTAGGCTGAGGCTGGACCTGGTGACTCTTGGATAATAAATTGAGTTTAGAGGACTGGCAGCTGGAAGAGAATGCTTTTGTTAATGAATTGAGTATGCATGGCTCTAGAAGTCTTTCAGAGAAGGAAAAAGAAAAAGACATGAAACCCCACAATTAGAGCTTAGTCAGCTTCTTATTGTAAAAGACACTTTAATGGAAAAGCATTTAGTTCATCTGGAACAGGCAAACAAAAAATTAGTTCCTTGGATAATTTGAGTGACTGTAAACCTTGTCAGAATCAAACATCACATTTCTTGTCATCATCAGGAGCTAATAGGTCTTGATCATCAGATGTGTCAAAAAACCTTTCTTATTATTCTTCCTTTCAAGATGCCTTGTTCTGAGAGCAACCTGTTATTGACAGATGTGCTCTCTGTGGCATGTAGATCAGTCCTGCTGGTATCTCCTGCTGACTAGTAAAGTTAGTTGCTGGTATATATTTGTACAGTCTTTGAAGTCTGTTAGGTTGTGGAATAGCCTCCTGAAAGTGTTAGCAGCTCTTTGTTTGAACTACTGGAAATTAATGGGAGGCACTGCATGATAATGCCAAATGGATTACCTGCTTTGGTTCCAAGGGAAAAGGGAAGGGCAAGAGCAAGATGTCCTGGAAAGCCTTTCTTGAGCCCTTAACTACTTTTACAAAATTATCTTCTATGTCTGCTCATAACCAAGAGACTTTGCTCAAAGCTTAGTGACCTCTTGCCATTTACTGGTACACCATGACTTATGCAGGCACTTAAGAAGATATAGCATCACAGTGATCTTCTATAACTTCTTCTGCAGAAGTGAGAGAATATAGCCATTTAGTAGAACTAGAGAGTAAGTTCTTAAATGGAAAATGGAGCATAGAGAGAACAGAATGTGATAACCATGACCATAGGGAATGCAGTGCTTACAGCTACGAAAGCATAAATCTCTGCATGCAAGAAAGTTTCTATACAGTCATCTTGGGCTTATGTTCTGTGTCTTATCTTCTTCTTCTCCTGAAAACAAACCAAGTCACAGAACCCATTAAATAATTCTTGGTGAAATCACTACTTCAAAATGAAAGTCAGTAAAATGTGAAGCTGGAATATCATCGCATGCTAATAAATCTGTAGCAACAACAGCTGTTAAGTAGAGAGAATGTCAGTGTATAGAGTAGTGTACATCATGTGTCAGTTACCTTACCTGTGGAAGAGGACATTTCACAAGTGCTTTAACTTTTGTTTCTGCAGAAAACAGAAAATCACTTAATAGCTCCTCATGGGCCACATTTTGGTGTTGGTCTGGGATGATGACTGTAGAAAACAAAGCTGGCTTTGCATTAAAGAGCTATAATTATTATTCTAGTTGTCCTTATGGATCTCTTGTTGATCGCATATTGGTTTTATACAGTCTGATGTCAGGAAGGCTCTACATTTGTGATGCTTATTAAAATGCAGTGCCCAGATAATGAGCAGAAGGAATAATTTGCCCTAATTTTGGATGCAAGGAAGTAATTATTGTAGCCATTCATTGTTAATTTGTTACTGACTAAAATATGCTTGGTATAATCTAAAATGCATGTATTCTACTTGCTGTCATAGAAGCCCAGAGAATATTTATAAAAGTATCAATTTTGTTGTAGTAAAACAACACCTTCCCCATAGAGTTTTATAGCAGTTCAGTCTTGTGGATACTTCAGTTGGATAATGAAGTGGTGACTCTTTCTGGCACCCTCACCTGCTCAGAATCTTTCTGCCCAGGGCTCCAGAACAGCCCTTTCAAATCCTCTATCGTAAAGAAAGCCAGCAACTGTAAGGTCTAATAAGGTCTGTCTTTTCAAGATCATCTTGTGCCTTGATGAGGCAGGTTGGATGATGCTGTTGGAAAACACTGCAGTGTGTTCGTCTGTCACACTAATCCTGTGCTCAGTTCCTTCAATCCTTTTATCACAAGGGTCCAGCCTGGATGAAACCTTTCCAAGTTCTTGATGTACGAGTTGAGCGGAGAAGTCTAATTAGCTATCAGAGATATAACTTTATCCAGCTGTACCAAACGAGCATTCACTCTTGTGTTGGTGTTCCAAGATGGGACTGGGGAGAATTTCCCTGCAATATGAGTGCCTGTCAGCACAGGATGCTGAATACTTTAAATAAAACTAGCTGCACAAAGTGCTACATGCAACAGAACTGGCATTATGACTTGTTAGCTGCTTTGAGACCAGTGGAAAAGTGCTGGAAACATTAACCTGTTGGAGACCTTAAAAATCCCACGTCTTGCCTTTTGGTACTACAGCACAAAAATGGTGCTATGTTTAGAAGCAGGGCTATTCTGGAATTCAGTTTCTGTATCACTTTAGACAGTGCCACAGTTGGTCTCAGTGAGGATAAAATGCTTGGAGAGAGAACAGAAATCAGATAGAATCATAGAATCATTACGGATTGGAAGGGACCTCGAAAGATCATCTAGTCCAATCTGCTGATACATATTGAAAAATGCATAAACTGCACACAAGGTGGAATTAACAAAAGCTGTTGCAGGGGAAAGTAAGTAATGATTTGGGGAATGTATATTCCAAGCTGATAGGTTATCTGGTTTAAAGAAGGCAGACTAAGAAGGTCAGGAGGTAAAACAGAATGAGCGTACCTGCACCTCCTTTACTTTGAGCGTCAGCAGGGAAGAGCAATGTGTGCCACCAGTGTACAATTCACGAAGTACTTTCCAGATGGAGCTCCACAGCTGATGTGTGACAGACAAGCCAAGCAAACCAGTGAGCTTGCTATCCCTTGGAGCAAGTCTTGAAGTGAGTCAGGAGCCCAGCCAACTCCCTAGTGAGTACCAATCCACTGAAAGCCTACTTATGGAGGACATTAAAATGGTTCACCTGGAAGAACGCAGAGGTCAGCAGGGAGAGCCCTTGCTTGCATGGACCATTCTCTGTCAAAAGATTGTGTGGGGTCTTCTGCTTCACGCCAGGAGGTTATTAGGGCAGCTTTTTTATTTCTTTCTCTACGAAAATGACTGACGTGAAACTTAGCTAAATTATTCATGTTGATGTGTCATCAGCAAACCCAGCGTTGAAACTGTTGAATGAGTTGAGGCAAGGGGGAGACTCAGTGTGTGTTCTTTACAAATAAATTATTTGGTTGCTTGATTTCAATTTGTCCATTCAAAAAGTAACGTTGGGGAGAAACTTAGCTGAAGCTTTGCCTGAGGAGTAATGTGGCCTCATGGAAAAAGTAGCAGTTGTTTTGCCTAGAGGTAGTAAGCTTAATCAGAGTCCACCTGATTGGCATGTAGCACACGTCCTACTGTTGTAACTTCTGCCTGCCATGGGCTCATAGTCCCGAGGAAGAAATTGCTGATCAGATGGGTACTAGCTAGGCTTGAATTTAGCAAACATGAATAAAATCTGTATCTCTTGCAGTAGGACTTTCAAAAGGGGAAAAGAAAGAAAAGGGTCCTGGAGGATTCATGTTTTTACTAATTAGACACTAAAAATGATAGAAGTGCTAAAAAAATAATAAAATAAACCCTTCGTTCTTGCCCCGGGCATGAATTTACTAGCTTTAGTTTGTTGTTCAGTTCGGTTCATTGATCTTGTCACAACTGATGATTCATTAAGTTGTGACTACTGTAGAAATTACGATGCACAGATGTAGCTGTACTGCACATCTGTGTGTTCCCAATGTGTTAATGATTTAAAAATGCACTTTCATTCTGGCCATCCACTGCGCTTCAAGTGCCAACTGACATTTTGTGTTACTGAGCCATTTGTTGTGATTGGCAAGGAGAAAAATCTTTTGGTTCTCCTTGTACCTTTTTGTTACTTTTATCCATATTTCAGATAGCTAGATTTGATTTTCCTAGCAACCTTGGCCTTGCAGAATGTGAGCTGTGATGTCTGTCTCTTTGTGCAGGCTGCCACCTTCTTCAATGTCACCTGGTGTTTGCTTACAGCAGATGGGATTATTTCCTGCATGGAGTCAGGATGAACATGTCCAGCTCAAAAGCAGGATTCGCTGAATTGCTTTGGATTCTGAACTTTAATTTTTGAAGTTTGACTGAGGTGCTGTTTATTTGGCTTCTGCCTTAATACTAACAACTCAGTTTGTATAAAGCTTCTCATCCTAGCAGGTCCCAAAAGACTTCAAAACCTTTCCATCTATTGACTTTCAGGCTGATTGGCACCAGCAGTTGAACAATGTGTGGTGACACTGTGAAGCAATTTAATTCTTAAACCTACCTCTAGCCTTTTCCCTTAATTCGAACCAGTATTCAAAGTGGTCATTATCAGACTTTTATTTGATCAAAGCAGAAATTTGAGGAGTTGTCTGTCTGGTGGAGCACAGCTTTGACTAGATGAGGGAAACTATGCTCACAATTAAATCATAGTAAAGTTATGCTGAGGTTGTGTAGTTAGTGAATTTCCTTGTTATTACATTCTAATAGCACTTCCTAGTGCAGACAAACCCATAAGACTGCTCTGACTTCAGGCCTTTCACAGACTACCCAGGGAGCACAGAATGCATCTGTGCAGGCACATAAAAGTCAAAGTACCTAGCTCTCTATCCATAGCCAATTTGATTGTAGGCTCTGTGGCGAGAGGGTCCATGTGTAGCATCTCTCACTTGCATCCTCTTAATTTCAGCCATACAGGTATTTCCAAAAGCTCAATTAAAGGATGTCTTTTATAAATGATATACATATTATGTCTTTTCTATAAATGATATACATATTATAATATGTCCTTAATATAAATTATATATGAATTATCTACAGTATATAATTTATTTTAAAAAATCGAAACAAGTGTTAGTCCAGCACTAACTGCTCAGTTTATTTCAAGAATTAATACTTAATTCCACGTCTGAAGCTGTGTAATCTCTACTTTAATCCAAGACATTTGGTTCTTTCTGAGACTGTAAAACCTCTTTTCTGCCCCATGTCTCTGAGACCCCCTTTTCCACCTAAGCTTGTGTAAATTCTCTTGAACAGACTGAGCTCAGTAAGCCGCTGTTGTATGGCCTGTTTTCTAGCTCCTGGCTTGCTTTTGAGCTCTTCTTGAAATTCTCCATGCTATTTCTGTGGTCTTGAGGAGAAACATTTGTTTTACTGCCCTAAGAAACAGCCACAATGATTTAAACTGAAGGTCAGACTATCCTACTGTCTTTTCCAGGAGCTAGTGCTGGATGCCAGGGAAGTGCGTAAGGGCAGAGCGTGCTTACAGCAGTGACCCCTCCAAGCACATGTTTCTCTGGCTCCCATTAATGTGTACCTCTGGTATTTTTGAGATGGAGATAGTGGTTTTAGTCAATGTAATGAAATCATCATCTAGTTATTATTTGAACTTTAACTTCTATTGTGCATAATACCCCATAGCAAAACAATTCCCAGCTTAACTATGTGGTCTGTGGAAAAAATACCTATTAATTACTAATACTTTCTGGTGCCCAGTAACCTTTGTATTAGAAGACACAGTGGATTAGTATTATTATAAAGGACTTTGGATTTAATAGCTCTTTAATGCACCCATACTTGTGTCCTCTCTACTAAAAAGTGCTGGTCTATTTAGCTGTAATCTAACATACGTTGTTTGAAACAGCAAAATCCTTAATATACGTCTAGTAGAAACAGGGCTGGGAAGCACCACCCAGTTGTTGTCTTACCTTCTCTGTCACAGTATGGTGTGAATGTTGTGAGCCCTTTGAGCTGCCATCATCCAGGACAGTCTCCTGCTTTGCAAGCTGAGCAGATATTTCTGCTCATTCCTGTGGCCAGTGAATCAGTGCACAGGGTCAGACTAGGTACAAGGTGAAACTTAAGGAGGGGATTTGTGATATGCACTGGAAGGGAACTCCTTTCAGTGACTCAGGTTTAGGTTTGGTTTGTTTTTTTCAAATTCCTTGTGTTCAGATTACTTTGTACTGTTTTCGGATATCTGTTGGATGTTGCCTCTCTTAACTCTGTACAGTTTGTAGCAGTAGTTTTGTTATTTATAGTCCTTTTAAGATCTTTCATGTTTGTGGGGCAGGCCTGCAGCAAGATGAGCTTTGCAGCTTGCCTCAGTAGGTATGATGCGGGGAAAAAGCTCGAAGGCCTTTTTGTGCATCCTTGTGTGGAAGGCTGCACCCAGGTCATTCTTACATTGATTTTAGAAGCAGAAGCACGCTCATCCCTCCTGTCCAGACTCGGGTAAGGGCTTTTGCCCAGCAAAGAGTAATTTGAAAAGCTGTTGAACACTGAGGTGGTTTTCCACTCCTACAATTGCACCTTGCTAAAATACAGCCCTGGATATGTGAAGGTGTTCTAATATTCAGTTGAAGATTTTGAGCTACTTCAAGCAAATGAAGGACAGTAAGTAACAGTAAAGCAAACTTCCCATTCTCTCTTCAAACATTTTGTCCTAACACAAGTGAGATGTTGTTTGTCAGTTATTCAAGTCATGAGCAACACTGGAGTAAATTGAAAAGTGAGAGGAGCTGAGCCAAACAGAGTGGATCCTTTTGATCTTCTTTGCTCTTTTGTATGCAAAAAGGCAAGAGACCTCCAGGGTGTCCCATCTAGTCCTGAGCTGCCATATGGTCCCCTTATCTGACCAATGGCAAATACACAAAAGGTGACCATGGAAAAAACTACTGTGGTGTGTTTAACAAAGCTGTCTTGAAACATAAGTCACAAAACTTGACAGCTCATCTTTCCACCTTCTAAGAACTGTGTCACTAATACTCATTGAAGCATAGAAATGAAGTGCCTTCTCTTATCACTTAACCTCTTCTTTTATGGTATGCATTTTTTAAAAGAATTGCAGCCCTGTTGTCCTTTAGATCAATGCTGCTGTTCTGAGCCTGGAAAATGGTATTTTTCTGTGGCTGAAAAATGAAGAATCTGAATGTAACCTAGTGATTCATTACTTTATGCACTTTTCAGTTTACTGAGACATGAAGTGCTGGATTTCATGGAAGCTGGACCTCACTGCCAAATAACAAAGTTTGAACTTGTTCTTCTTGTGGCATTCATTGCTAATTTACAGCTACTATGGAAGAGCAGGTAGAGTATTGTGCAAGCTTTCCCATAGAAATCATCCAGGCTCCATAGTTAACGCAGTTAAAAATTACTCTCTCGTGCCACTGTTAGCATGACCCTTTCAGCATTTTTAAAGCTATTTTGGCATTTCTTGTGGTAGGCCATTATATATTCGAGGCAGTCTTGACAGATATTCATTAAAGACTGTGATCTTTAGAGATGAAGCTTTCTAGTTAAATACAAGTTTGAATAGAGTTATGGCTAAACTGTAGGAAGTTTTATTTGGGTTTCCCCCCATCACCAGTGTCTCTTCCAGGCTATTTTTCAATCCCAGAAAAAGAAAGTGAATGTTATTTCTAATTAAAACGCTACTGCCTTTCCACAGAGTTCTGTTTAAGAAAGTAAACATGTAGGTGTCTAAAGTTTGTTTAAAATAGAAGCACAGCTTCTTGGGCTGATGGCACTTATCTTCAGTCCACTGGTCAGCTGTCTCAGATTATAACCTTCTACTTCAGCGATAGAATTAATCACTGCTTTTTGGTTAGTCATATACCACAATATTTTTATAAAAGAAACCTACCTGCGATCTGCAGGTGCTTTTCAGGGAAGGGGAGTTGTAGTGCCCTTTTCCAGGACCTTTGTATGTATGTTACTGTTTCATGTCTCTGCTCCACACAGGGGTGCAAGGTAGGTAATTCACTTCCTGATCTCCCTGCAGTGCTGCTGATTTTCATAAAGATATTTTACAAGTGCTTTACCCATCTGGCCTTACTAAGTAATATGTGGAGGGTTTCCTTTATGAGGGCTGAGGATTTTCCAAACTGAACAAATGGGAAATTATATTTGGCAAACCCTGAGTTCTGAACAAAGCAGATGCAACAGACATTTTTAATGTGCTGCCTCTTGGTTGCTGCCTAATTTCTTAGTGCTAAGTATTTCCACCAGTCATAGCAGTGCTCCTTGTGGCATCTAGGGGTGATTTGAGTGTTGCTATTTCTGTAACTGTACCTGAGGTGGCTCACTTTCATTTAAGATTAACTCAGTAGCTGTTTTACACCAAAATGATAATCTGCTACTCCAGTGCTAGGACTGTGCTGTGGAAAAGCACTGCACCATTAGCCTTCCACCATCTTACTTGTGGTCAAACTCGCATCAGTTTCCTGGATAACACCAGAGGAGGGTGGCTCAGCTCACGGTGCGGGAACAGCAACCTTGTGGACCACTGCTGACTGTATAGTTATGGCAATGGAGGCTGTGATTGCAGAGCATCATAGAAGAGCCTATCAAACAGCATGCCATGTGTGTACACCAGTGAGCTCTGAAAGTCCAGGTAGGAGACAGGGTCGGAAACAGCCAATTCTGTACATATGGCATGAGAGAACACAGAGACAAAAGGATTACCAGGAATATCTGTGGGTACAGCATAATTGTCACTTGACTCCTGAAGAGATCTGGCCAGAAAAGAAGGCTGTGGAGGCCTGTGTCTTGCTGGATCTGCTGTGGGAGAACTTCTGCCTTAGCCTGGGACACAGAACAGGAAAGAAATGCAAAGGGACTTGTGTGAAAGTATGATATGTGGGTGATGAAGCCTTGCTGGTGTTTGGAGAGAGTCAGCACCTCAGTAGAATGTCGTTTATCAGAGAGAAGCACAAGTCTTTCAGATAGAAGAGCAGTGCAGTCTGTTGTAGAGAACATGGGGTAGAAGCAGGCAGTCCTTTCTTTATGGACAAGCTTCAGCAATTCAGGACTGCATGTCTTCACAGCTCTGCCTGACAAGAATATACTCTTACTCTGTTGTACCCTTGTTTAACCCAAAGAGCATTTCCAAGGAGCTTCTGAAATCTTTTCAAGATACTTGCTTTTGAGGCTCCACAACATTCAGAATGCTAAATGCTAAAAGAAGCTTAAAGGAACAAGCAGTGAATATTCTCTTTTTAAATAAAAAGAAGCAACTGCTACTGGAAGGAAAGAAGGAAAAAAAGGCAGCACATTCTCAGGCACCTTACTCGCACAGATTCACTAGTTAAAAGCAAGGAAGGTCCTGAAGTCTAAAGGAGTGAATCACTTATGACCAGCTTTATGGTGGTGTAATCTGACATTTACTTTCAGTGGTAAATACAGAAAATGATAGTGAAATGCTGAAAATGTGATGTGTCATAAAAGTTACAGCCTCCTCATCAAGTTTATTGTGCTTTGGGAGATACAAGGTCTTGGTTGCTTCCTGGAATGGTTAATGCACTTGAAACGTAGACACTGAAATGTAAAATAGTCCTTTGCTACCTGTAGGTTTGAGATGGTCAAATATCAGCATAATTACGCAGCTGACCAGTTCTGCTCGAGTACCCGTTGTCTGCAATTGGCTGCGCATCAGTTGGTTGTGAGCTGCAGGTTTCCACGGAAACTGCATGTACCACTACCTGTGAATAATTGAGAATGGCAGCTGTAATGAGAGAATTTGGGGCAAATTGTGTGAATATTCGTAACTAGATTATGGTGGTAAAATATTTTCACTCTAGATGAAGATTTAACTTGCAGGCTTAAGGAGATTAAATTGAAGAGGTCCAGGAAAGAACCGCATCATTTTAAAATCTGGGAATGAGTGGTTTTAAAACCCATTACAAATTCCCAGAATTTTAGAGCAGTGTTTTGGAACATTCTATTCCCTGTGCTGCCTCATGGGTCTGATACCCTTTGTATTTTTGTTCTTGGGGGCAGGTCACTGGAAAGTAAAAATTGAATTTGTAGCAGCTGTGTTGTCTGGGAAGTAACTGCTCAGACCCCAGTGCTTTGGGGCAGGTGCCTTGGTCCTGTCTTACTTGCAAAGACAAGAGAGGATACCCCAGAGGTTTGGAATGAAGTATCCAGATAGCATCTGCCAGATCTCCTCTGTTTTTCATCTTCAGTTTACATATATATTTTTTTTTTAAGTTAGTTGCAGTAGCTTAATATTCAGAGCACTCTTGTGCTCTGCAGTGTGATCTGCATAAACTGAAGGAAAGATGCTACAAGCTGGCTCTTTCTATAAAGACAGCTTTGTGTGTGATAGAGAGGAAAAGCCAGCTGGATCTAACAGGATTCACTGTGATTGCTGCTCAGATACTGTAGATGTGTATTTATGTTGGGTTGAAGTGACCTGAAGAATTTCTATTGCCCTTCTCTGGGCATACTGTCTCTTGCAGTGAGTTTGCAGAAGAAATGCGTGCAGTTGTGCCAGCAGGAGATGTATGTGTGTGTGTGTATTAGCCTGAGGTTAAAAAGAAATGGTAACTGTTTTGTGTACTGCAGCTAATGAAAAGTTTTGGACTAAGACATCATAGTTAATTTTATACAAAATTAACTTGTCTTTGAAACCTGTTTTGTTTTATGTTTTTAGCAGAAAGAGTTTCTCACCACTGGTAAAGCAGTAGAGAATGTCTATTTTCTTGTGAGCCCAGAGCAAGCCAGGGGCTTGGTGGTACCTGAAAGAATGTTGTCTTCATCTGGGAAGCTTAAGACAACAGTGCTGGACTCCCATTTGTTCTCATTGCATCTCAACCACAGAAATACCTGGGAAATAGCTGCTTGTGCACTTTAGAGAATATTAATTGGTGGAACTGAGCTTTCCTCCTCGAAAGTAGTGAACTCTGAAAACTCTCAAATCATGAGTGTTGCTAGGTTAATTGGATGGATAATTTTAGCAAAGTCTCAACTGTGCCTCACTGAATCAAACAGAGCTCTTACTTATTATTTAAATGTCTGTTGTGACATGAGGCGGTAATTCAGGGTGGGCTACCTTGCAAACCAACAGTTATTATTGACTTGAGAGATGGAGCTTGTCATGAATTGCATTGCGAGGATGCCGTCAGTTAATTTTGAGCCAGAAAGCTGTAACCAGCTTTCATTCCGCTAGAAAATACCTGGGGATATGTGGGACTATGTACTAGCAGTGCTTGGCTGAAGAGGAATTAGTTTTGCCTTACAGTCAGTGATCCACAGCATCCGGCAGCCTTATTAATTAAAACTAGAACCTGTCAGAAGACTGTGATCTAGGTATGTAAAAAGGAGGTACATTAAACTCTGTATTTTGCTTAAAAAAAACCCCAACAAAAACAACTCACTAACAGAATTATCTGCTGATGACGGAAAGATTTAATAATAAAGAAGACTTAAACGGGAAGAAATACTCTTGCTCAGGTTTCCCTCTGCTTGTGATGCCAGAGCCTTGTCAGAGTGAAATATGTAACACCGGCTGGATGGCTGAGCAGCTTCCATCTGCTTCAGCATCTCTCAGAGATAATCAAGAATGATGAAAATTGTTTCTTCATTTTTGACCTCTAACCAGCCTGTTAGCCTTATGTCTATAAAACAAGGGATGTCTCCAGTCTGGACATAAATTGTAGTGCCAGTGTAGATCTCAACTCCTCTATCAATATTTGAACTGGAAAGAGCTTATATCAGTATAGCTGCAGTTTATTGTATTCATGAGAAGAACTCTGTACCCTTAAGACTCATTAATTTGACAGAACCCTAATAGCAGCCTGCAAATCTTACTGCCATTTCTGGCAGGGAGTGAGGTCCTTCAGGATATGTCCTCTGTCCCGTGACTAGAGGAACGATCAACAACGTTCATTCCCCATGTTTGCAAGCTTTTTGCAAAACAGTTTATTCTTTGCTACCACAATGACTGGTTTCACGTGCAACAGTAATGTGGCACTGGCCCATCCTTACTCCTCATCTCTGTGCCTGCCAAATGTCCTTCCTTTCCCAACATTCTCTGTCTAAAGCCTTGTCAAAACTGCTGATAAGGGCTCTAATTGCATGGGCTGTTGCTCTGGAGTAGCACATCTGTGCAGGAACGCTTGCTCAGAGCAACATAGCACTTCTATTAACTCTTACCTTTTCTTCAAGGATGAGTGTTATGGGTTTCTGGAGATTTATATAATCTCAAAAGTTCTGCTGGTCCACTGTGCAAATGCTGTGTTCCCACAGCTGGTTAGCCCAACCAAGGTGGCCTGCCTGCCCAGCGCTGCCAAGACCCTCGTGCTATTTGAGTTCAGTGAGCAGGAGCATGGATGTTCACATGCACCTCCACCTAACTGGCAGCACTTCCCAAATGTCATTCATCTGTCACTTTGGCTGCCGCACTCTGTCTTATTGCTTACATTCCTTAAACTCTCACTGGAGTACCTCTCAAGGGGTCATAAAAAAAGATTGTTGGGTCTGAACATTGAGAAAATGTTAAAGATTGGCAACCTACGGAGAGAGACTGTTGGCTTAAGAAAGATTTAGAGAGCCTTAAATAGCAGAGGTCATATTGGCTGCAGAAGAGGAAAAACCAACCATGAAGTATGTTTGCAGTAGATGGAAATGTCCCTGGAAAATGGAGTATTTCAGCACAGGAGTCATTGAACTACACATGAACCTGAAAAAGCTGAACTGGAATACACAAGCATCCTTTATGTTTTCCTTCACAGCTAACGCATCATTTGGGCCTCATTTTTCTGTGGAGTGAAAGGACAGTGCATTGCTTGAGTTGCAGAGTGTGTCCTCTGCAGAAAGCCAGGTGGTCAGGGCACAGCGCTCCCTCCCCGAAACACCTCATTTGCCCGTTACAGAATCTTAAAGGCATAGCTGGCCATAGTTTTGGAAAGCTTCCACTACCATCCGCTGAACCTTCAGGAGAGAGATTGTTTCAAACTTACTCTAGCTAAAATATTAACACAAAGGAAGAGAAACATCATTCATATCTGTAATGTTAATAAGAGTGTTTGAATCTATGAGGTGCTGCAGAGTATTTCAGTGAAGAGGAAGGAAAGGAGTCACACGCTGGTGTTAGAACTCACCTTTGGCGCTTTCTTGTTTCATATCTTGTACAGGACAAAGCTCTCTCTTGTTGGGTTTCAGAATGAGCTGTTGTTGTCAAGATGCCTTTGGTATGGCTTAGAGATGTCACTGGTAGAACCTTTTTTTTCTGGGCAACAGATGAAGCAAGTGGTTGATTTGAAAGGTTTGTTTGCTTGGTAGTATGTCTTTGGTAATTATTTGTGTCAACAACAAGGCTGTTGGCTAAAGCAGCCTGCATGCTTCAGACTGGGTTGTAGACTATGGTGCTGCTGGACTCCTAGGAGAGCAATGTTTGTTTACCTGTAGCAACAAAGTGAAATTGTGTTTATAATTCTTGCTATATCCCTGCAGAGCTGTGTCATCCATGCAGCTTTGGAGCTTATGTGAAGAGATGCTGTTGCTCCCTTCCCAGCACCAAGTAGGAAGAGAGAGGTTGTCCACTGCCTGAGTGAATATCTCTCCCTCCTTTGCATGACATCCCACAGGAACATCTTTCATGGCACTTATGATACATTCTGCTCCTGTGAAAAAGAACAGAGTGGTGGGAGGCACTGGGATGTTGCCCATAGCAAAACACTTAGCAGGGGTTTGTTGACTGGCAGGGACTGAGACAGAGTGTGCCTGTTACCACACTCATCCTAACAGTGCTGTCCCTCTTATGGGGAGCGATGAGTGTTGCCCTGCCATGTTCCCAGGATGTGTGCTAGTCCAGCCTGTAGGAGCTCATGTTGTTTGATCTGCAGCAACACATCTGCTCCAAAGGATTAGCAGAAAACTCCCTTCTCAGCAGCTTACAGTTGTTGTATACTGACACCTGTATTTTGGTATTTGCAAGCTAAGCCTGTGCACTTAAATAAGTAAGTTGAGTTCTACATGGGTAGAGCTGTAGGATGAGGCTGTTTTAATTAGAGCTGGTGAGACTCTTCAACACTCCTGCTGTTTGCTGTCATAAACATCTTGCATATGTTTGCACCACGGTGAAAAAGACTTGGGGGGCAGGTGCTTTTAAAGCAACAAATCAACTTCCAGAGAACTGAAAGAGCCACAGTTGCTTTCAGAACAGGTAGAGGATAGAGGAGGAAATGCTGCTGCCAAAACTCTGGTACTGGATCCGTATTTCTCATGAGAGGAACGTGGGGAATACCTATAGTCCTAGGTCTCCTAGGCTGTTTGTCTCTGGAGTCCAGATTGTTCCCTAGGGGTTGTCTAGGAAGCAGCTTTACTGGCAGGCTTCAAAGCAAGTAGAGCTCAATGCCTGTACTATTCTTTCAGGATCAGCCTAAACTTTTCCTATGGAAAAACCTGTGTACTTAACACCATCCAGGTCTATTGATTTATGAATCTAACTGGGAAACTCTTACTGTACTAAATAAAGAATATTTAAAATAAAGAATGTTCATCACAGTGTCACAGTCTCCAAGGCAATGATCCCATGCTGTACCAGTTTCTCACGTGGATTCAGACTCTGCAGAGCTTGCAGCGGGAGCCAGTGATACCTGCTGTCAGAAGAGTAAGCTTGGTTTTTTTACCTCTGAACAAGAATAATATACTACAACCTCTTTATTTCTTCTCATTTCACTTGGTCTGTATGAAAGCTGTATTAGCTACTTCTTGCTCCAGACATGTCAGCTTTCTTCTTAAATGAATCAACCTACTTTACCTTAATTTTATTAGGTAGTAGGTTTTTTCAGTCTTATTTTCTATGCCTGTCACTTTTATTAAGCTCCTTGGTTGCACGTTGCTCAATGTGAGTGGAGTCCTGTTCATGCAGATATTTCTGTTGATATTACTGAGCGATTCCTGTGCTCTTTCCTGAACTGGCTTAGCTTTGCTTTCCTGACATCCAGGACTGCTGCTCTGCTGCATTCAGAGATAATAAAAATCAGAAAACTGTGATCTCTCATACAAGCTGTCTCTGGATTAATTCTTGTTTGAAATTGAAAAGATGTTTTAGGAAAGCATCCTGTCTTAACTTGACAGTTGCCAGCAATGTGTAGCCCTCCACTATTCATGGTATACTTTTTCAGTTGTTAATTAAACTCTCTGCTAAAAAGTCCTACCTCTCAGAATTCCCCTTTTATGTATTAAGATTCTCTAGACTTGTCAAATTTCTGTTTGTCTGTTGGCAATAAGTTACTTTGATTTAGTACTTTTAAGCCTTCTCAGATACCATGACAGATACAGATTTGACATCATGAAACCTCTCTTTAAAATGGCATGTTTATCTGCACTTGAACCATTTCTGTAGCTCTGGACAGATTTGGTGTTACCAGTATTTTTCTAGGAGTACCAAACATGGAGGTAGTGTGGTCTGTCCTCTCCTTTCTAGTGTCTCCGTGCAGCTCAGGGGTGTCTCCTATGGTTTTATTTTGTACAGACCTGGTTACAGCATCATGTGCTGTGTAAAAGTCATAGCTCCCTCGCACAGAGAGGGTGCTTAGACACCAGGTCTGTAGGAAGAGATAACATTTTTATTAGACTAGATAACACAGATGGAAAAAATGAATGAGAAGCCCTTCATCAAATAAGATTCCTGCACCCCTGCAAACCTAGCTTTCCTTGCATCTTTTGAGCTGCCTGTTTATATCAAGACTGTTGCTAAATACTTTGACCTTCATTTCAGTCTTTATCCTGTCCTTTCTCTGGCTTCACCTTTAGCCTGATGATGAGACTTACCACAGCAAGGTCTCACTTTATGTAAGGGATCACAGTATTCCTTCTTCAGGATGGTGATTCTCTCTGCCTTTAAAATTTTGTAGTTGACATTTACCCAAGTACTGCCAAAGTAGACTCAAGGTCTTCTTTTAAAACAGGAACATGCACACAAAAAGACCCTTATCTCTTAGTTGGTTTTTCATTACCTCCTGTGGCTCTAATCTGATTGCTTTGCATATATTAATGAAGAAGGAAATAAAATATTTGTAATAATAAGTGCATGGCATTCTGGGATGGATTTCTGTATTTATTTTCCAGAAAACGCATGCTTCACTAGTTATTTTTTATAGGTAGTCTTAGGGTGCTGGTGATGGTTCCTTAGTTTTTAAGGCCATAATCACAACGCCCTGAGCTGTTGTAATGAACATTCTCTGCAGACTATTCTTTTTTCAGAAATACCAGTATTTGGGCTGTGACTTTTCTTTGCGGCTTTGTTCAATACTTTGGAGATGTGAGTTTGCACAGGTATTTCAGACCTGCTCATCACAGCAACTGCTTTTGGAGCGGAAGGCTGAATCAAAGGGCTACAGCCCAAACATCCTTCCACCACACCCTCAAGACTCACTCTGTCTTTGATACCAAAACAAACACTTTGAAAACATTTGATGTAGCTTACTTATTTACAGAAAAGGCAAGAAAAAGGCATGTGCTGTTCCAGCAGACAATGAGAGAAGGATCCAGGCCTTCCATTTCTGTTCTCCTTCAGAGATAACTGTTTTTCAAATGGTTGAAGGGAAAGTCTAGATGATATAAAAATGCAGATTTACTTTAGGGAAGAACAGATGCTCATACTGAAAATGTGACTGCTTTTCACGTTATCCAGGGCTGTCAGTGGGTGTTGAATATTTATATACTGTAGGGAAAAGGTGATGAACTAGTTTGCTTCATACTAGCTTTTACTGTGAGAATGAAAAAGCCAAGAATACTCAGATGAAGTTAGTTGTTTTCAGTGTGTGAATAGCAGGGATCGTATGGAAGAGTTTTGTGGGTGATGAGAGAAAACCCCCTTAGGTTATCTAGCAAGAGGTTGGGGCAATTCTTCTCAGCATGTGCTTTGTTTGACAGTGAAAATAAATAAGAGAAACCTAGGAATGAGAGTTCTGTTTCTGAAAGGAAACCTATGGAAGCATTTTATATCACATTTTCTTTACAGTCTACAGAAGCTGACAGCCTCTGATTTGAACATCAGCATAGCTGTAAATGCCACACCATACTCAAAAGGCATGATGGTCATTGGGTCAGCAATTGCCTATGGAGATGTGCCTATTTCAGCCACCTTGCTGCTCTCCTGGAAAATCAAAACATAGCTACCTCACACTTGAAATGTTGTTGTGTCCTCTGTCCCTTCTCTCTCCCAATGGTGATAAGTGAAGAGATTTTGAAGTGAAAACATCCCTGACTTCTTTCTTTAATAGGTGAGAGCCTGAGCAGATGGAATATTTTTACCAGGAGCCAGGTCAGGACAGTCTTTTCACAGTAGATGTGTACTTGAACAGGTCTGTTGACATGATTTTATTTTCCCTTGGAGGCACTTTCTCTGATCAGTGGGGTTGTCATAAGCCTTCCCTCCTTGGGATGAAGGATGTAAGAACGTGAGTGCAGGCATGTAGTCTCTCTCCAGTAGCTGCCTCTGCCATAGTTGTGCTGCTCACCTATCCATTTCTTGTGGCTGCTACCTCATTTTCTCAAAGACTTAGCATTAGCAGATTGTAGTCGCACAAGAAAGAGAGTGTAGTACCTCATAGTCTCGGAAGTTGTTGTAATATTTTTAAACTTTTTCAGTGCAGAAAAGAAACTACTTATCAGGCTGGTTTGGTGCGGTGATATGGCTGAACACACACAGCTCCTGTCTCCTATGCTGTGGCCAGAGGAGTGGTCTGGGGCAAGTGAGGCCTGATTGTGCCTCGGGAAGGTGCGGCTGAAGGCTTTCTCTGCAGGGAGGTGGGATGTGGTCTGGGTTTTTATGGATCCGGATAGTGTAAGTACTGTCAGCCTAACCACTGGCATGAGAATGTGTTTATTTTAGAAATATGCTGGGATGCTTAATGAAGGCAGAAGTAAAGTTGTCTGCCTAAGTTTAGTAACTTTTTATTCATTTGCAAGCTTGAGTGGCTCTGAACTAGGTATTTTGGAAAGGATTAACTTGCCACCAGCCAGTCTACATTAACTATATATTAACACATCTTTGTCACTGTTCAGCTTGGCATTTTAAGCACAAAGCTGTTCCCAGAAGTTACCAGCTTTTCCTTGGCACAGCACTGATACGCTTGGTGAGCTCTCTAGGCTTCACCTACATTGTTTTGTGAGTTGGGGAGCAATTGGGAGCAAACAGGTTTGATCGGGAAGTAAAAAAGACTGCTGCATGTTTCACTCTCATATTCTCCACTGCAGTGAAAGGGGGACTATGGCTGTGCTTTCAAATGTCGAAAGTTGTTGACAAAGACAATGAGAAATCTCAGATGCTACCTGTATTCTCAAATCTCTGTTGTTTTATTCAATTCTAGCTACAGTAAATCTCAAGGAAGAGAGGGAAAAAATAGCATGTCTGTTCCCTCTATTCCATGGCACTCACTGCCTTTTGGACGGTTCCCTGCCCTTTTTGCTTCATTAATCCATTAGCAGCATTTTCAGTGCTCAGTTTTTGGAGAGCAGGGGGAGGAAGAGTAGCCCAGAAGCCTTGTTGCAATGTGCCTTTCATGGGCCCAGCCCAGGGATGAGCTCATGTGCAGCTGCATTTCCTACTTCTCATAGCAGGAATGGAAGCTGGATTTGTTTCCTACCATTTGTGTGGGAGGCAGAAAGGGGGACTCAGTCCCTACTGGGGGGCAAGGAGGTTTGTCTTTCCTTCCATAACAGGGATCCTAGGGTTCCAGCACCCTGAGGGGTAGATTAGTTATGCTTTCAGCTCTGGATTCCCGCATCAGGAGGTGGGCCTCATTCAAGCTGAAGCACTGCGCACACAGATGTGGGAGAGGGGCAGCTGGGACTCTGCTGAATTCTGCTGCTTTGTTAATGCTCAAATTCTACCTTAACCAGCATGCAGATAGATGGAGGCGGGTGTGTTCTCATCATGGTCTTGAATGTTGCTCCATTCAGGCTGGAAGAAACCAAGAAGAAGACCACTTCCTAAGCCACTTATATGCACACATGCATGGCAGTCCCTTTGGCCCCAGCAATACATGGCCAACTGCTACCCAGCTCTGCCAAGATCCAGCAGAGGAAAACTGGGCTCCTGTGCTGCCTTGAGCTACTTAGCTGTGCTGTGTGCAGAGACAGCCTGATTTCCCTACTCACGATTCTGAATAAATAGATCATGAGTGAAAGGTGTTGGCTTCTTCGTGTTTGCCTGAAAAGAGCAGTAGAGCCATGAAACAGACAGGATAAACTCAGAGTGCTGTTTGGGCATAATAAGAGCTGCAGTTACATTTGCTGGTCATTGACAATCTCCCAGTACTCTTAGGAAACCTTATAAACAGCTGCCTTAGGACTGTCTGCCTTGGGAATCCTTTGCCTGAAGGGTACCAGGTTTGGACTCTTAAGTGTTAATCTTCATTTCATGAGGCACCTGTTTGCTTTTAGACTGTCTGTGACTATTTTGGAGCACTTTGAGCTTATTTTTAAGCCAAAATCCTTCTAGGAAAGGTTTTCAACTCTGGCAGAAGCTGTGCACTGTTGTAGTAATTTTCCTTTGGGAAAGTTGGCACTGATCATGTATGTTCTCAGAAAAGACTGGTCTTCATTTTACAAAAGAAAGGGAATTAAATCCCAGGTTAGGAAGAGTGAGAATAGAGAATTCCACTGCTTTTATTTGTACAGACCATGTACTTCCTTACACAGCCCCAGTGGCATGAAAACCCGATGGCGACCCTGTCATTGTTCAGCACAGGATGGAGATTAATCTGGAGAGTAGTAGGTAATGAAATGAGTAGTTTCTCCTTTATTCATTTTATCATAGAATCATAGAATCATCAATATGAGAAGGAACTTCTTCACAGTGAGGGTGATGGAGCACTGGAACAGGCTGCCCAGGGGGTTTGTGGAGTCTCCTTCACCGAAGACATTTAATACCCATCTGGATGTGTTCCTGTGCAACTTCAAATCATAGAATCATAGATCCATTAGGGGTTGGAAGGGACCACGAAAGATCATCCAGTCCAATCCCCCTGCAACAGCAGGATCACCTAGACCAAGTCACACAGGAACACATCCAGGCGGGTCTTAAATGTCTGCCCTGGGCAGCCTGTTCCAGCGCTCTGTCACCCTCACTGTGAAGAAGTTCCTCATATTGATGTGGAACCTCCTAGGTTCCAGCTTATACCCGTTGCCCCTCTTCCTATCACTAGAAGACACTGAGCCTGGCTCCATCCTCCCGACACCCACCCTTCACGTATTTATAGAGATTAGTGAGGTTACCCCTCAGTCTCCTCTTCACCAAGCTAAAGAGACCCAGCTCCCTCAGCCTCTCCTCATAAGGGAGGTGCTCCACTTCCTTCATCATCCTCGTTGCTGTACACTGACTGCTCTTTTGGGGAGTGTTTTTCTGAAGAAGGAGTTTAACACATTGTTATACAGAAGCATACAACCTCTTCTATTTGTTTATATTTTTGGTCAAAGACCAAGAGGTGTAGGAAATACTCTTTAGGAGAAGGAACTGTGAGTGTTTACAACTGTGGTATTATCCCCAGGCATTAAGATGGGAAAGGACAGAAGAGGAGGTTTTCAGTACATTTTACTGTTCTGCTTGCTTTTGTGTTCCTTAATCTCTTTGTACCTGGGTTTCCTACCTGTAAATGGGAGTGAAGATTCCTGTTAAACATTTTGGTTTCCTAGTGAGATAATAAAAACAGGCCAGTTAGGACTGGTTATTACTGGCTAGCAGCAAATTGGAGGCCGTAATTCGCAAAGAAAAATACCTATTGTATTAGCTTTGCAGTTAAATTGGCCTCATAGGGCTTCCTAAGAATTAAGTGACATCTCTGCTACTGACATTGGACACTGTCACTCACATGTTTGGAGCAGACAGTTCATGGACTTGTAGCTACGTGGTAAAGTAGCCTTACTCTACCCAAGGAGTAGTTGCCTGTGCAAACAGCATTTGCTAGAGATACTGGAGTTTGGGCAAGCTGTACTTGGACTACTGACACAGTGAGGTGCTCTTCTGATATACATGCCAGAAAATTCAGTGTAAGGGTATTTAACATCTCCATCACTTATTTTTTAAAACTTTATCCTTTCAAGATCTAAATGTTAGAAGAGCAAGGGTTGTGCTATTCCTGTGCTGGCATCTCCTGGGATGACTTTCACGTCATTATGGAAGCAATGCTTTGAAACACTGGTCTCTTTCCTACTTGTCTCTTGTAATCTTTCTTTTCTCCCTCAAGCATCTCACACCAACCTGCATTTCCTGCTCCACTTCCTTTGTAACTGCATGGTTCTGAATCCTGCAGATTCTGAAAGTGCATAAATACATACAGGGAGAATGGATTTCCAGAAACTAGCGTTGCTTAATGTGTCTTTCACAAGCAGAAGTTGCAGGAGGAACAAAGTTGAAACTCTTCCCAGTCTTGTGTGTGCTTGTTTCCCTCTGCCTTGCTTGTGAGAGTGGCTTTCCATATGATCATAGACACAGCAACACTTCTGTTCCTGAGTTCTCATAATCAGACAGAGCAGGCATTTGGCATAACAAACTCTCCTTGTTGTGGTCACTCAGTGGGTCTTTCTTTCAGGACCCATTGTGCTCTGCAGGCAAGGTAGAGATGCTGCTGCTTATTCTGGGTATTGTCCTCTCGATCCTGTCCAAACCTGGCCGTGCTGTGAATTGTGATGCACAGTCACATTGCTATCACCTCGTAGGCGTTTTTGGCAAGACCAGCACCTGTTTTTCCTTAAAACAGGACTGGGAGCAGTGAATGCCAGACCTACAGGAAATTGTTCCTGGACTGGAAACAAAAGCAGAGAAGCCTGCCACAGCCAGACAGAAGAGTTATTTGAATGAAAGGCATCTGCTGTCCCCAGCTGAGCACTGGATACTGAGTGTCATTTGCTGGGCAGACCTGGTACCCACTTCTGTTTTCAGAGGATTTTGGCTTCTGCAGCTTTCTGCTGTCTTGAAGAGTCAGTATGTAAGTTCTGAGCCCCAGGATGAGTAGGTAGTAGATATTCTGGGGAGTGGGAGTGTCACGTGTGAGACACCTTTTTGAGGCCTCCCTGAATTTTTGTGTCACTGGATAGATGGGACCAGGTGTGCTTTCTGCTCTCCATATCCCTTCAGGGCTTTGGTTGTGAGAGTCTGTTACATTATTTATGTAAGTGGCCTTTGGGGGAAAAATGACAACCATGGTGAAAAGGAACTGGAAGAAAGAACTGGGATTTACATTACCTCAGAAATAATACTGATCACCTTTTTATGTTGCCTTGTTTATTTAAGATGTTGGTTCATCCCCTCACAAGGGCCTCTGAACAAAATGAATTGTGCTTTCAGCTTTGCACAGCTCATCCTGAAGAGGCTTATGGCTGTAATGCCTGTCTGGGTGTTTGCATGGGTGCCCATCACTTTTCATGGCTACTTTTAACATGTAGACGACAGATTGAAATGCAAAATGCCTATGCTGTGACCAGGCTTTCTAACAAGGCAGGTAGAGCAGTTCATGGTCGGGGTGGGCGTTTGCACAAACATGCCCTGGGGGTGAAAGACTCAAGGTTGTGTTCATCGATTTGATCTTTGTCTTTGAAAGATGTCACTGGTGGAGTGTGATGTGCTTGAACAAAATTGAACTCTTACAAATTAGAGTACTTGTAAGAATTACACATATATGGATAAATGCTTCTTTGGCCTTAATTTTATATAGCTTCCTCTGCAGTTAAACAAGTTGCTACTGAAGGATTAGAAGAGCATTATATTCACAGTATTATTCATGCTTTACATAAAACCAATAGTGTTTATCCTCTCCTTCAGTCCTGGAGACACTAGACAATGAAAAACTGATGCAAACTCAGCTGGGAGAGTGAAGATAAGACATTGCAGTAGAAGGTTAACCAGGCTATTGGTGCCTCTGTGTGAAGAAGGTTCTCTGCTCTAACAGCCTGTGGATGGCAGCTTAGTTTATCTGGATCCCATAAGAGGATTTTTGCTGCCATACAGATGCTTTCCTGGGAGGAAGGTGTTAGGTCTGCTGTCCTGATTACTGGCTTGATATCATGGGATCAGGGCCAGGGGAAACAGGTTAGAAGAGACTTTTGGAGGTCATCTAGCCCAGCCTCCTCCTCAAACAAGGCCAGCTTTAGTTAGTCTGTGACAAGGCCTCTTGCAAACTGGATGGTGCATTCAGTCTCCCAGAGCACAGGCATCTGCCAGAAAGGGGTGTTTTGAGGTCCCTTCTGGATGCTTAATGCATCTTCTGCCTTTTTGCAATTAAGTGCTTGCGCTGGCTCTATCCATGAAACTCTGAAGAGATCTTGAGAGATGACTAGTTTAAAGAGACAAATATTAAAGAAAGAAAACCTCCAAGTATAAGAAGAGGGTTTTTATTAAACAAAAATTAGGAAAAGAGTGCAGTTATTTGGGGTTTGGGCATTCTGCATATACGTGAGGTGTAAGGCAGCTCTCTGCACTCCAGGATGCAGGTGAAGAATGCTTGTGCAGGTGCTGACTCCTTGGAGCATTTTTATTTTCTTGCCCAAGGAGGGCATGCCTGCAAACCTCAGGGACAGGCCTTCTGGCAACGCTGGAAGGCCTAAGCCAACTCAAGGAAAACAAACTGCAGAGTGCTTCCATAACAGTATAAGAAAAATTATAACGCTCTGGTTGCATTTAGTACTAAAAAGTATTTATTCCCTAAATTTGTGACTGTGTCTTCAGATGCTGTATCTGAAGCCTGGGTTTCATTATTGGACATTGTTCCTTGGTGTCTTTTCTTCATGCCACCCACTCTGAGGAAGCTGTAGGTGGACATACTCCCAGTACAGAGAGATTAAACCAGTCACTCTGCAGTTTCAGTTGGAAAAGATGGTATTGGTGCCTGCAATGTCTTCACCAGCTATTAAGAGCATCTTGCACTGCAAGAGATGTCAGGTGGCAGAGGAGTTGGTGTTTCCATTTTGACTTACCTTGTGATCAGACATAAACAAATAAAACCAGATTTCTTGAACTTTTCTCCTAATTGGGGGTGCTGAGATAAATAGCTCAGGAAGCTTAAGTCAGAATCTTGACATATACAGGACTGTGCATATACAGGACTATTTGCCTTTGAATGTGGCTCTACTGGAATAAAGCCAGAATCATAGAATCATTAGCGATCGGAAGGGACCTCGAAAGATCATCCCGTCCAATCCCCCTGAAACAGCAGGATCACCTAGACCAAGTCACACAAGAACACATCCAGGAGAGTCTTGAACATCTCCAGTGAAGGAGACTACACAACTTTCCTGGGCAGCCTGTTCCTCACTGTGAAGAAGTTCCTTCTCATATTGATGTGTCTCTGTAATTGCCACTGGATCATAATCACCTGACTGGACACAGATTTCTAATTCCTCCTGCTTATTCCCCATGCTGCGTGCATTGGTGTACAGGCAAAGTGCTTTTTTCTTAAACTTCAGTTTTATTTCAGTATGAGGTGGTATGGATGTGTTGGGGTGTTGGATGGTTTTGTTTGGGGCTTTTTTTTTTAATTAAGAAAGCAGAGCATAGGAAAGATGATACTGTCCACCTATAGTCCTTTGTGTATGCACACCTCCCTTCCTTATGGGCAGTCTGTGGGCTGTATGGAACCTGAGCGCAAAATTCAGTAAAGGTGCTTTGCTTTGGGAATGGGTACAACGCGAAGGAAAGAAAGGAGATTTCAAAGACAAATATTCCGTATGCTGGTAAATCAGAAGGCTGCACATTGTAATTAGGCATTGTGCTTCCAGATTTTTCATGGGGTGTTAATTTCTTCATAATCTGAAATAATTGAGTCAAAATATGTAAATTTAAAAAAAATGTTTCCCCCTTCCTTTAGGAGAATAGAAGAGGCTGGCTAGTTTGGTCCCACCTGTCCTTCTACAATCTATTTATAGGCTCTGCAGAGGGCAGGGAAGGAGGGAGGTCTTAGAGAAAACACTGGGGCTTAGCCTTATTTGTTTTGCATTGGAAACCCTGGCTTTAACCCCTTCCTTTCTCACCCACACCAGGAATATCTGAAATCTTTGAGCTTTGGCAAATAAACAAATACATCTCTTACTGTCTGTTCTACAAATAAAATATGCATGTTGTTAACTCCACATTATCACAGAGTAGCTGCCCTTCAATATTTATGAAACTGTCATCTGTTGTGTGTGTTAGCTTTGTCTAGGTGCTGTGACAGCGTGTGTCTGTGTAGCAAAGGCATGAAGCTCCCATCCTCTCCAGAGGTGCTCTGGCCTCTGAGGTGGCAGTGGGTGAAAAGAAGAGCGAGCACAGGCAGATCCTTTCAGATTCACTGTGCTGAAGAGATAAATGGAATTGCCAGAGGGTTACTAATACCCTTTAAAAGAAGAAATATTCTCTCTCCCAAAAGGATGTGGAAAAAATTAGAGCAATTACATTTGTATTGTGAACCTCCATACCAAAGGGAGCAGGGAAGAGGAGTGGGAAATGCAGTGGAAAGAACAGGACCCAGAGTTCCCGCTCTGTGCTCCAGACTAAATAGCTGGGCTTAAAACTGGGGCAGAAGGAAGTAGTTATCAATGTTTTTCTTATATATGTTTGCTAACAAATGTAGGGCTGAGCAGGGAGCTGTTTTCCAGTGTCAGTGCGAATAGAATATGTTAGAGCTGCATATTTTGACATGACATGGTGCTGCTCCTGTGCAGCTTTACTTGTATACACAGAGTGGTGCCTCTGCTAGCAGTGTGTGTTGGGAGAGCATCACTTCTTGAAGTGGGAATGAAACTAAAGGAGGCTTTTTTATAATGCAGATTGAATTTTCCTTATTAAACAGTTCTCTGCTGTAGCCTCTGCCACTGTGTAACTAGAGATGCCCTGCTTGCAAATGTCTGTGAAGTCAGTCAATTTTCCATCTGTAAGTAACATTTTAGTGTTTAATGCAATTTATCTTCGCTTAAATTGCAGAAGATGTCAACACTAAAACGTTTGCTACTGACATCATAAACCCGAGACATTGGCAGGCACTGCTGAACAGAGCAGAAACAGTGGCAGCATGTACATATTTTTAAACCATCTGGTATGCCAGTGCTATTGGATCAAAAATTGACATGGTGTAAAAAACTCGCCACTGCTTGTCAGATGACCTTTGGTCAGTCAACAGAGAAATGAGTCCTGCATGTAAATGCACTTGAAATAGCCTGTACGTCCTGTCTTGGTTCATACTTCTGGGCCTTGTTTCCTCGCTTGCCAGATTTCAGAAACTAATAGGCTTATTTAGAAGAAGCTCAGATAAACCAGTGCCTGGAGGGCTTCACTCACTGCTCCACTCTCTGAATACACACTTCCTTTCCTCTGTGGCCTGCAGGGAAGCCAAGCTGCAAGAGCAATGGGTGGGAAAGATCCCTTTTCTTTCTTCTGTTTTAATGTTTTGCTTTCTCTCAGGTTCTTCCTTTGTCAGGAGCAGCTTGTGTGGATAGCATGTACACATGCATGTGTGCACGCAAATGCAGGCACCTCTGTTTATTTTATCTGTGTGGTGTATGTCTGTAGTGGGTAGAGGACTCAAGGGGCTTTTCATGTTTTGATGGAAAAGGCTCTTGAAAACAAGTAGCCTCGTTATTGCCAGTCTTTGGCTAAAGGGTACCATATCCTTCAGCAGGGACATCTCTGCAGACAGCTGTTCCTGAAATAAATGTTGCAAAATCTCTAGAATGTTCCCCTTTCCTTCCCCCCAGGATTTCTAGCTCATTTCTGACCATGCGTCAGATGAGTGTGCATTTACTGCTGTCTGTAAGCAGCAGCCAGCGTGAGAAATGATGAAATTTCTCAGCTGGGCCCTAAAGCGTGACTGAAAGTAGGGGCTGTACAGCTCCAAGTCTGAGAAGCGGAGTGTGTGCGGTGTTCCTCTGTTACAGGTGGCTCAGAACGATGTTAGAGAAAAGCAGTGGACAGCTCCTGGCATTAAAAAACCAGCTACTGTGAAAGCCCCAGGCCTGGCCACCCACACACAGAGCAGCCGTGATTCTGCCTTTCATGCTTAAATTAGGTTTTAAAATACACTATCTAGCAAAGATTACTTAGAATTCCAAACATGGTAAAAACAATAAAAGAAAAATGAAGTTGCTTTCTGCAGTAGTGACAGGCTGTCCTATTGCACCTCCCTGTCTCAAAATGCACGTAAAATATCATGTCCACAACAGGCTTCTGAGACAAACACCCCATTGCCAGAGATATATGAATAAATCTTCAGCACCTCCACATTTCTTTTTGCTTCAACTTTACCTTTTTTTTTTCCTTCAGAGAATTAGGTAATTTCCAGATTAATGCTGTCTCTTTGTGAATAGACCTAACTAGGTTGCTCTAGATCTTTTTGTCTTGGTGTATGAATAATATGCAGGTAATAGCAATATGAGTCATTTGCTCCCGTAAAAGTAGCTGATACTATGTTCATTAGGCAAAAAATTAAGAAGCTCAGTATGGATTAAGCACCAGAGTTTTATAGTCCCTGCCTGGTGGGTTTATGCATATGGGAAAGACAGCCACATCTCCTGGAAGGTGAACTTACTCTGAAGGAATTTACTGTCATCGTTTGGAAAGCTCTTCTGTAGACATATATTCCTAGCTGAAAAGGACCATTACTCGGTTGCAGACTGTATCATCCAGGAAGACAAACCGGTTGCCTGAGAGTCCTTGAGATTATGAATGGGATACATTTAAATGAAAGTTATTCCAGGGAGGAAGAACTGTATTGAGAGGACAGGGAGATGGTCAGATAGACTTCACTTCTGCACACACGGTTTCTGGATTTGTGTTTCTCGACAGAAATGCATGCAAGCTACACATTCTGCCTCCTGGGGCTACTGAGTAAAATGGGGAGGTGCCATAGGGTGTGCTGAGGTATTCTTAGATATTCACAGAACGACAGAATGGAAGGAACTGTTAGAGACTGTCTAGTCCAATCTCCCTGCTAGAGCAGGATCACGTAGAGAAGATCACACAGGAACACATCCAAGCCAGTTTTGAAAGCCTCCAGAGCAGGAGACTCCATGGCATCTCTGGGCAGCCTGATCCAGTGCTCTCTTACCCTCAACATATGAAAGTTTTTCCTTAAGTTTAGGTGAAAATTCCTGTTTTCCTTGTGCCCATTGCCCCATGTCTTATCACTGGACAGGACTGAGAACAGTCTGGTCCCATCCTACTGGCACTCACCCTTTACATATTTATAAGCATTGATCATTCTCTCTCAGTCTATACTGGGTTTTTTATTCCCATAAGAAAGCTATTGATATCGCAGACATCTCCAGTTCGGGCTTTAAATAAGCTAGAGCCGAAGTACAGATCTATTTTTAGGTGACTTTAAAATATCCTGACATATTTACTAAGCTGGCTTCCAACCAACTAAAACATGTGTAAACAGTTAATACAATGTATTGCCGAGACAGAGGATTTCTGCTTTCTTACAATGTGGCTTAGTAAGTGCTTTTCTTCACCACACAAGCACTAAAGAGGAAGGAAGATATAAATGTAAGCAACAGTGACACCTGACACAGTGTCAGTCTCCAAGCATCCTCTTGATACATCCTAGTGGCACAATACCTTCTCCAAAGTCACATTTTCTATTCAAGCACACACAGAAAAGAAAAGGAAGCAAAATTGCAATGCAGAGCCTTCAGTCTAGCTTTCTAATGCTGCATTGCTTAATAATTTAAGGACAGTGATAGCCTAAAAATTGCAGTCTTAGCAGCTTCATGTAACCTACATTAGACAGAGGGTGAATATCGTATTTATTACATACTCAAGATGTCTGACTTTATCAAGACAAAGCCTCCTACGTGTTTGGCACTGTATCACCTGGAAGGGCTCCACTATATGTTATGTGTCACTAACAAAACTGTCTATAGTCAGTTTACGGGCTGGTGTTCACAGTCTCTGCTTCCCCAGTGCTGTACGTGGGGCCTCACCAGAAGAAACAACAGTTCTTCTGGGACAGCATAGAGCAAGGAGTTAACTCAAGTTTATCTCTGTGTCCTCACGTTGTCATGATGTCCTCCTCCTGGTAGCTTTAGCTTTCCCTTTCCCCACAGGACTGCCTGTCCTCAGTGGATCACTCTGCTTAGCACCTATGGCACCAGAAACAGTGCAGCTGCACTACCATCAGCCGTGCTAGCTCTGCTGCTTAGGTGGTGCAGTTTGCAGAAAAGGGGCTCTTTTCTATTGTGATATTCTGGAAACTATCTCTTTCCACTTACACGTTGTTTTTTCTACTTAGAAAAGTGTGACATCACCACAGGGCTAAAAGGTTGTGGGAATCACTTTTTACAAAGGTAATTTCTGAGTTCAGGGGACGTAGAATTCAAATGATAATATCTTAATGTTATTTTCTTAGATCATTAAGGTTTTATCAGAGTACTGAACCAGAAAAATAGATTCATCTCTTGAGAATGCAGATGCTTCATGGGGCCTGCTATTGACTGTAGCAGAGAAAGGATGTGATTTCAGGGTTTAGAAGATCTGTAGAGAGAACTATTTCCTCAGGAGATTACTATATTTCCATAAACGTGGCAGGGAATGTTATGGTAGTGGCAGTGACACATACAAAAATAATCTGCGTTCTTCCTTTCATACTGGTTTCTTCTTTCAGGCTTTGTGACTCTCGCTAAATTTTGGGTTTCATCTGACAGTCATCCTACAATCTGCAGCTCAGCTGGAGTTGCCTGCATGGATTCCTCTTGATTTTCTCAAAGGATTCCCAGTCTTCTGGATTTTGGCATTACTGTTAGATGTTTGCCACCTATCTCTCTGAGCTCTGGATCATGCTGGTGGCTGGCTGAGATGCAAGAGTTCATTCTCCTTTTGTACTAGTGATGATTAGCTGTTAATACAGGTGCACTGTGCAGCCTCCAGGTGCCTTCTTTGAAAGCACTTCTGTTTTTCACAAAGAGCTGAATCGCTGCTGCTCTGAAGTGTTACATCGCCACTGTTCAGTGCTTTGGTGGGGCAGACAGCAGCCTTTATCTTCACCAGGATGATGTGAGAGTTGGCTGTCACATGGCAGTTACAATACCGTACAATATAGTCGCCAGCCCCAGTAAATCAGCACAGCCAGTACTGGCTTATTCAGTATATAACTCTTCTCATCGACGCAAAACTCATTCCTGAAATGCGGTATTGGTCAGCTGAATTTGCAGGTCTGAAGATGAGCTAAATGTCACCACATCATGATAGCTCACACTGCCTTGTAATGTGGCAGCAGTGACAGGGTAATTAATGGGTGTGGGTACCTGTTCTGGATGCTTTATGGGAACACAGTGGGCATAAATGGCAGTGAAGGGATTTGTTTGTGGGTTGAGTGACTGCACGGGATAACAAATGTTACCAGCTGCTATGCTGTCAAGGACACAATTAATTCTGGTTGTGCAGTACAGTTAATTTGGTATGCATCTCAAATGTTTTCAATGAGCTTTGCATGCAGATTCAGTGGACCATAAGAAAAGTTTCTTTCTAGCCCTCAAATCTGCCTCATCTATTTTCAAGTGATTCTAAAGGGACCTGACAGTGTCCCTTTATGTGAAACAGAGCTGCTGGTTGAAGTCAGGCACTCTGCTCTTGCTGTCCCACTCCCCTGGGGGCACTTGGGCTGATTGCCTTTTTGTAAGACTCCAAACTCTGCCATATCGGCCTCCTAATCAGAGCCCTCTAGGAGCAAGACAGTCACCCGCAAGTGGCAGTCTGTAGCAGGATTCCTGCCTTCAGAGAGCTCCAGTTAAAGGGTTGAGCTGACCTTTATTAATGGAAATGAATGTGTGGTTACTTACACATTTATAATTCGAGACACCTAACATCAGAATTTCAGTTTCATGAGGTTCTGTGTTGAAAAAAATACGCTGATCTATTATTGTTTTCATTTTTCACTTTTCATAATGGGGAAATGGTACCACACAGAGAAACAGATTTTTAATTACCATTCTTCCTAGACACCCTCTGTGTCTTTTGTTTTTCACTTAGCTTGGTAAAAGCCAAGTTTGTTGTTGTTAAAACAGTAAACCTGGTAGTAGTAATGGGAGCAAAGAAAGAATGGCTTCTTTAAGAGCTCATTTAAGTGTTTTCCCCTCATTTAGGTACTTAGGTGGGGGGAAAACTACTAAAACAAGACAGGGAAGGGGCAGTAACTTAAATGCAGCTACTAAGCCGTATTGTTGGGACCCTGGGTTTGTTCTTAATGGAGGGAAATTAGCAATGCAAATATTTCTAGTCACCAATTATCTGTTATATAAATAGGTCTGAAATTTGCAGTGTTAATACCAGCCCTGTTGAAACCTTTCCTCACCAGTTCATCAGCTGAGAGATTTTGGGGTTTTTTTCTGATTTGTATTCCTGTGGCTTGTTGAAGGTTTGAAGAGGGGGAGGAGGAGTAGGAGAAAAACAGGTTTAATGGGCTGTAAGGAATAAAACTCTTCTCTGTTACTTCTACTGTAAACAAAACGATCAGCTGAAGCCTGACTTTGTTTAAAAAAAAAAGTAAATAGCACTGATTCTCCTGCGCTATTGCTCTTCCATACTCCTACTTAGTGTCTTCCTTATGAGGCTTCATACTTTAAATACAAAGAAAGAAGCATTAAAGGCGCATAACTGTCAGAACAACTGTCTCCAGATAGTATTTCTGCAGAGGATATCAATAATGTAGGCTGTAGTGGGAGGTTTGGGGAGACTGGGGGGGCCATCCTGGCAGGTGCTATGCATGCATCAGTTACCCCAGCTCTTCTTTGGCTGGTCTTTACAGCTTTTGAAAGCACCCAAATAGTTTAGAAGCTATTTTTAGCCAACATATTTTGTTGAATGAGATATCTTGGTCAAGGACCAGATGTTTCTATTCAGAACTGAATACACATGCAGACTCATGGTGTAGATGTGCCTGCTTTCTTGTCTACAGTTTTCAATTTTTAATTATATGAATTGAGTGATTGTGGGTTGCATATTTTGCTCCAGTCTTCTCTTTCACGTTGTATTTTCACTAAGAAACCACAGGTTTTCTGGCACAGAAACGCACGAAGTAGCTCAACATGGTAGTACCAACAGAAAATGGCTTTTTGTGATTTTGACGGTATGGTGGAACGCGGCAGCTTGGGCTGTCAAATAGCTTTGCCATCCCACAGCATAGTTCCTGCCTCTGAAAGAGGAAGGGTACTCAGCTCAGGGTAATTCTTTGGAGTAGCCATACATCTAGATTTTTAAAAATAAAGGTGGAAGTAAAGGAACTTTAGGCTCGTGTTCACCATCTCCTTCTGGAGAATATAACCTCCTGGTTTACTCATGGGAGGAGGGAAGCTCCAAGCTTCTGCTGACACCTCTACTCTGTTAGCAACATCCTCCAAGGGTTTTTGATGTGCCTGAACTGCCCCAGTGAGTGAGGAGAATGAGATTATAGACTGGCTGCACAGATAGCTTGTGTGCTTCTTTCCTATCTGGAGATTCTTAGCACAGTGAGACAGTAGAATGTGTGTGGTACCTGCATAACTGCAGGCGGCTGTGAGGTGGGAGCTGTGTTCCACCACTACAGCAGTGGGAATGTTGCTTTACTTGAAGTCTATTATTTGAAATGTGAAAGATTGTCTTCACTGATCCTTTTTGGCATCCCAGACTGAGACTGGGATACTTGTGTTGCTCTCACAGTTTTTCTCAGCAAGGGCAGATGGTGCTATTCCCTTGGCAATTCCTACCCTGTTGGCCTGTGTGGAATTAACTCATTCATGGAGGAGGTAACGGAAGACTTGGGGCTTACGCCCCCATATGATCTGTATATTATGGATCATGCAGTTTTATACAGGAACATTTTCAGTTTGGCCTTAATATCCTATTTCACCAAAACTCACCTGTTGGAGGGACAGCACACAGAGTGAGAGGATAATGGTGTTCACAAAGGCTTCTGCTCCTCAACCATTCCCAAGGAGAGTGGTAGCAGCTGCTCCTTTCCCTTGGCTGCTCACTGTAGGATTGCACTGCTCTCATTACTCTCTGTTCTCAGCTGCCACGTCAGATGAGGCCATCGGTCCCTCTACTCCAAGGCTGCGCCCATTCATGTTTGAGAGCTCACCCACACCGCCTCCTGTACTTAGCTTGGTAACTAGCACCAAACACATGCAAGAAAGATTAATTTCTCCTGTCTTTCTCTTCCTATCTCCTGCTTGTGCCTCAACGTACTTATCCTTCAGTAGTATGCAGACATGAAGAGCAGTGCTTCTGCTGACAGAGTCCAAAGACATCTAGTGTTGTCCAGTCATCTCCTCTGTGCAGTCATGATATGGTCTATCTGCACGGATGTGCTGGAAAATCTGGGAATCCACATACCTTGCAAGCATTTTATTTTAGTCATTTAGAAGCGAGCGTTATTGTCGCCTGTCAGAAATACATTATGAAGGCAGAAGGGAAGGCAGCTTGTCTCCACTTGCTTAACCCGATGAAGAATAGCAGCTCTCAAGATACAGCAGTTCCTATTTAAAAGCTAAATAATGATAATTTTGTTTCAAATATTCTCAGAGATTTACACGTCATTAGCCCTTGCTTTCAAATCAGGTGGACTCCAAAACACCGAAAATTGGGTCAGGGCACTGCTGAAAACAAAGATGACAAAGAAGTCCTTTCACACTTGGGTTTGCAAAAGGCAAAAAGTTTGTTGGTGAAAAGCTAAGCACTTGCATCATCATTGTGTTGCCAGGAAGGACAGCTTTCCTCTTGAACACTGTTCACTAAAAAGTGGGTTGACACCCCACCTGGAGTACTGTGTCCAGCTCTGGAGTGCTCAGCACAACAACATGGATCTGTTGAAGCAGATCCAGAGGAGAGGCACAAAAATGATCAGAGAGCTGGAACACCTCTGCTATGAACTAAAGATGAGAGAATTGTTGTTGTTCAACCTGGAGAAGGCTTTCTGGAGAACTTACAGCAGCTTTTCAATACTGCAATAGCCATGACTTCAGAGCAACTCATACTAAATGACAAGGAGAAAGAAAACAAAAGCTAACACAGAAGCAAACTTTTTGTTAAGTTCTACAGCTCTTGGCTCTTCAGTGTGTGATTCAATGTGTTTGGGGTTTTACCCCTGATGGTAGAGTTTCGTATCTCCTTCTGTGATGGGGTGCAGATGTCAGGCAGGTGACTGTGGAATGGCAGCAGTGCAGCTTGCTAGTGGTATCATCAAAACATTCAAGAGATGTACTTCCACAGAGCAAAAGTGGTGATACTGTTATGAAAGTTCATATTTGGGAGCCGAGGAAGACTTGATAGCCCCCAGATCAGGAGAGATGATTGTGCAAAGCATTGCCAAGTGATGCCTTCTGTACACTTTGTTGGCATGGCATCAGGGCAAACTTCTGGTAGGGGCAGAAGTAAGGAAGATGGCAATTGCCAAGCCCAGATGGATTGGGAAAAGTGTGTGTGTGTGTGTGTGTTAGCTCACACAGAGAATAACAACTTCTTTTCCAGCATGTTAAGCCAGTTGTCACTGTATGCCAGTCCCTGAATACACTTACACTCCTCATCTTTCTCTTCAGTACTTTCATACTTGCATCTCAGTGCTTTTGTCTATCTGCCAGTGCCTCCTCCTGTCTCCTTAAAGCTGCCTTTGTTGTGTTTTTTCACCCACAACTTCACCTTTTTCCTATCACAGTAGTCATGAGGCTGGAATAGCCAGTCTACAATACCACCAGGTCACCAGATAGAAAAAGCCCACTGCAATCCATAGTGGAGATGCAGAAGAAACCTGCAACATGTCCAATCACTTTTTCAGTTGCTGTTGATAGAGGTACAAGAAGACCTGAGATTGTGTTGCATGCCAATGTTGGTATATTCTGATTTCTTAAAATTGGGGATGTAGACATCTCATACAAAGCCTGTGCATTTTCAGTTCATAAGGTCTATACATGAAATAGAAGTCCGAGATAGTAATATCTTACTCTTTTTGCTAATTATTGAAAAGCCAAGTGGTTGATCCAATTAATTAAGCTTAATGTTTTTGATAGATAAAAATATTGCTTAAATTGTGACAGGATTTTGTCTATAAACATGTAGGGCATTACTTAGCCCAATTTTGGTTAGTGTGGGTTTGTGACAAGCATTTCCCTCTTTTGACAGTTCTAATTAATAACAATAATTGTTCAGCAATGCTATGCTAACTTCTCTAAAGCATTTTACTTAGCACATCTGATTGAAATGCTCGGTGCTGAACAGTCATATGTCAGATTTGATCAATGACCAGAACTTGGAAACAATTCCTGTTGGTCAGTCATCAAGCAGAGATGATTCTAGTGGGACTTAGCAGCCCCATACAAAGAATTTAGATTAGAAGATCTTCTAATATTTGTGGATGACAAGTGTTAACTGGTGCAGAAGATAAAGTTTTTACACAGCTGTATAAACCAAGAGCTTTTCCACAAACATAATCTAAGTTGAGAAAAATGTAATATAATGGTAGACTGGAGGAGATCAGTTTGCTTTCCTTATTAATATGAAGAAGATAGAATTTGATTTTGGTATAGAAATCATTTCTCAGAAGAAGAAAAGCTTTTTAAGGGTTTCTTAATCAAGTGAAAAAGCATGTTAGAAGGACTTAATAGGTGGAAACTTTAAATCATGGTGAATTCAGATGGAAGCAAGTACAGGTTTCTAGCAGAGAAGGTTTTGAAACAGTCCACCACTGCAAGTGACAAATTCTCCCTCTTCAGGTGCCTTGAATAACACCTGGAGATACTCTTGGAGATAAGCGTATATTTTCTCTAGGAATAGAAAGACTCTGCTGCTTTTCAGTCTGTGATGAAACAAGTTATAAGACTGGTGATCTCATATTCCCTCAGGACCTTAAAATCTTTCAGTGTATCTGAGTGCAGTTTTTGTTTGTGTTTCTTGGCTGGTACATGGAACAAACTGGGGGAGACCAGCCCCAGTTTCATTAAGGTTCAGCAAGGCCAGTATGCAGAAATTTGCAAGTGACAGCCTTAGGTACATCTTTGCTGTAAAGTATGAACATCTTGCATGGGTGTGAGTGTGAGAAAAGCATAAGGTGGTGGAGTGGTTCCTTTGGAAGGGAGCTGGAGCAGATCGCACATGTCCTCAGCTGAGCAGCAGGTAAGAAGGACATTAGTTGCTGGTCTCTGGGGTAGTCTTAGCAAGTCCAAGAGAAAAAGAAGCTACTGTGCTAATCAGGAGACAAACTGTAGTAACTTCACAGGGTAAAGGCAAGAGAAAAATTGAGGTATTTTAAAATAATATGGGAGGAGAAATGCATAGCAGCCTGGAGGGGTAGGAAGGGCCTTGAGCAGGACAGCAGGGACAACAGTGATACACTGACAAGAGCCAAGGAAACTGAACGGAGAAAAAGGAGAGCCAGCCGAGATGTGTTGCTCAGCCCTCATCATGATGAATCTGCGTGACAGCAAGCGAAAATGCTGAAAAGACATACTCTGACTTGAAGAGAGCCTGCCCATGTTGTGGTAGAAGGCGAAGCCTGAGATTTGTGCTGACCCTCTGCTTCCCTGCTCCGATGTGTCTGTTACAAAGAGAAGTGCCTGCAGGTGTTGCTACAGAAGCTGTGTTGAGTCACTGTGCTATGATATCATGTCCGTAATGGTGGCTGTCAATCAATAGGGATCTTGCAGTATTGTAATACGTTTACACCACAGTTATTAGGAACTAAATGGCCAGGGATGAAGAGAGTACTGTGCCAGTAATCTTTGCTGCTACTTGGAGCTGAATGACAGCTACACGTCCTGAACGCAAAAAAGGAAAAGCAACTTGAACGCACAGGAGTAATCTGTCTGAGGATTCATTTTACAGCTAATCAAAGTTGGATATAACAAGCTTGTAGCATCTGGCAGTCCATAAACGGTTTGATGAAACCTTTAACTCTTTGACTTTCTGACAGAGCTGTTATGATTTAAACAGCTCTTTTTATATTAAATGCTGAAGGAGTGGCAGGGAGGACAGAAAAGAGAAAGCGGTTGAATTGTGGGTCCTTTCATCTTTTGAGCTGTCACACCTTCATTCACACAGCGCTCACATGGAACCCTGATATTTTGCAAGCCTGTATATTCTACAAAACCAAACCCCTCTGTCCAGCGTTGTCATCAGCACTGGTTCTTGCCTTCATGAAGCTCACAGAACCAGAAAACATCTTGGAAACAGATTTTGATGTTTAGGAATTCCATTTCTACCAAACATTTTTTAATGGAAGGAGACCTGCAATCCTTAACAGCCAGGAACTGTAATAGGAAACCCAAGTAGTGAAGTTCATATGGGTTCTCTGCACCTTCTTGAGGGAATTCTGCTGAGCACGTTGTAGGTATGTTGCTTGCAGCATGTACACTGAAGAGTGACAGAAGCACTGAGAACTGTGTCATTTCATTGTTTCTTAATGCAGAAATCAGTACAGAAAAAATACAGCTCCTGAGAAGTAGGTACCTAAAATTAGAAACTGTATTTTAAGGCTAAACAATGTTTTACATGGAGCAGGACTTTGAGGCTTCTGCTACACGTTATGCCTATACAGATTTGCATCTAACCCAATATCAGGGGAGATTCAGGGGGATATATGGTGCTTGTTCTTATTCATTTTTTATTAATTCTCTTTGTATGTATCCCTGTTTCTCTTTTAATGGATACAGACCCTTTCAGTGTTTCCTTGGTGGTTTCTGTAACAACTCTTCTCTACTGTTCTTACTACTAAGCTCTTACCAGATAAAGTTCTCTGAAATTCGGATGCTGTTTTAATGTGGCTCTTAATCTCACCTTTGCCTGTCCATATGTAATCGTCAATCATTATTATAGCTTGTTATGCACTGGTAATGTGCTTGGCCTTGTACATGGCAGAAAATGAGAATGACTGCTGGAAAGATGAACTAATAGACTAGGGATGTGCTGTGAAACCTGAGAGCGAGGAGAAATGTGAAGGTCTTTAGTTTTATGTATGATTGTTGCTATTGACTCCCTTCTCCAGAGCGCTCTGACTGAGGTTTGATGACATGCATTGCCTTTTCTCATCTGTCCATCCAATTACCTTGTTTTTGTTCTCTTCTGTGTTTTAAATTATGGCAAACTGAGGTGTATGAGATTTTTGTGCAGCATTTCTGTAACTTTTTTTCTGTTTCATCCCTGGCTTTATGTACCTATGGCTCTGCCCCAGCACCTATTTTTGCAGAGAATTTGGAACCTGTTCACTGACCCTTTCCAATTGCCCTCTGATCTTTTGTCCACCTATGAAGCATCATTTGTGTAGCTGTGAGCAAAGCAGACCATATCTCTGGGAGGAACCAAGGACTCGTGCTTGTATTCAGAATGATTGGCAGGGAACCTCATTCTTAGAAATACCTTGGGAATGTCACACCAGAGCACTTGGGAAGATGGAGATAAATATAGAGCTCCCCTCCATTCAGCTATTTTCTAGTGGAGTTTCTGCCTATTACCTGAAGTTAGGGAGTGTATTCATTATCTAGTGCATAATGTGGCTGATTGCAGACTTTAAAGTAGGCAACAGTGTTTATAAATCAACAAAAGTTGATCAGAATTAAAGCTGAAGTACCAGAAAAAACGTGCAATCAGCTATTAGGAATAGTTTTAAGTGCAGTCTTTAGTCAGCTCCCCCCTAAAACAAGGCGCGTAACCTGCTGGTAATAATGATGAATGTCATCAGAAATGTTATGAATGGAGCCTTAGTACTTGCAGTAATATATATTGTAAGACTCCATGACCTGTTCAGTGTCTCCTTCTGCACGGCTTATCTCCTCTTGCTCTTTGTATCCGAGATCTGCTTTGAATTTTTACAGAATACTCACTTCAGCTGTATTTTTGAAAGGGAACATGACATCAAGTCCACTCCTTAGAGTCCTGTGAATGAGCATTTTATCAGTGAATCAGCCTTGAAATGTTTCCAGTGCTGTTTTAGTATTTGTCAGCATTTGTATACAACACGCATAAAGCCCCAAACCATAAAGAACTCAACAAAGAGCAGTAAGCATCTGAACTGGCTTCAGAGATTACTTGAGTTCCAGAGACTAGCCATAGATATTTGTTTCAGGGAGTTTTCCTGGCTCTTGATGTAGCTTGCACCTTTGCTTCTAGGCAGAAAGCCAGTGTCCCTGTGTTAGGGTAGCCCAGAAACATTACTGGGGGACCGCAGCTTTCCTGGACACACAATGAAAATGTAAAACTGCTGAATCTAAGGCTGAACTCTCTTAGCTAATAGTAGTTTTTCTGATAGAGCGATTGATTCTGATCCTGTTGAGCTGATGCCCTTTTCCGGCCCCTGTTAAAACTAGAAGGTAGAGAGGATATCATTTTGTTTGGTTGAAATACAGAGATTTACTCCCACCTGCATTTCATCTAGCTTTAAGCTGGCTTCCAGCTGGAACAAAGCACTCCTTAACTTTGGACAGTAATATCTTGAGCTACTGGAGAGGGGCCAGTCCAAAGCACTTGATTTCAAGGAGACTTAATATAAAGTTTTTCCACGGAAGAATGTGAACTTGGTGCCAAGGGCCTTGATTAAGACCATTTCTAAGCCTGTCGGACATTGTCAGATGCGTTTCCTGGTGATTTAATTAGCTCTGTAGGAAGGTTTAGTGTGAGCTCGGAAAACAAATGAGAAGACAGGGTATTGCTGGCTGTCAACAATACATTAAAGTGTTATGTGAGAATTCAGCTTTAAAAGCATTTTTCTCAAGTATTAACCACAGTTCTCATAAATCAGAAAATAGCAGTTTAAAAATTACTCTGTAAAGGCCGAGCTGAAGAAATCTTAACTATCCAAAAGCTTATGTGAAGTGGTTGCCCCAGCTAGACATACTCTGTGACCAATACATCCAGGGACATGGCAAGGCAAATTATGAGGATTTTTCACAAATGGTGAAATAAACAGGAAAGACAGTTCTAGAAGCCGATTGACATTCAGAAATGCAGCTGCTGAGCAGCACCTCTGCTCAGCAGAAGACAATGTAGTCTGTGCTTGGGTTCCCTCTTCTAGGAGGAGCTCTGTGGAATGCTGTGTCAGCTCAACCACATCCAGGGTCTTCCTCAGGGCTCTCACAGGCAAGGTGTTCCCCTGCCATTTCGACCCCATTGTGGTGTGCCAGCTTCATAAGCAAAGTGAAGCAACAACTGGTGCAGTCCTGCCTTGATGTTGGACAAAATCAGACTTGCCTTGCACATTGGTGTAACTGAAGGAGGTGTTGACACTAGTCTGGATGTCAGGCTGGTCATAGAGGTGAGATGTGCTTGGGGGAGACTGTGCAAAGCTTTAGGTAAAATGCAACGGGTAGTTCTGGCAGAGGGAGAATGGTAGACAACACATGTAAAACTGTGGCTAATCCTGACTGCTGTGTCAGTATCATAGAGGTTCCTTTAATGATCCCATGGGACATTTCTTAGAGGAGATCATGGGAGTGTTGGCAGATACATGCAGGGCTTGAGAGTTGCTGGGGGTGAGGGTAGTTTTGTCATTACTCGAAGTCCCAGCACAATAGTTTGCCAGCTGGTTTATAAAGCAAAAAAACCTGAATTTCAGAGGCACAGAGGAAATCCCTTGCCCCCATCTGACTACAGCCAGCAGTATGGAGCTGCCATTACCAGCTGCTCACTTTATGGTTTGCATCCCACACCCTGCTGTCCAGCTTTTGCAGAGAAACTTTCATTTTCCAATATAAGCATCTTCCAGAACTGAAAGCACCATGGGGTGCTTTCTTTGGTGGTGGAGAACAGAGCACAAAATGGAGTACTCTGCTGTATGGGGCGTGGGGAAAGCCAGCCAAAGGATAAATGTAGATTGGAAAGTAAAGACTGCAGCCTATCACCTTGCTACTTCTACTGCTGCCTCCACAGAGTAAATGCACCACTGCATCATGAGCTACATACACCCATTGTAAAGTAGAATTATAACCAAAGCTCTGGGATTATTGTTCTGTAGATTCGCTCAAATCTGGAACGCTACAGTGCTTTCTAGTCAACACAGACTTTATTCATATAGAGAAGATGGAAAGCTATGTTACCGTTTTGAAAAACATAGATTATGATGATATCTTCATCATATGAAATGAGCTGTTGTGAAGTAAAACAGCTTGGCTTGGAGGAGGCAACAGAGAGGAATCCCACCTGCAGCATGCGTCTGCACACTTGCACATGGTCTTTACCAAGCACAGCCTGGGTCCATCTGTCATGACAGAGTAAAAATGATTTCACAACTCTGTACACTCTGCAGTCTTACTAATACAGAGCCATGCTTGGTAATAAATCAAATGCCTAGGTGTCATGTTCCATCTCGAGCAATTAAACTTTGTAAAATCTCCAAAAAATGTATTTTTTAAGTAGCGGTTCACTGTGAGAACCTCTAACATGTGTTTGTCATGGTCAATTCAAAAATTCATGTGATGTTCTGAGTGTGACAAGGGATGAGAGGATCCTCATTTCAGTATTCATGCAGCTCCATGATTATTTAACAAAGTTCCAAGTTAGCTGTGTGGAAAATACTTATCCAAGCTATTCTATATGGGAAGTAAATATACAATTAAGCTCATGTCAGATCAGCTGGGGTCAGCAAGCACTCACTCCATTTTTACTGTGGAGCAGTGTAATGTGACATTTATAACACGGGGCCACAGTACCGAGACCCTTGCTTAGGCTTCCTGAGTCAGGTCTTCGTGAAGCTGCACTTGTGCCAGCAGGCAGGGGAGCTCCTGTGCATGGTGTTGGTTGAGCAAATCTCCTTCCTTGCAGTGCTGGCTGTTTAAAAAGCACTTGATGTTTAAAATTCTCCTGCCCCCAACAAATTCTAGAGAGCTTTTTCTATACTCTTCACTGTCTTACAGAGACTTTGTGATTTTTGGCATTTCTGTGAGGGATCACTAAGTAGTATAAATTTGATGGTATGAGGGAAAACACAAATAAAAATTTGCATGCAGTTCCACGTTGTTTTCGTAGCTGGTGAATAAGCTCTGACATTAGGATATAGTTGTGATTCACTCAATTGAAAGGTCATCAGAAGATCAAAATGAGAGCTAAATACCTTGACAAAAATATCTACCATGGCTAATTTTTTTTTTTAGTTAATCTTTGAGCTCTGCTTCAAGTAGGCATTACAATATTGTCTGATAATCTGTCTAAAATAAATAAACATGAGCACTCTTACCAGGCCTATGAAAACTAGCTTGCTGCTGAAACATTCTCCAGTAGAGAGGACCCCAACAGTGTGGCTTTTCTTAACAAAAGAGAAACAGAATACAAGCACTTGAAGGACTTTTCTAATTATTATTTTTATATAGCCATATGGAAAAAAAATTTGCAGTAAAATACAGTGTAGCCTAAGGAGTTACTGCTTCTGATATTCTGTAAATAAAATGTTTTGACACGAGTGTAATGTGGAGTGTTGAAGCGGCCTGTCTCACATGGGCACTGTGTAATTACCCATTCTAACCACAATTATGTGATCTAGTATGTTGTTACAAGTTTAGGGTATTTGCTTCTGTAGCTGAAACCCTGAAACATTTAAAGCACCAAAAGTTACTTTAGGGAAAAGAAGGAAACATAAACATCTGAAAAGTCCATTTTGGAAAGGCCATTAGGGCTTGAAGATGCACTGCCAAAGTCAAGGGTACTTGCAGTCAAAGAGGAGGCAGGAAGCAGCACTGCAGCCGTGCCAGCACTGCTCTTCCAAGGCACCACAGTGAATTCATGTCTGCTCAGCACCACTGTGCACTGTCCTCCCAGCCCTGTGTCTCTGGCCACCCGAAAGCTGTTCTGCCCTTGGGCTCGGAGGGCTCACAGCTCTACCCTGAGACTTCCCTGGAAGTGGGCATCCCCATGGCAGGACATGTCAGCTTAGTCTTTGCCACCACTCTGGAACAGCTCAGACTGGTTGCCAGTCAAAGGCTCAGAGCTTGCTCCTTTCTCTCTAATTGTCTGCCTCATCAGGAGAAGCTGTTCGTTCTAGGTCAGAATTTGGTGCCATTTTCAAATTAAAGTTCGTTGTTGAAGGCTGGAGTCTGAGTTCTGTACTTTTGTGACAGCTTTTCAGTTAGAAGTACAACGAATTATTCTTTTGCAGCTTCACTTGCCAGGTAGGGAGTGAATAGATTACCTGGGGTTCAACCCTTCTGCTGAGAACAGAAGCTTCTCACTCAAAGGGAGACTGGCCATTGTGCAACTTGACCAAGCCCATCATGTCAGGCTATTTCACTGTGTACAGAGGAGGCTCATGGAGAGGATTCAGCAAGGAAAAATGTTTTGTGCCTTAGGGAGGAAGCCCTGTAGCAGGCAAGGAGAAAAAGCAAAAGAATTATTCACAGTGCTTATAACTGAAAAAGTCTCAGAAGAATAGAAGCCTTAGACTGGAGGCTTTTATCATGAATGTGGATTTGAAAACAAGACCAGGTTTTTGACCTAACTTAAGCGATGTGTTGCAGGAAAGATACCTTTGCAGAAGTGGTTAGTGCAAGCAGAGGGGATGATTAAATGAGTTAAACCTTGTAAAAGGATTCGTTTATCAAGGCTGTGTACCGGGGGAGCTGCTATCCTTGGGAGGCTGGCAGGGAGATTTGCAAAGTCTTTCTTTGTAGGTCATGGCTTCCAATTTGTCTTAACTTGCAACTGATTAAAAGTTGAAAAGTTAATTTCTCTGTTTTAGTTGTCCAAAATGAATTTGTTACCTCAATATTGCTCCAGCTTTTTGCAGCATGAGAGCTGCCATCGGAGTGGCTCCCTTCCCAACAAACTCAGCAGAGGGCTAGAGACACAAAATGTGGTTTGTCTGTTCCTGAGGCTCTGGTTGTGTCCCCGGAGACTAAGTATATTCATGGCGCCATGAGAGATGTCTTGGGTGACTATAAAGTATCACTTTCTTTCACAGGTCTGTTTGTCAGAGGGAACTGTGGGATACCCTCTTTGTAAAACCATCGAGATCTGTTGATGAATAGTGCCCTGGGAGAAACATTAGTGGTGTTACCTGGGGTGCAGAGGCAGTACACAGGTTAGAGTGTATGACATGCCCTTCTCCGGTGTTTTCTACCAGTTTCTTGTATCTTGTCCCCAGCACCAGCCACTTGTAAAATGCTCTGACAAATTGAATATTCCCCAAAGATGGGAAAGGACAGCTGAAAGCTTCTGTTGAAGCTATCAAAAGAGGACCAGAGCAAAAAAAGGGGTCCCTTGGAAACATCAGCACAAGAGCTGAGACCAACAGCACAGAAAGAAAAAAGAATATTGGCAATAGTTTATCTTTTTTGCCAGAGTTCTTTTGTTCTCTGGTGGCCTGTGTGCTCTTGAATTTTAGGTACACAATGTTTCACCTCTAAAGAAAAGAGAGATATACATTAATACCAGTCAAGACTTGCTGTAGATTTTTAAAATGAGATTATTGCGCTGAGTCAGATAGATCACATCCCCACCTGCTCATGTTACAGTGCCGAAAATATAGATCTTTTTAAAAGCAGAATTAGAGTGCATCTTGTCTCACTTCATTCTGCATACTTGCACAGGGATGCCGAAAAGCTATTTCTCAGGCCACAGTGATTTTTCTGCAGATTCAAACGTCTCTCGTTTTAGTAGTATATATTATATCAGTGACTTATTTCAGGTGTTGAAAGGGTGGGTGACTTCTTTTAGAGGAAGACTTCTTTCCCGCAGGCTCCAGTAGCAGTGTGGTACTTATCTCCCCAGTGGCTTTTAATGGGAATTAAGCACCTACAAGCCATTTTTTTTGCCTTAGAAAATCTCCCCCGCAGGCTATAGAAGAAGATTGGTAGCATTAAAAACGATGACATTTATCCAAGAAATGGCGAAAGGGAGCACAATAACCCTGCACTTTACAGGTGCTTTTCATCAAAAAAGAAGCCCCACATCTTTGCAAATTCAAGATACAAATGTTGCTGCATCCTGACGTTTGACCAATTCCGTGAACTCTGTAAGAGCTAGTATCAGTGCTGCATGCCGGCTAAAGACACAACGTGAAGTATGTAAGCTGCCTCAGTTCTTGTTGCAGTATATTTGACGGGAGAAGTCAGAGCCATGGTCAGAGTGAGCGGGGTGAAAATGCAGCATTTTCTTTGGCATCTTGTGATCTTAAGGTCGATGTAAGTGATGTCTAGGTTACCAGGATAGAAGATGCTGGATGCCTCCTCCTCCCCGTCAGTCTCCGGGTGGGTTAGTGGTTAATTATAACCTGCCACTTGGGTTTTCCCCGTGTGACCAGCAATGATTTCCCTATTCCTAGATTAATTAAAATGTTAAATAAGATCTGTCCCAAACACCCATCTCGAGGGTAGCATGTTATCATTTATCCTTACCCTTTGGTTATGGACATTTAGTAATTCTTCAGACACCAGCACCAGGATTTCATCACAATTAGCTTCAGTTTTGGGGATGGGCTTTTATGAAGTGGCATAATATGCATTTCTGTTGTCTGTGCAATCCAACCAAAAGGAAAATGCTTGGGTTTGCTGCTTCTCACCTGCTGGTTTTGTATCTCTGATGAGTCCTTGACTTGTCACTCGCATTTGTTCTGTTACAGTTTTGACATTACAGGGCAGCAATTCCCAGCTCTCCCTTTTTGCCTCCTATTGCAGTAGGTTCTGTTGCTTTTCTGATTCTCGAATGGCTTAGCTCTCTACAGACTTTCAAATAATTGCAATTGATATAGTAAATTTGTTAGCTAATTCCCATAACACATTGGCATTAAAAGCTGAGTTTTCTTTCCTAGAGTACTTTTTCAAAAAGTCATGAGCAGCCCAAGCACTTGAATCTTAAATGGTTCTCGGTTCTCCCTTATTTATCAGACCTACTTTTCCGTTACTTGAATCTGCTATCTCCTCGTTTCCCAGAACTTTCACAGCAGCATTAAGTCATTCTGGATTTTCCACTTTCTTGACTCATCTATAGTGCTTTTACTTGTTTTGATCCCGTGTTGTTTCTGCCGTGCCTTTCCACTCTTGCGTACCAGCTTGGCGTTTGCTTTTTTCAACTGCTGGTTTCATAGCGGAGCCACGCTGCCCTCCCTGTTCCCACAGATGAGACTGGCTGAGTTGGTGGGAGGGTCTGTCTACACAGAGCAGATGCATAACAAATTTAACTATTAATAAATGACTGTATGACAGTATTTCTGTACCCCTTCCTTTTGGGGAGCTGCATGTCAAAATCTGCACGTTAACAGAAGTCTCTTTAATTTCACTTCTCTTGTGACTCAGTGGCAGTAGCATTTGCTCTTTTATTTGGCCACCACAAGGGAATAGTAATAGATTTTCTTTGAAACCATTTTCCCTCATCATTTCCCATTATGGCAGTATACTTTGGCTTATAAGGATCTCCTCGTGCCCTTCTGCTGAAATAGTTTCTTGTACAGGAAAAGTGGTGTAATAGAGCTACGGTTGCCTTGAATATTTTTGTAAGTCTAAATTCCATTTTAGCAAATATAAAGGAAAATCTGGGAGGACGCAGAAGAAGGTGGTTTATTTCCTGTGATCCCAAATGGACATTTCTCCATTCTCTCACACACCAATATTTTAGATGCTATAAAATGTTTTGAGTTGAAATGCGGGGGGAGTGTGGACACACATTTAAACTGTTTTCCCCTGAGAACTGTAGCAATCATGTACTGGTTGTTTTGAAAATGGAGGATTGCAGTAAAAATGAATTCCACCCTGCTTGCTTTAACAGTGCTTTGAGATTCTGCTTGTGTAACAAATGATGGGCTGGTGAGGCTTAAAACCAGAAAGATGCAAGCACCTAGGAATACAAATAAAAGTATTCCTGACCTTGCCTTAATAGTGGTGATCAAGAAATATATCCTGACATTGATAACTACAGCAAAAGAGCATCTGACGGGAGTCAGCTGGAAAGCACACGGATTAGCTGGTGACACTCTGATCCGTACAATTAGGTGGATGCTATTAACATTTAAGTAGTTTAAAAATCAGCTTCCAGAGATATAGAACTATGTGCTTGAACTGTAAAAATGCCGTCATTCTACCTGACTCAGTGATAATTGCCTAGTAAGTGCTAAGCGTAGTGAAAATGCAGCACAGGCTCCGAAATGCAGGCTAGGAACCAGTAATGGGAATGAAAGCAACATTCATCTTAAATTCAAAACAGCACTCAGTTTAAAGGGGAAAAAAAACCCCAACACACACAAAAAACCCTTAAGCTTTTAAAATGCCAAGTTTGGTGTAACCAAAGGAGAAAATAAGTGGTGGTGGTTTTCAGCTGAAGAAATCTTCACTGTGAGTATAACTGTTTACTTACAGTCACACACACACACGTACTTGCGTGTGTGTCTGCTCATACACATGCTGGAGCCAAAGGGTCTTTTATTCCCTGCCCGCTCCTGGCAATATCCGCATCCAAGGTCTGTATAGACAGTTGAATTTTCCTCCATGAGAGCAGACTTGCTGGAGAAATCACAGTTCAGTTTGGAAACAAGTTGCTGCTGTTAACAACAGCACATCTGAAAACTCACTTCTTGGCATTGCCATCTTCAGCTCCTCAGGTTTTGTCTTTTCTTGCTTACTGAGACTAAACTACCCTCATGGACTGGTCCTTTAGAGTTGATTTGCCCTCTCTGTGTAGTTAGACCTTGCAAAGTTCATCCCATTATGCAATGCTGAGCCTCCTCCTAGCATTAAAAGGCTTGTTTGCTCGAGGAATCCGGTGCCAGAAGACTTGACACAAGATGGGGAAGTAGACTGAAGGGTGTCATGGGAAAAGTGAAGATGGGACTCAGTGGTGGCTTTTCCAAATTAACTCATAGCCCAGTGGCAGGACACACTGTGGGAGAAGGAAGCCCGTGTGCTGCTTGGGTATGGTCCAGCTCAGGGGGCCTTGCTGGACACAGCAGAGGCACGCTGCATATTCAAGGTGACTGAGAGATTCCTTTAGGGATCTTAACAAGGTAAAGAGCGGTACTTTCTTCTTCCTTAATAAGAAAGGAAGTATGTATGTGCAGCCTGTAACTATCTCTGTTTCAGAGCTATAAGTCTCTGTCAGCTTCAGTGTCTGGTGCATTCCTCACATAGTTAATGCAGCAGCACCTGGGAGAAAATATGGTCGAAGTCACCCACAGGCTTAGCCAAAATAAGCTGAATCAAGAGCCATCTTGCTGTCACCCTGGCAGCTGCCTCACTGTGTGAACACCTCGGTAGGAAGCTGCTTCACAGAAGCTGTCATTTCAGTGTGCTTGGAGATGTCTGCATTCAGAGTGCATCTCCCTAAAACCTTTGGCTCTACTTTAAACTATTTTGCTTCAACCATACTATTTAGAAAAGCTGGCTTTATCGCTGCCATATTTCTACAGAGCTACTCTTTATTTGGAAGGGGGTATGTGTGTGTGTTTTATTATTTCCATCTTTCACTCCAGATGGTAAGGAAGAAAGTTTTCCAACTCTAAAATGAGATGTGTGCTGCTGGTGGTCTTTCTGCTACCACCACAGTGGAAAACAGGGAGTAAAACTGGGATATTGGTTCAGCAATACAGTAATTTAGTATTTTGCATATAATTCTATTAATGATGTATGAGCCAGAATAGACGGCAGCTTCCTTTCCTAGAGCTACATTTATTTTGCAGAACAATAGGATAAGAAGATACTTAGCTTCATTTTTGTTAATATAGTGAGCAGACATGACTGATTATACACAGGGAGCAGAACAGTTATGTTAAAAAAATGATGCAGTCATTTTTCTGCCTATAGCTACTTTTCAAAGGATTATTTGTAGATCACTGAGAAGTGTTAAATGAGTTCATGGAATATTCTGTTAATATGCAGAGATACAAAACCAAAATATGCAAAGGTAAGAATTCCTCTGCATCTGTACTTTCTTAGTAGAGAATACCAAAGACAAACAGCAAATTCTTCAAAAACTAACCACCTCTTGCTGGTTTGGGTAAGGGAGGAATTAGAACTGTTGCAGAGGAGGAAAGGAAAATTCAGATAAAACAGAAGAATTTTCTTCTTCTTGCTCATAGCAGTAGGCTTTGACTACTCTGACTGCCAGCACTAGGGAGGTCAGCTCCACCACAGAAGGTATCCCTTCGTGGGGCAAAGAGTAGCCTCAGCAGCAAGTCCTCCCTCTGTGATCTGTATTAGATAGTTTTGTTCTGCTCCGGCAGGGGGGTTGGACTCGATGATCTCTTGGGTCCCTTCCAACCCCTAATATCCTATGATCCTCAAGCCAGGAAAGGTACATGATCCACATTCCGCAGATGTATTTCTGCTGTGGACTGTGCATCATCTCTGCAGTAGTGCCAGTGAAGAAGTGAGGTATGTCTTGTTGTGCTGACTAGCACAGATGGCAAGATCCCATGATACTCACACACATGTTCTGTATTTCTACATGTCTGGAAAGGCTGAACTGTGCCATGGGTTTGTCAAGAGATTTTGTAGTGATTAACATTTAACCAGCTCTTAAGGAGGTAATGGAGTTTTGTTGTTGTATCTTCCCTATTCATCTCCTGCCACACACATCTGAATTTATTTTCTTCCTGTTTGGCTTTAACGGTGTGCAATCATGCAAGACTTAGACCGTTGACAGCACAATTTTAATTCTTACCAGCCTCCCAACAGAGAGTTGGTGCAGAAGGAGGTTCTCACTGTCCTCTTGTTTTAATAGAGGCACTGCTATCTCAGTCTCATTAATCGTCTCACCTCTAAATGCAGTATTGAAATATTATCAGCTTCTCTTTTGGTCTCTCCTATTCCTGCCATGCTCCCATGCAGCTGCAAGCAAGCTGAGGACACACCTACACTATACAATGCTGTTCAGTGTACAAGTACTCACGCTGGCTCTCCAAAAGGATCTTGTTTTGATAGCATGTAGATAGGCATGGTCTAATTTACCTTGCTTGTGAGTTAACTCAGTTCAGCAGAGGGGTACCTGAGCTATCTGCCATCTCTGTAGGCCAGGGGTTCAGCTTTGATAGGCTTGGGGTTTGCTTCTCCCAAAGCAAATCGGTGATCGTGTGCAGGGACAGATTTTCCATTCGTATCTGTAACAGGAGCAGCTTGACGCTTTCTCCTGACAGTAAATAGTCAGCATGTCACTGCTTACAGAATAGAAGCAAGGACAGGAGTGCAGTGCTGATGTTGCTGTTTAACTGAAGACCACCTACCTGGTGCCTTGAAGCTTATTTTTGCTGCTTGCATTAACTACTACTGTTTGATTTTCTGCAATGATTTTCAACTCCAAAATACCAACAATATCTCTTTTTTTATTTGTATTTCCTTTTATAGCCCTTCAAATGCCTCTAGCTCTTTGACTTTAGCCATATATCTATCATCAAGAAGGTTGTTTTAGATCTGCCTACATTTAGCCCAATGCATAAGAAAAGTATTACTGCTGATCTCATTTTGAAATGTTTCTAAGAGGGAAAATTAAATTACTGCAGGTTATTTTGGAGCAGGAGCAGTGTTTGTAGTCAGAAGCAATATTTCAGTGTTATTGGAAAGAGGAAGTGAACTGGTGACAAAAACAAAAGAAGAGGGGAGGCCTTTGCTGCTTTGAGCAGCATCCTGTGCCATCTACCCACACTGCCCAACCTCTCCAGTGCCAAGAATAACATGTTCATGAAGCGTTCGGGGAAAGCTGAGCTTTATTTCGAAGGATCATCATTGAAATATGTTGATTATCAATATTTTAAAGGGTTCCATTAGAAGTTCAGGCGTATTACACAGCGCAGCTAATAGGAGCCATGGTGTTGAAATACAATAGCACTCTGGTGACACAGTTATGGCATCACGGTTAATGACCAAAATATTAAAGAACTTATTGAAGTTCAATCATCAATCAAGGTAAATTGATTCTTCTGGTGAAGAATGCAAATGCATTCCTTTGATGCTGTGTGAATACCAACTACGCCGGCTCAACTCATGCTCCTTTCTGTGTTTATCAGTTTATGAACAGCTGGATGAGCCATCCTGAAAGGAAGGGGGGAGCAGCAATAATTGACTTTTGGTTTACTAATTACTGGGTGAAATTGTCACCATAACCCTGATTGCTAGTTTTCAGCTCAGAGATTTCCTCCCTCATCTTTGCATGTTGTGTCTCTTGAACCTGAGACTGCTTTCAACAGAAGTTGGAAAGGGGATGAATTGTTTAAGTCTTTCTGCAATCAGTGTTTCCTTCAGACACTAAATGTGTGTTAAAGTGTCTCAGTCTGTCTTGGTCACAGTTGCCATTATAATCAAGATATCACTGGAGCAAAGGCTTGTTCCCCTGCTGTCAGAAGGTCATCGGTGCCTCTCCAGATCCTGTTCTGGTTCTCTTTTACTTCTCTCATGCAATTTGCTCTGTTTGGGCCCTGCACTCAAAGGTCTCGCACAGCTTCTTCTCTTCAGGAGTTTGTTCCTTTTACTTACTTAGTTCTTTGACTGTGCCAGTACCATCAGCCTTTGCTTTGTTCCCTGGTGGAGATCTTGCCTACAGATGTACTGCCCCAGGCACAGAGCTTGCCTGGTGTCCCTAGACCCTGCACGCCTGGGATGCTCTTACCATCTGTCTCCAAAGCCTGTGAACACAAATACAAAGCCTGCTACTGCAGTATGATCCCCCCTTCCCCAAGTGTGCTCTGTTACTGTCACATGGGTTAAGTTCTTGGGATGCATCCTGTTCCACAGGGAGTAAGTTTTAAGATTAATTGAAAATCTGCAGAGGCTGCAGCTGGTTTCCAGCAGAGTGACACACTGCAAGTAACACAGAGGTTTCAAATATACCTTTTTGCGTGATTGACCTCACTCACCAGCTCCAAGCTATGTGAGACCTTATAACTGCTCTTGGCATCCCATGAAGGTTTCTCATATGGGTACTGTGTTGGTTTCAAGCACGGACATCAGGCTGTTGTCTCACCTGAGTCATTGGAGGAGCTGCAGAGATCTAATGGGTCCTAATGATAAACACTGATCTCCTCTCATGCTGCTTATACAAATGTCACATTATTCTATTTTAATGAAAAGTGAGAATAAGCCATTCCTTACCTCAAGGACAAAGAACTGGCACCATGACCATGGCTAGCAACCTGAAATCCTGCCAGGACTGATAATATACAAACCAGAATTGCTGTAGTAAGAATTATGTTTGTTATATTTCACTAAAAATACCCTCGTTAAATACTTCTTGTGAAAGATGAAACTGTCAGAAATAGACCCAGGTTTATAATGTATTTTTCCTATGTGGATGGCTCTCCATCCCAGCCTTTGAGTGAGCTTCATTTCTATGTGAAGTGCATGTTAGGTAAGTGTAAGAGCTGTAGAAGACAGGGACAGAAGAGCTAAGTTGTTGCTGGGAAGGAAAGAAGTACAAATGAGAGAGAGAGAAGAGAGGTCAGCCATTCTTCCTAGGAATACAGATTTTTTTTGAGAGATAGTTTCTGTCTCTCGTTCCTCTGCCCAGAGTTACCCTGAGGGCAAGAAGAGGAACAAAGGTGTTACATGCCCATATTCCCATAATTTTTCTGGCATTGAGGAATGCAGGCCCCAACTACAATATGGGGTGTGAAGGCCACAAGAAGTAATCTGCAAATGGAAAAATATTCCATGCAGCAAAAGACTTGAAGCTCTGTGTGCGGCACTTACAGCAAGAAGAGTCAGAGGTGAAATATTTGGGGAGTATGAGTACCTAAAGTGAGAGAAGACACTCACTGCAAAGAAACACTGTTTAATCCATCAGACAGAGCCAGAACAAGAATCAATAACTGGAAGCTGAACCAGAGAAATTCAAGCGGAAATAAGTCTCAGATCTCCAACAGTGGTGCTGATTTGCTGCTGAAAGTGTTGGCTTCTCTATCTCTTGACGTTATCTAACCCTGGACACCTTTCTGCAAGAACTTTCAGCCCAGCGTAAGTGGGAATAGAGCACAAGGTGAACATGAAGGGCTGCTGTGTGGAATTTGTCTGACATGGCTGGTCAGACAAGGTAATCAAATGCTCTTTCTGGTCTTAAAATTTTTAACTGGAAATATAGCAGGTAATTTCTGGATTAACTCAGCTTTGTGGTTCTGCTTAGATCTTTCCCTTGAAAACAGCAAAGAACTGATTTTTCACTCAGCTTATTTTGAAGTGTGAATTAAATGAAATTCATGCTTATCAGTAAGTAATGTCCGATGGAGTAGTGTGGAAAAAACCGCAGAAAGCAGCCAGATCTTCCTCTCCATCTTTGTAGGCATACTGCTTCCATCACAAGGCTAACTAGGTCCTTCTGCCTTGCCATTTTATCTCTGCATCAGATGATGACTTAAATTCCTTTCAAGTGTAGGTCCCTGTTCTGGGGTCTCAGAATGACAGCAGCTGTGCCAATAGTGTTCGTGCTGCAGGATCAACATGGCAGGAGTCCTGCCAGCGTGTCCAGAGTTGATATCTTCTTTCAGGTGAGAGCAAGCCATGGAACTGGCTCAGTGGTGGTCCTGGGAGATCACTGAAAAAACACACATGGAAACAGAGACAGATTTTTTTGTGAGGTGCTGGTTTGGGAGTTTGGAGTAAAGTCAGAGTAAAGGGAAAGGCTAAGGTTTGAGATCATGTTTTGTTAGTGACTGGCCATTAACAACAAACTCTGATTGTCAGTCCATTGGCACGGTGCAGAACCAAAACCAGCTCTTTCAGAGCAGGGTTACATGGATGCGGAGCCCACGTCATTGACTTCCCAGAAAAGGAGTCTTTCTCAAGGTTGCTGGAGAACAATTGGCAGCTCTGAGAGCAGGTAAGGATGTAGCAGCAATGCTTCAGCTAATAAAAAATGCTGTCAAGTTTCCTCAACTGTCAGTTAGGAGGAAAAGAAAATATAGCACAGACCTGCCAGCACATCTGGCATAAACTAAAGGTTTAACTAAACTGAAGCATCCATCCTCCAGCTTGGCTGGTTACACACTACCCGAGAAGAAACACTGTGGAAAAGCTGACAGGTAACAGATGGTGCAAGCAACATAACCTGGTTCATCAGCTCCTGCTGCCAGTCATAGCCCATTACCTGAAGGACCTCTTATCACCTGAGTTAGGTGGTCTCCAGGAGCACTGCTCTGAACCAAGAGTTCTGTGCCAGCAGGGTTGTTCTCAGGTTATTTAACACCGACGTTGGTGTATCAGTAATCACAATTGTCAGGTATGGATTTTGGGATCTCTCTTTTTCCTCTGGAAATGGCTCATAACTAATCATGTCACTGTTCTATTTTTAGATAAGAACACAAAGTTCACCCTTTCTCCTATGGTCATTATTCATCAGCGAGCTATTTCCATTAAAATTATGTCTCATATTACTTGCAGCTCTGGGTAGGAAACACAGACATTAGAGTCGTTTTCATACTCAGCAGAACCAAGAGCTAGACCCCAGTGGTCCCAGAATCTGAACATGCCCCAATGTTTAGGGTGGGTGGGCTGTGCTCAGGAAGGAGCAGTATCTGCTGTGCTAAGCAGGAAGCAGCTAGTTAGGAATAAATGGAGCACTTTGAGATGGGAAGCAGAAATATTCTTCCTTGTCACCATCTGCTTTTTTCCCATTGCGGCATGTGGCATACTTCACTTGAGTCTAATGCCAGCTCTGCCCAGAGGGGTTTAGATGAAACAAATGAAATTCCTTTCTTCCTTATACTACTCTTACAAAGTTACCTGACCATAAGTCTTTACCCTTTCTCCCCAGGGTTGAAACAAAACAAAATAAAGATCTAGTTGTGAAGACCCTATTACTTTTTGCCTCCACCTATGTTTCCTTAATGACTCCATGCTTTCTGATGTGCAGATGTGCTGTGCATAATTGTTGGGGAAAAGGAGACACTTACATCTGTATTGAGACCTCTTCCCTCACTGGTGGCATTGCCACATCCCGCAGCTTATCTGTGCTGGGACATCACTGGGACAGTGTAGCTGCTGTGTTACTTCACCTTGGTGCATAGTTAGACTCTTCCTCTCCAGAGAGATTTTTAAGGCTTTTCAAAGCAGTCCAGTCAGTCGTGCTTCATCCAATCTACTCTCACTGCAGCCTGTGGAGCAAACTGATTCTTACGGCAGTTTCCACCTTCTGAGCTGAAGAGCACCTTTGAGACTCGTGGACTTGAAGCCAGTGGGAGCCTACCTGGCGCAGCCTGCACATATGTATGAGTTCTTTCAGGTGCTGCCTTGCCTAGACCTTCTACATCCTTTCTTCTCTTCCTTCTGCTCCCATGAAAATGATAGAACGCACTGGCATATTCCCTCATTAGCACAAATTTTTGTGGTGGCTGAAGTGTTTGAAATGTTAAAACCTGGACTGTGGTTGTCAAAGCCAGAATGCTTAGAAGAGAATGGCTCTTTACGGAGCCATCTGCAGCTCAAATGAAATGGGAAGAAAAAAATCTGTCTATAAAGACAGCACGCACTTGACTGACTTTTTATTTTTAACAGAGCACCTCATAACACTTGCAAATATCTACTGTAACCACAGCCTCAGCTTCTTTACGAGCATGCGTACTGGACAGCAGTTTTCCCTGGGCATTTGAAGATGTGCTGCGTGGGTAGTAGGCAGCAGCATTGCTGTAAACACCCAACAGTGATGAGTGGAAGCTGCACTAAGCAGTAGCATGTGCTAAAATCCTGTTAGCACAGAGCTGTGCATTACTCAGGACTGGCAATCCTACCTGCTCTCTTTGTACCTGCAGGGTTTAATAAGCTGTGTGTGCTGCCTTGGCACAGCAGCTTTGACTGTCCTGCACTGTGAACTCTGCAGGCCTTCTGTGTCCCTCTCTCTGCCAGGGATACTCTGGAGCTCCTTCAGCTTCAGAATAAAAGGTTGTCATTAAATACTTTTAATCTAGCCAGCCAGTCTCTAAGAATTACTCAAATATGGATTAGCAAATGGATAATTCAACTAGAATGTTGTGAGGTCATTTTCTAGGAAAACTACATGAGTTTAAAACATCTCTGCTATCTCCAGAGTGCATATTTATTTGACTTTTGATTCCATTCAAAATGCCTCCTTAGTCAGTACCCTATACAAGGTGGTTCTTGCACTTGAAAACAGGGCAGTTAATTACAGTCATAAATATGCAGTCACTGGCCAGTCTCCCTGGGTAGATAACATACTGAAATATGAGTTGTGGAGTTTGGGTTTGCTGTAGGTGCTGTAGGGCATTCAAAATTAATATCCCCAAAATGAGCATCCCATGGGAGGTTACGGTGATCTTTCTCCTCTGAAAGATCCCAAGCAGTGATGAATCCATCCTTCCTGAAACTCAGGACTGTTGAAAATACATGAAATAACGAGTGTAAGAATTCATATCGCTTGTGAAAAGTTAAACATTAATTAGCAAGTTCTGATTGCTTTAAAAGATAGAAGCTTAATGTTCCAGAGAGCAGCAGTAGTGGTAGTGTTCTGTTCCTCCGTACGTAGCCCTGCAGAAAGAATTACTGTGAGTGCCATGTAGCAAAAAATGTTAGGAATTCTAGTGCGCCTGTTAAAAACACCCATTTTAAAAGATTTGTAATTATTATTAAATTAATTGCACAACATAGCCAGTAGTGTGAGAAGTGCCTCTGTAGTGCAATAGGTGGAACTGTGTGAACTGTGAAGCCTTAGGATTGTGGTTGCATGGAAAAGGTGCGTAGCATGCCTCTCACTACATTCTGTATGCCCCTGGAGGACTTCCATCTTGCAGGGTTTCAGCTGTGGAGAAGATGAGCTGTTACATTAACAAAAATCATTGCCTATAATCAGGTTTCATTCCAAGAGCTAAGTCTTTGTAATCAGCAAAGGCAGCAAAGCACTTGCTGTGTTACTGTAGTGCAAAACTGATATTGGGCAAATTTGAGACAGGGCGGTGTGGTTTTTGGATATGTAAATATGGGGCAGCTGCAGGTAGTGTCTCAAATGTGTCTCCCTCCTCTTTATGAGTGTTTTGTGCTGTGTTTTGGGGATGTTGTTTTTGCTGGCTCTGAGGTTCGTAAGGGCAGCTGTTTCTAGTACCTGCAGCTGCCAATCCTGCGTGAAGACAAGCAGCTAACGTGGAATTCTGTACTCTCAAGTTTTGGGACCCAATGGGGCCAAAATGAGAGCAGCAGCCATCCTGTCACAGCACTTCAAGACATGTTGCTGGGCTGGGTGTTGTACACTCTAACTTAATGCAAGGCCCTCAGCAGCCTGCACAAAAGAGTTTGTTTAGGTCAGGTGTCCATCAAAGAAGCATTCACAGGGGACATCTCCTTTTCTCCCTCCAGGGTAGCTTAATCCAGAGACTACTGCCTATAGAGAAGAGGTATCATTCAGAGTGAAATTACAGACAACTGACAGAAACCCTTTGCTTGTAAATCCTCAATAATTGTGACAAATGTCTGGAGCGCCGCAGGCTTGCAATGCTGTGCCAGCTGCCCTGCCAGCTTCCAGGGCAAGGTGTGAGGCTGCGGCAGTGTGGTCCTGTCCTGGGGCAGCTGGGGACTGGCTGCTGTCACCGGAGATGGGGCTTTTAACTGTCATCTGGCAGGGAGAGAAGATTAGATCTGGTTAAAGCAGCCAAAATGGCAGCAATTGTTTCCTGCTGCCTGATTTGTTCATATTGATTACAGACCCTAGTGGGAAACCACAGCTGAAATAGCAGAGTTTGCTGCCAGTTTTGCTCTGTCAGCAGAATTCTGAGATTTCAGTAGCATGAGATCAGAAGGGAGATTAGGTTATCTGTCTCAGTGTCCTCTCGTCTCAGGCAGTCACCAGATAGTCCTGCATCATCCCAGGCTTGGATTCCCCAGCCCTCAGGGGAGCTGCTGATGCTGAGGCTCCTATTAAATAAGGGAGGTATATGCCAGGGACATGCACTGTCTCTGCAAACTGTACTGGACTGCTCTGGTGGGGAACAAGCCATTCCTTCCTCTCCCACCATCCTCTCCGCTTTCTGTCCCCAGAGATCCGTTAGTATTTCTAATGCCCCAAATTTCTGCAGGTTTCCTGAGATCATTCTTATAATTTTAATAAAATCTCCTCTGAAAGATCCCAAGCAGTGGTGAATCCATCATCCTTCCTGGGGTCATGCCTCAATTCTGTGTTAACCTCACCATGAAGGGATATGATGCCTTTCTCCAGCACAACATTTGGCTCTGGGGAAGGAGGGCAGTAGCAGAGCCCCACCAGTGCTTGGGTGCCATCAGGTCAGCTCCAAGACCTCAGTGAGGATCATGGGCTATGTCCATGTGGCAGAAGGAATTGCACCCTCTGTTATAGATTTTACTTTCATGCATTCATGATTGACACTGTTATAGCAGCTGATAATATACAAGCTAAAAGAATCTGGGGGGGTGTGTCCCAGCATATTGTTCCTCCTGGGTTTATGTTGCATTGAACTTGCTTGTTCAGCAAACTTCTTTTAATTTTCAAATCAAGGATGTGAAATTTCTTTCATTCTAGGATGGATTTGTTTTTTTAAAAAAAAAAATCCTACAAAATATCTGTGGAGTTGCCACACTGAGATTGATTTCTTTGGAAAATGTGGTATTTAAAGCTAATCTTGCTTGAGTTCTTAAATTGCTTATTATGTTTGGTGCTTAGGACTTGAATAGGTTTTCTTGGCCAGGGTGCTCCAAGCTCTAGGGGAAGAAGAGGAGCATGAAAGGTGCAACTGCATTTAAAACTGAAGTGCTCATTTTGAAATATCTCCCTGTGGCAATGGGAATATTTCTCCACGAAACAAGTGTTTGGTTTGAGGCTGGTTGGAGAAACATCCTTAAGGAAAGAAAAGGGAAAAAAAGATAAAAAAATAAAAGGCCTGTCTGCAGATTCATTTTTCCATTACTTGGAAGTCATCTTGTATATAATTTAGATGGGTCTTAACGAGGCATAAAGTCACTTTCAGAAAATTGATGGCTCTTTGTTTGCTTCTCTATGAAATGAGGGCCTGGAGCCTTCCCTTTGTTCCTTTGGTAGGATCATCAGATCTGATTGCAGAAACCCGATGAAGCTCTTAATCCAAGCACCAGAGTAACCGCAGCTCTGGCCTTCTCCTCTTTATTGATCTTGCAGCCAGGCCACATTTCTATTTCAAACTCGCATGCTCCGTGTTTCCTTATCTCTAGCAAAAGCTCATCCCTGGCCCTTTTGAGTTTATTAACTCTTCAGTCACCTTATGTTTGATTCACTTCAGAGAATCTGTGGCTGTGCAGCCATCTGTCTCTAAATGTGTGGACCTGTGGATGGAGCGGGATACAGGGCACTCAGGGAGCTAGAACCTGTGCTAACCACACTGTATTCATTCCCTCCAGTTCCATCTCTTTCTATCTCCATTTGACCCTGCTGCAGAGTTGGGTTCTGACACAGTTCTCAGGGTGACGTGATGGTGGGTCCACTGTCATTTGTGGTGTTCATGCCTGCAGTAGATTTGCTTAGAGATGCCGTGGCCACCTGGGAGGCAGGTGAGCCCAGAGGACAGCCATGTCCACAAGAGACATGGTGCGTGTTGTTCATTCCCTGGTTCTTGATTTGTGAGTTTGAGCTCAACAGAGAGGCTGACAGATGTGGGTTTTTCAGTGCTGTTTCTTCCGCCTGCCTCAGCGCTGCAAGCTGCAGTTTGCCAACTTGCTGCTTCATAGCAGGAAAGGTCAGGAACCTCATAAGCAAGGTGAGAAGCTGAGTGGGGCGGCACGGCCGCCTGGGCTGCTGATTCCTCCTGACATTAGAGTGCTAATGAATGTTCTGTCATGGTCCCGTGGATATTGCAGGAAACTTTTGCTTCCAGCCTCCCCTGCCTTTTCACCAGGCCTCAGGGTTACCAAGGTTACCTGACATGACTTTCCCAGGAGAAAGGAGCAATAGCTGCAGGTCTGCTGCTCCCAAGAGCATCCAGCCTCCACATCGGGCGTGGGGAGTGTGGCCAGTGCTGTGCTGCCTTCCCCACTCTCCTTTTGACTGCTGCCATTCCTCTTGCTCCCATTCCATACTGACTACGGTGTCATTGGTTTCATTTTACTTCATTTTTTTTTTTTAAGTAAGGATCATATTAATTTTGTTTTGCTTGCATAACCCGGACTGTTATCATCCAACTATTACTCACACATTTTCCTTCAGACAGCAAATGGGAGAGATAAAACTGCAGCAGGTTTATGTGATTTCTACTTATCAAATTACTGTAATTATTTGAAGAATGGCTTAAAATTGTATGGAGTAATGAATTTAATTATGAGTTTGCAGCGATGCCTGGTGCTGTGTGTGGCTTGCAAATGGGTAAGTTTATGAGAAGCTCTTCACGAAGTGGCAGCAGGCAGGATTGCAGCACGATCCTTGTGAAGAGAGGCTCCAGCACCTCCATACAATGGCAAGGAGGGACAGGACATGCTTTGCAAGTCAGCTTGACAAATTGTGCTCATCATTCAACTGATCAGCTCACTTAGTCCAATTTTAATACAAACTCAGGCAAGACAAAGTGCTGGTAGCCTCCTGGTTGGGGCATGCTGCAACTGGTTGGTGTTGCTCAATCTCCCCAGCCTCGCAGCATGCGGGGTCCTAGCTCACTTGCTCAGACCTACACACCTCCTCCTGTTCAGATCAGCCTGTGGAAAGCTGGCAGCAAAAGCAGGTCAGGCACTGCTGACAAACCTGCCCCACCAGAGCCACAGCCTGTTGCAACCTGCTTAAAACACTCAGAGAAATGTTTGCCATCTCTCCTCTCTGCACTAGGAACACCGTATTTTTTCACCACAGCTGAGAGATGCACTGGAATATACGTAATCCCAGAGTGCTGTGAAATGCTCTCTCTGCTCCCAGAATGTCTCCAAACCCACAAATACAGTGTGTTTCTCTCTGCCTGTTTGTACTTTTCTTTACACCCCTGCTTAGTTCCAGGTGCTCTAAAAAATAGTGTTCTCCTGCTCTGCACCAAAGGGCTCCATCTCCTCCTGAAACCAGTAGACAGAGACATGGCAGCTCTCCATCCCCACAGCTCAAGGGAAGGAGACCCCACATCCCTGTGGGTTGCTCCTTGCCTCTTATGTGGAAGACTTAGTGTTTGTGTGTGGAAACTTAGTGTTTCTTCCGGTTGAGGCAGTGACAGTATATGAGATGTCAGTGTTTTGTTCACTAAAATACAGACATTAATGACACAGCCATCTGGTAGTTTCATGGTTAAATGGTTGGGACTGGACAGTATTTTTATTTTCCATTACATGCTGCTGGTATTTGATGTAGATAGTGTTATGGAAGTGGATAAAACAGCAGGAAAGACTGGTCTGGAAAAGGCGAAGCCAGATGAAATGGTGTCCTTCAGAGCAGGTTTGTTTCAGAAAGCACAGGTATGTTCCTGAGGGGCAGACTGGCAAGGATGGACCATGCCAGTGGCATGAAGATATTTGGGCTGGGTGCATTTAAGCAATGGAATAAAAGTGCAGCCAACAGAATGGCAACTGAGTGTATGGAAAGTGAAAATACTGCTGGAACTTCAGGTCATCTGTGCTGTGATGTTCTGAGGAGGACTGTTGGATCTGTTACAACCCGACTGCCACTTTCTCTGTGGCATCTGTTATACAGTGGTAGATAGCTCAGGCTACACTGCTTAAAATGCCAGATAAGAAAGGCAAATGAACAAGTGGCCAAGGACCATCCAATGTCTGAAACCTCTGCAAGGACAAAATGGCTTAGAGAGGATAACAGCAGCGGTTCATAGTCTGCGGTACAGTGATTACACTGTGACAATGTTTGGGGAGAGGAAGTTGAAAGAAAAAAAAATAGACTGGACACAATAAGAGGCTACCACATTTTGAAAGTGCAAGCCTGCCCTAATTTGGGCTTTAGACAAATCTGGCCTGGCATGCAAAGAGAACGCATTAGCAGTCAAAACACCCTTGTCTTCCTTGACATGTGAATAAGGGAGTTTGTGTACAGAATGGAGTTGTACGTGGTATTATGTCTGTCTAAATGCAAGGTCAAAGCAGATTCTAAATGGTATTGACTTTTAAAAGAGCTTGTCACAAGGCAGACACGAATTCTGCATAATCTCTGCAGTTTTATGTGAGTGAGAAATCAGCGAGGTAAAATGAGGGTGCCAAAAGAAAATCTGGTGGTTGCAGGGATAAACCAGGTATAATTTGTTGTCAGTCTTTCCATAACTCTGCTTAAGCCAGGAGGAAAGAAATACCCACTTCCATTTGGAAAACTGGTAAAGATGTGTGTGAAGAGTGCTGTAATAGGTAGTTTCTTGACAGTGTTTGTAAATACAGTTGAATGAGAAGAGTTTCCAGGGTGTAGCCGTTGTGAGTCTGGCTGCCTAGGACTCTGACCTCCAGCCATAGCCATCCCCTGTTGGTGTCTCCAAGGACAGTGTGCTTACTCCTTCCCAAACTGACGTGAAGTATTGCACGGTTAGGCGTATGGAATACCTTAAGTACCAGAGCACGAGATTTCATTACCCTTAGTGTTTTTAGCCTTTATAGGTACAAATATTATTAAATACAATAAAATTGTCCAGTCCTTTTAATTTCACCTACAGTGCTTTTCCCAATTTGGGCTTATATGAAACAAGAAGACAGCAAATCTCTCCTGTGAAAAAAATGGGAAAGTAAGAGTCATCTTAAGTTCTTAAAAGCTGCTTGAAAACATTAAATAAAATTAGCAATAATATTTTGCACACAAAGCTGCCTTCAGGAGGGATCTGTATCAGAGCAAATAATGGTAGCTAATGTTTTCTTCTCTCAGTTATTTTTAAAGGTCACTTCATGATCAAAATCTACTTGCTAATTTAATTTCTGTTCTCAGTGTAAATATGAGATGATGCTGTTACTGTGTTTGCCAGTAGTTTGCTGGGGAGAATCAACCTTTTGCCTTTATTCTTGGTGTGTCAAGGTCTGGGTCCAAAGCTTGTGCTTGTGGTGGCCCAGCTTCACAGGCTGGGGGGGGGGGGCCTGTTTCCCATACCATTGTTCCTCAGGAGTTTTAAGTCAAGTGCCCTCTGATCTCTCTGAAAAACGTGTGGACTGTCTAGTGTAATATTGTCTCATGGTACCAAACAAAAATTGTGTTTCACTTGCTTAATTTATTTTGGTGTTTTGCTTGCTGCTAGTATGTGTGGGAATGTAAACTTAGGTTTATTTGCTGTTCTGCAGCAGACCAGGGTTATTTATAAGCCACAAGTAGAGAGGAAGCTTTCTTGCTCTCCCTGCCTCACATTACTTTAGAGATTTCCTCTCCCCAACTCTTTCCATCCCATATTTTAGGATGCATCTGTCTCTCTCAAAGCATGGAATCAGTTGTGCCACTGAGAGGAGTTCAGCAGAAAGAGTAGAAACCTAAGGAGTGAAGTGCTGTGGGGAGTCATACTAGCCTTAGATTTAAAATCTGACAGGCAGTATTAAACTTAGATTTTCAGCTCTCACATGGCAACATTAGCGTCGTTGTTTGGGATATTTCCCTCCTGCTTTGTCACGGGTGATGATTTCCTCTGTATTGGTTCTGCCTCAGGTCTGCTGCAGGGAAGATGTGGTGGAAGTCTCAACAGCTGCCTGTCTGCCAGAGAGCCTTGTCTGCAGTGTTGGGGCCTCAGGAGCAGGCAGCTCAGATTGCATGGGTCTATGTTTCCCTGACATTTCTGTCTCCTAAGAAACCCCTAAGATGTTCCTCCAGCTGCTGAGACATGGGACTGGTCACAAGGAGACTGAGAGCTGTCTGGAGAAGACTGGGACTGTGTTGGTTTTCACAGTACAGGGACCTGTTTTGTCTTCCCTCAGGCAGATCATGGGTCTAAAAACCCCTGTCTGGAAGAAAAGATCATGTTTTCCCCGTGATCATCTCTAGCATCAGAGACTCTGATCTGTCTCTGATCAGGAGGCTGAGTGTCTCCTCCTGGCATTTTGTGTTGGTTGTCAGCTCAGTAAAATGAGCAGCTGAGATTTAGCCAACTCCACTTCTGTCCTTGGTAAATGTGTCTTCTTGTGTCATGGACAAACTTGTGATTGGAGCCCCTATCAGCTCTGATAATCACAGTAATGTCTTTAGGGCTTCAGTGGAGTCTGCCCTGTTGCAGGGTTTGCTGTTGACTCTTTGAAAAAAGGGACTTAAGGTCTTGTTTATTTTGCACGTGAGAGTTGCCAACAACAGGAGTGACAGCAGCTACTTTACCGTAACACAATCTCACTCAACTGTTCCTCTGACTGAAAAGTTGTGACACCAGTGGCCTGTACACTGTACCGTAAGCTGGGGAAATTAGGTTTTGACATATTGTTGTGTGCAAGGAGATACCTGCCTGTTACATCCTCCAGGAACGACGTAGAGAGGCCTCTGCTTAGCAGAGTGTTTTCTTTCCTGGTAGTGGTGCAGCTGGGAGAGCCATGCCTCATCTCTTACTTGTAATTACATCAGTAGAGTATCTTGGGAGAAGGTTAAATAGTCTTTTGTATATCAAATAAAGCCAGTGAACTTCACTGAAATCATTTAATGAAAACAATCCTGATTATCTGTATATGCTGCCATGTGATATTTTAAAAGAACATCTTAAAGGGAAACAAGGAATTGTTTGAGGCCTCTAAAGACTAGAGTGCAGAGGCTATGCAGCAAATGCCTTTATAATGTAGGATCTGAAGTGGGCTTTGAATCCAATTGTTTTTTTCACTGTTGTAAAACATGAGAGATTTTGATACAGTAACTCGGATTTGATTCAGAACTTTCTTATTAACTGTTCTTCAGGCACATCAAATTTTAGAGAGTGAGCTAAAGAGCTCTGCACATCAAGGGTGGAACCAACTCAAGGACAGAGCTATTAAGGTGTGTAATAATCAAGAGAAGATAATTAATTGCCTTTAATTTGGCATAAATCCCAGGGACCATAACTTTGGTTATTAGAAATTCAGGGCCTATTTCCAATTAGTTCTACTCGTATTTCCAACTTTGGGAGTCTAACCCATGAGTGCATTAGTGCAGCAGCCGTCGACATGCTCATGAAGGACAGCACTGCCTGACCTCTCCGTGTGTGGTCATTGCCAGCCGGTGTTTGCCTGGCAGTAAATGAAACCGCGTTATTGCTTTATCATTTGTGACACCTTGCAGTGAGCAGCTCGGTGTGTGTCAGCTGCTGCAGACAGGGCAGCTTGTGCAGACGAAATCACCTGGGCTGTGCTGGAGCAGGTCAGAGAGGTTGCTGCGGCTTTTACGTGCTTTTTGCTTCTTGAAGCTTCTGTGTAAGACAGCTGCTCCAGCAAAGCCAGGGTGTCTTCCTTTTATGTGTATGAAATGTAAATAGTGCAACTATTATCTGTACCAGAAAATCTGGTCTAACCTGAGCTGGGTTAAAGAAAGAGGTAGCAGTGATTTCCTGAGTTGGCAGCAGCAGTGAAAGTGCATAATGCGGCTGGAAATGCAACACCTCAGTGCTGACAACCTGGGAAAGTATGTAGGAGTGCTCAGCCATGGCCAGCCAGCCACCCCTGCATATACCTACAGAGCAGATGCAGGTGCCACATCCTGCAGCATGGCTCCAGGAAATGGAGAACATAGCAACATCACCCTTGTAAAACCATCAGTGTGAACATCTGAGGATTCTGAGGAAAGGTGAGCCTTGAAAGCCCTGTAGGAATAGCCTCTTGCAAGCCAGGCTACATGTATCATGCATCAGAACACCAAAGCAGGGCTGGCATGCTTGTAGCCATGTGTATATGTGAGGGGCAGAAGGAAAGGTGGTTCAGTGCAAAGGAAACAAACCAGTTCATGCACTCAATTCCCCTATAATTGTTTTTAGAGACCTGAAGCCTCATTGTGTTTTAGCCCCTGCCAGTCAGTTTGGAATGAAACAAAAGTAACACAAGTCGAGAGCGTGTTGTCTCCTCACAATCATTCTCAGTTCTGTTTATCCTGAACCTTGACTTCATGACATGAGAAAGTCCTGAGAAGTCCACAGTGGTGACCCTTTTTTCCCCTTTCCTGTGATTTCCCATTTGAAAAAGGAAAAAGAAGTAAGGAAACCTCACCAGCTACTGTGGGGACTGCTCCTCCCAGCTACTAGTGTGTGGAGCTAGTGCAAAGATCTTCCTAAAGAAACCAAGAATTCTATTGCACTGGAAAAATAACACATTGTCTTTCAAATTTCAAGGTCAGGTATTCTCCATTTTCAAGAGGGCGAAAACCCTTTTAAAGCTTTCCCTATATTAGTTTTCCAGCATAGTGAAGCTGAAGCTTGCCAAATCCAGGAGTCTGTTTAACTTCCTTATTCTTTTGAGGAAAAAGGTAGGGACCATATTTAATGAAAGCAGTCTTCCATCTGGAAAGGAGTCATCTCATGCCACTGAGTTCTGCAGCCCTCCTCCTATGCCAGTGAAGAAGGATGGGGAAACCCACAGTCTAGTACTTCTTTGATAAAATGAACCTTTGACTCACGGCAAATGTGTCTATTTTGAGGGAATGCATTTTCCTTTAATAACAAAGGAATTTGAGCTGACCTCCTGTGTTTGGTTGATATTGAGTACCATAGGAGCCAAGAGATGCCTTTTTTTTAATCCACTTGGCCTTGATGTGGTTTCACTGCCAGCTTTCCATTTATCTGTTGCGTGCTCTCGAATTCATGAGGGCCTGCACCGGGGATTTGTTTGAAACCTTGGCTGAAATTGTCAGCCGCTCCTTTTATTGCACATCTTTCTGAAAAGATGGGTGCTGTGGCAAAGCAGTAGATAGGATATTGAGCTTGTGCAACACCTGCTATCTGTGAAAAGAAGAATATGTCCTCTGTTAAACTCTGATCAGTGACATCATCTCAGCATTAAAATCATCACTCGTCTGGCAAAAGTGTCTTGTTTGTGTTTGCATATAGCCTTTGGCTTGCCACCAGTCTCTCAGTGGGAGCCATCCTACTTTGTATAGTCTCTGAAAGATGCTGAAGGTAACCGGAGCCTCTGTCTGAAGTGGTGTTGGAGCCAGTGCAATTAGTGGATCTTCTAGAAAGTGATGACTTAATTTAAGACATAAAGCACACAGTAACTCATATTCTGTCCTTGACTCTGGCCAATTCTTGGTGTGTTTCTCCCCTTTATAAAAATACCACTTCCTTACCAGGTAAATCAAGTTAGTTATCCGGTATCTCAAGATATGTTCTGCGATAAAGCATTTTAAAACTTCTGACTGGAAAGCAGTGATTTGCCACATCACTGAGCTGTCTGGAGCTCAGATTAAATTAAAGCCTTTCTTGCAATTGTCAAGTGATTTCTGTGCCTGCAGACCTTCTATGCCTGAGCTGGCTGCAACAGAGGAAGTGCACTGAAACTTCACATTCATTGTTTCATTTGAAAATAGAGTTTTTCTGAGGAAAGGTACATGAGAAACTTCCACAGAGTCACCTGATGCCAATATGTGAATACTTTCTTAAAGGTTGTTTTATTTTTTCATACTATAAAGGAATAATGCCTTTGACTGTAAAATTAATTTGTGTTTTTACTACATTGACCTTTACTAGGACTGGTGCACTGTACCAGCTTTACTAACTTAAAATATTTTGCTATGATTCCTAGGCATTTTCTCAAAACACGTTGCTACAGGAAACAGCTGACAGAAGGACAGCAGCAAGAACGGATGGTGCTGGAGAAAGGCATAGGGTGAAGGAAGGGGCCCTATGGGAAGGTGGATGGAAGAGCAGGCTGCTGAGCACCAGGGCTGGTGCTTTTAAGCTTTTTTGCTCTAGAGGAGCATTGTTTTTGTAAGAATTGTCCTCCTTTCCCACACCCGCACACCTTGATTGCTGGCTTTGGGATTCAGGCTCTCAGAGCATCACACAACCACTCCATCCCCTAGCTTGGTGGTTTTGGAGGTTACATTGAAGTTTTAAGTGTCGTCTTTGAGATCAGAGAGCAAATAAGTGTTTTGGGAGGGCATTCGTTGGGGGCAGGGGAAGTCTTTATTTTTCTTTTGATGCACTGCTGGTCAATGCCAGAAGTCAAATGGCTTTCTGCATACTCTGATTCTCTAGCTCCTCCCCACTATGATCTTAAGTTTAAATTTCCAAGCTGGTATTTACAGAATATTTGCAACGCTCTCAAGACTTTTTGTTTGGAGATTTTGGGGAGGGTGAAAGACAGAAAACCGGGAGTTCTTCTTCTCTCCCAAATTATATCACAGTGATCACCCTTAACAGGTCATCAGTCATTGCTCTTCCCTGTTGTCCAAATAACTTCATTTTTCAGTAGCTTAGATGCAAGGAAAGGTGGTGTGTTTTGTTTTCCATGTCGGAACAAAGGCTAGAAAAGAACACATTTTCAGCGGAGTGTTTTGCTAAAACATACACCTTTTTCCCATCCCTCATCCTAAAGTTTTTGCCTGAGAGTCGTGACCACTGTTGCTTTGACAGGTGGTGACGTTCCCCCACATTAGGTGAAACCACTGAATTGGCAACAACTGCAGATAGGTCTGCAGGAGCTAGAGAGCAATCAGATTTTTAAGCACGATCTAGCCCTTTCAGTAGGAGTTAAGTGACCGATAGTCTTGCATTCTGGCCTGTGAAGTGGAAATGAAGAGCTTCAGTATTCCGGCTGAGTGGCAGTAGGAATGCTTCACGTTAATCTGAAACTCGATGCTAGAAAGCGTGGGAGAGCTCTGCTGTCAGATTATCTCTGTTCTCATGCATTTTTTCCTGCACTGAGCTGCAACCAAACATAAATGGATCAAAAATCAAATGCTCCATTAATTTAACCACACGTTGGGTTTAATAGCATATGGAAATGCATTATTGATTGCATTTCTTAAAAATGAAAATCTCTGTGCTAATAGTGTATCGCATCAGGGCAGGTGAAGCCGTGTGGAAAATGCAGGGGATTAATAAATGACTTAGAATACAAGTAAGAGATGTTTCCATGCGTTTCTCTTGGAAAAAAAGGTGAATCTTGAGTATGTTTTAGTTGTGTTTATGTATTCTGTCCTGAGAAAGCTTGCAGTGGCAATAGTTACATCATATTAGAAATACAATATAAATTGCCAAAGTAGAAAATGTTTTAAAGAAACAGTGTTTTTGAAGCAGTTTTGCAGGCAGTTGTATTCAATAGTTGGTATCAGCAAATGGCACGGTCCTCCTTGAAAGCACAGCATGGTCGTCTTTTACTGTTCTTTACTACAGAATCTTAATAGCTGGCTGCAAAACCTTTCTGAATTAATTGTGTTTGAAGAGCTTTTGTGAGTTTTTTCAATGCATACTTCCAGCTGATGAGATTTTTTTTGGTAAGTAATAGTTGTTGAAAGAACCCAGGCTTAAATATCAGCTGTTGGATAAAGCCCACAAGACTATTTTTACCTACTCGAAATTATGTTGATATTTTTGGGGGAGGAAATAAAAAAACAAAACCTATTTTTTTTTCTCAGCAAGCAAGAGTTAAAAAAAGGATGCTGGCTCAGGCAGGGAATCTTGCAGATACAGTCTGTTTTACTTGCATATAAGCTCTTCCTCACAGAACATTCTTGACATTTCTTGCTGTAGTTTCTGCTCTGAGCCCTTAAATGACTGTCAGTGCTATACAATCAAAGCCTTTGTTAGTGCTTCATTAACATGAGCAACTAGTTTCTCTGGTCACTCAGGAATATACTTGTTTCCATGTGTGTCTGGCTTTGAGTTGTGTTTGGACATTGCTCTATATTCCTGACAGAGAGCGGAATTGGATTTGAAGCAGGAGGTCTAGGGTGGTCCTCACCAATGAGTGAACTTTGCATCACACTCTGTCTCATCAGCTTGCAGAGGCCCTCAATGTGCTACAGAACTTGCTTAACCTGAACAGATAAACCTCTCTAAAATTTCTTCTTGAGTTTTTTAATCTCTTTTAAGCTATATTGGTCCTAAGTTTCAGAAAACTTGTCTAGGACCAAGACTGCAAATGGGACTGTCATTGCAAGGAACCAGAATGGAAAGCAAGAAGATGCAGAATGATGCTGTAGTATGGACTTTGTAAATGCCATCTCAAGTGGTTGCAATCTAATTTGATAAAGGTGTAAATAACTGCTTTCTTCCACGGTGGGATGAGGTCTCTGGGCTGACAGCAGACTCCACATGCTGAGCAGGAGTTGTTATTACTTAGGAAGATCTCTAAACTAAGAACTGAAACAGTGGGTTGTAGGTGCAAACATTTAATTTGTGGCTGAGTACTTCTGGTCTGCTCTGAGTCAGCTTCAGCAGCTTTTCTGTTAATCATCTTTGTGTTGCTCTCTGTCAAGCATAGGTCATAAGTTGTTATCTCTGAAGGAGAAAGAGGAATTGCCTGTTCACTATTGAAGCTGTAGCTAGACTCTGTCATCTCAGCAGATCTTGCAGTGTTTATGAAGACCCTGGATCAGAGGAGTATGAGGCCATGGTAGTGGAAGTGCATTTTCTCCCCTGAAGGAGCTTCCCTTGGGCTGTACTTAGGGAACAACATGCTGGATGGAGAGTGACAGCTGTTGCCTCCATCAGTGTCTCTATTGCTCTTGCTCTTTTCTCTGTCCCAATCTAGATTCATCTAGACTGGATTAACTACTCCGTAAGAAGGTTAGAGGTAGCTATGGCTGATGCATGGCTATGGCAGGTGTATCCTGGAGGGCTTTGGTAGGGACATTCTGCAGAGCTTCTCAAAGGGAAGTAGGACATATTTCCTAATGGAGAGCTGGCCCTGCATCTGTGCACCGGCTTTTTTCAGTTCCTTGGAATAGGTTGAAAAGCATAATGAAGCCCAAAATAAAGTTGGTTGTTTGAGTGATAACGGCACCTTTAAGGCAGTTTGTTTCATCCTGTTGGGATACACAGCCTCCATAGGGCTGGAGAACCAAGGTTGCACCCTGGGAGGAAGCACTGGGTGCTGGTGCCTGGTGAATGCAGGATGCTCAGTCCCAGAGAGGTGAGGTTGCTGCAGTGCCTGTGTGTTACCTTACACCACACACATAGGAGCATGATGAGAAGCTGCCCTGAGACTTGGCTGGAGCACAGGCTGAATCCATAAAGAAGCCAGTTGGGCAGCGCTGACATGTCTTGCTCCTGGGAGCACCTGCCTCACTGCAAAGCCATCTTCTTTCCCTCTGAGATGAACAGATGCTTGGGAATGGCCAGCTGTGCTACCAAGGAGCTATCGGTGGCTTGTAATAGAGATAATTGCTGTCCAGCCATGAAAGGACAACATTAACAGAATTCCTCAGGCACTTGAAAGGTAGCCCTGTCTCCGACGGGTATTTTATGGACTCATAACCTCCAGAACGAACAGGTTCATGCGCTCCCACGCTGTGAGCCCCCAGGGCAGGAATCTGCTTGAGTTTATCCTCTTCTGCCTTGTCTAGTCTCGTATTTTCTTGAATTTTCCTTTCAGTGCTTTCTTTGTTTGGGACTGACTCAGATTCTTTCTTTTGTGAACTGTTTCGCTGCTGCTGCTGCGATCTTCCTAAGAGATAGCAAACACTTTGTTTACTGTAAGCTCTTGTGCAGTAATTCATGTGGTTACACCGTGACACAGAGAAGTCCTTCTGGAGCTCGTTTCCACACCCACTCATTCATCAGCGCCCTTCTCCCCATTTTCAGCAGGCGGCTTCAGCGTGTCACGTTGCCGTGATGTCATACCAACCCGGCAGATTTGTCATTAAAAGCCTTTTCATCGATACGTGACCGTTTGTATTTTCTGCCTGCCTGAAACGGTTTTATACTTGCTAACCCAGTAATTAAGACTTTGCTGCCTTTGAAACAGGTAGTTTCACTGCCCCACCTTTTCCTCAGGCGATTACAAGGTGGTGCCAGTGTCGATGGGGTGTTCATTAGCCTGTGTGAGACTTGTCTAGGGCAGCAAGCACACACAAACGCACTCATTTTCCTCTCGCTCCCCACACGGGAGGTAGCTCAACACCAGGCAATCTTCGGAGACCACGGATTTGGATAATATTTTGGGTGCTGCTCTTAGGGGGCTTTTGTAACAAAAAGGATGTGGGAAAGGATTGTAGCCTCAAAATGGCTAATAAAATGTTCTTTTTGCAGCTTCAATTGAACCCAAACAGAGGGGTGTCAGGGTTTTCTTATCATGTAAAACGATGCCGTTCTTCAGGCCCCCTGAATTGCTTGACTGCTTTTGATTGTCTTTCGGTAATTGAATAGCCGCACTGTGTAACCTGTGCTGAAGGAATTAGGGCTGTTTATTCAGCAAACAGATGTCCTGGATTGTGGTGTGCTTATGATCTTACTGGCTTGAATCTTTCATTAGTTAACACTGCGGGTACCCAGGCTGTCTTTCTTGCACTGATAATGTTACATTTGCTAAAACAGTTCAGTGTCTCAAAGAGAGATGTGGAAGCTTATAAAATTTGTGAAGTAATTCCATTGATCCAGCAAATATGAGTCCAGCAGCAGACAAGGGTTACCCCTGCAACATCCTACATTATACTGCATCCTCTTAGCAGGATTGGTTTAGCCCTGGTGGCTTGAGCGGTGATATCCCAGCCTCCCAGCCCGCCTCACTGAATGGATAAGGAAACTGAAAAAGCTTTTGATACGAGTATCTTGCTCCTGTGCAATGCTGACCACAGTCAGATGCATTTATCAGAGATCTCTCTGCCCTCAATCCGTTTCCTGTCTTGCCCCTAGCATCACACAGTCCTCCTGAGTGGCTTCAGATAGCTGGCAGAACAGAAAACAAAGCGGCTTTGAGTTTTAATCATCCCTGCTGAGACTCGGTATTGATAATGGTCTGCAAGTTCCAGCTGATGCAGGCTGGCAGGAGCCAGTGGACCAGAGACAGTGTTTTTGGCCCTGTGTGGGCATAAGGCCACATATGCCACTTGCCATGAGTTGAGAACTTACCTCCTGCTGGGGCACTGGTTTCGATAGATTGTAGATTTAACCTCACATCTGTAGCTGTAACATATAGAAAAGGCACTTACGTGAGGCTGTATTTGCTATCATGTTTTCTGTCTTCCCCAGCAATCTGAGCAGTTGGACTTAACGATACGAAGCAGACCTGGCTTTCACAGGAAGAGGAATATGATGAATAACTCCCATAAACATGTTTACAGTTTGCACTAGCATTTCTAAGATACCGTTTCCTACACCGACACAGTGGGAAAATTTGCAGTGGTAGAAGGTTTTATGGGTGTGAAGTCACGCCGTGGCCCCTGAAACACAGCCGCGTGGCAGCAAAACTAGTGTGTGCTGTATGGGGTTTGCAGTAGTAGGAACCTGATATCCAGCCCCTCCAGCTTCTCTGTTCTGTGAGAGATTACAAGTTTTGAGCAAAATCCTGGGAGTAATCCTGTAGGATTCAGCCATCAACAGCTGTGCTCACCACAGACTTCTCTGCAGGCCTTTTCTGTAAGCAGCTGTTATCCACATACCGTTCCATGCTGGGGCTGATCCATGCTTCTCAGAAGACATGAATTGCAATTGCCTCTGTGTCCCTTATCATCACTTGATATTTGGAGTGATGCAGAAAATAAGGACACCTCAAGGGGTATGTGTCTCACGGCAGTATCCTCAGAAAAGGTAGTTTTCTGGAGAGCTGGTGAATGAGCTACATAATTGCAGCTTCTCTAGAGGAGGTCTCAGCTTTGGTTTCAGGCTGTGGGAAAGGTTTATTACCTTAGCTTTTCCCTTAAAGATGGGAAATGTGTGGCACAAAAGAGCTGTAAGAGAAGGAAGGGTTAGATTTCTGTCACCTCAGAAAGGAGATTAGCAAAGGGAACTGTCAAGTGAGCCTGAGCTATCCTCTGCACATGCTGTCATGCTAGATGCCAGAGGGACATTCCTGGCTCCTTGGTGACTGCTGCTAGCAAGACCTCAGCCTGATCATGGATTTTCCAAGTTTCAGTTTGTAATTGCAAAACCCACTCGGTTTTTTTTCTGTTTCTTTCTCCTTTCCTCCAGCTTCTCTCTTCTCTTCCTGCTCTCCTGTCATTCTCATTTCTGCTGCTGTAGTCTATGGAGGGAAATAGAACTTGCAGTGCCATGAAAACTCCTTATTCTTGGATATCGCTTGCTCTTACCTAATGCCTACCTGAGCTACGCCCCTTCTGAAAGCATCTGAAAACCAGAAAGAAAAACTAGTTTAGATAGTTCACACTTGAAAGCAGATTCACAGCCTGCTTTAATGTGTATTAAAAGCACACCAGGTATCCTTGAGTAAAACGAAGTGCTGACAAACTCATTTTCTAGCATAAGGGGATCCAAGTATTGGCATGAATAGGAGGATAGCTATTACTGACAAGCTCCGTGTGCAGACAAGTTAGTACAGCGAGCAAGGGCTGAAAGGAGCTGAGGCATGACTGAGCCTCATAATTAGACCTAGATTAGACTTTTGCCAGAGGGAAAGGCAAGGCAAGTACAGCTGTGAACTATCGTTGCCTCTAGTGTTTGAACACAAGAGACAGCCCTCGCTGTCCCAGTGAAGTCAGCAACCCCAGGCTGGGCTGAAATGAAGCCCCATTATCTCCACAGGAGCACTGCTGACAGGGCAAGTATGGGTCTGTGCCAGGCTCTGCTCTGTGGTGTGACCAGCTCAGGTTTTCTTCCCAGCCCCTCTTTTCCAGGAGGGCTCAGGAGGGTTGCCATAGCCACACAGTACCAGGGGAGGACCTGCAATAGTTGAGCTATTTCATGATGGTGCAGGCATCCTTGAATCACCTCCGGAGAAGATTCTCATCTCCACCAGAGCTTAAGCCTAGTGCAGGACCCCTTGAGCTACCTCAGAATTAGTAGCAGCTGAACCCCAGCCTCCAGGTGCCTGCAGTGTCCTGGAAGCACTGTGGTGTTCTTCAACACTAGTGTTACTTCTGCATTTGATTGACAGGAAGTCAAACAGCCTTTGCAGCCTGTGTGGTTTTGTAGATGCAGTCAGGCAAGCCCTGCTTGCTTGAGTTTTGGTGGTAGCGTGACCAAACCAGATGGGCATGTGTCAGTCTCCTGGCATGCACGGGAACTAGGCTGTACAGCAGTACCAGTCCAGAGAATTTGCTGTGGTTCTGACTACAAAGGAGGCAGGGCTTCTCTACCACTGTCATTTTCTGCTATAGTTTTGGGGCTCTAGTGTTTGTGTGTGTAGTGGGGGTCTTTATTTAAAGTGTCAGGCACATAAGGGACAGTTTAACAAACCCACTTGAGAATGTGCAGGCAATGAAACAACTTACTCAATTTGTGGCAGAAAGGCACCAAGACAATTTAATTCATTCCCCCCACCACACATCAGAAGGAACCCCACACAAGATACGTAGACACACACATGGAGTTTCTTCATGCTGTTCCTACATTGAACTGAGATACAAATATCTGAAACATCTGCACTGTAGACAGTTCATTCTTCTCTCTGAAATCATGGCGGTTGTCCAACTTCAGTGTCGATCCTCATAAATGTTCAAAGTTTTGAATTCTCATAGTCTCTCCAGTTGAACACAGGTAATTAGTAGACCTTGATGATTCCTTCCATATGTCTTCAGAAGTGATAACATTTTCTCTCAGTGGCAGCAACATATCTCTGAACAGACCAAGATGGAGAAGAGGGAAGAAGTCGGCAGAAGTCACTGAGTGGGGAGAAGAGGAGGGAGCATGGTGTGGGGCAAGCAGACACTTTTCAATTTTTTAAACCCAGATTTTTCTGAGAAAACACACAAATTAGACTTACAGATTCTACTCAGCTTTTAAAGCATAATGGGGCTAGTCTTCCATTAAGAGGGAGGAGATAGTGCACTGCATGAGCACTAGCTGCCTGTGCTTGTCTGTGTCCAGCTTGATGTGGGCTCTGAGGGTCATCATGTGGAGGTCACCCATTCTATCTAGTTGTTGAGTGCCAAGCGTTATCATCTAGGCTGTGTGATGCGTTGGCCTACAGGAGGTGCCCGGTGTGGGAGTGATGCTATACATCTCTGTGGAGCCCAGAAAAGGCTTGACCTAACATTTCTAGAATGGCAGAGGTAGCTTTGCTGCTGAGTCTTTGTAATCAGCATCTCTCAGTTGTACCCAGTGATTTTGAGATTAGATTTTATGATTTTTTGATGGTCCGTGGCTCATCACAAACTGCTAATTCTGATTGAACAGTCACCTCCAGTGCAGCGAGCTGGTCATGTATCTGTGCATCACACACAGAAGTATTTTCTGATCTCTTATGCCTGTGGGGAACAGATCATTGCAGATTGGAAGAGATTTATTGTACAAATGCTCATTTCAGGTTTGCTTTTGGTGATGTGCTAAGCCTCCACACAGGCTTTGGACAAAGTTAAGTGGGTGGTACTTAGCTCAGTTCATTCTTGGTAAAATCTTGAACAAACCAGAAAAGATCTTCAGTGGTCATCACGGTGATTAGACCTCTTGAGGGTTTGGTTTCAGCCTCCCCAGAGGTAAACATCTTCTTTCAGTACTGTAAATAGCAAGGTGCTGCCTGTCAGGCAAACTTGGCTTCAGTCCAAGGGAATGTTGTTGTTTACTGCTTTTCCTGTATTTCTTCCTTTGCTTTTCTGTCTGCGTGGTGCTGTACTTCTGTGTGTGCCCTTCTGTTGTTTCTTTTCAGCCATGTAGGAGTGCACGTTCAGGTTGCTCAGAATTGAGTGCCTCTGTTGCTTGTTACTGAACGCTGCCTCTGGTGTCATTCCAGTTAAACTCTGGGTACCTTTGTCTTTGAAAATCGATGGAAAGCACATTAAAAAAGAACTAGTTTTTATGGTACCATTCATTGGAAAAAAAATAAGTACCATTTATGTTTGCTCATGATGAGAGAGGTTTCTAGGAAGGCCAGTCTGGGAAGCAAAATAACAGTCTGTGCTTTTTGTAAGCACCGGGAATTGTGTTTTCCTTTCAAAAACCTTGGATGCTTCATAGTCACCTCCTCTGTGTCCAGGAGCAATGTATGCCAACAAAGAGGAAAGCAGGGAAGAATGCTAGGAGGCCTGCCTGGCTCAGCAAGGAGCTCCTGGACACGCTGTCACACAGAAAGAAACTCTACAAGGAGTGGAAGAGAGGACAGCTAGAATGGAGGGTATATAAGGAAGCTGCCTGAACACCTAGAGATCTGGTTAGGAAAGCCAAGACACAGTTTGAATTGAACCTAGCCAGGGAGGTCAAAGGGAACACCAAGAATTTCTACAGGTGTATGAATGGTAAAAAGAAGACTAGGGAAGGTGTGGGCCCCCTTAGAAAGCAAACAGGTGATGTGGTAACAAGTGACATGGAAAAGGCTGAGGTTCTCAATGACTCCTTTACCTCAGTCTTTGCTGCAAAGGCCTCCAGCCACACTCCTGGAGTCATTGAAGGTAATGGCAGGGACTGGAAGGGAGAACTGCCCATCATAAGTGAAGATCAGGTTCGTGATCACCTGAAGAACCTGAAAGTGTTCAAGTCCATGGGACCCAATGGGATACACCCACAGGTACTGAGAGAACTGGCAGATGAAGTCGCTAAACCCCTGTCTATTATATTCCAAAGGTCATGGCGGTCTGGTGAAGTCCCCACTGACTGGAAAAGGGGGAACATAACTCCTGTCTTCAAAAAGGGTAGGAAATAGGAGCCGGGGAACTACAGGCCAGTCAGTCTCACCTCTATGCCCGGTAAGATCATGGAGCAGGTCCTCCTAGAGGCACTACTGAGACAGGAGAATAGTGAAGAGGTGACTGAGTACAATCACCATGGCTTCACCAAGGGCAAATCCTGCCTGACAAATCTGGTGGCCTTCTACGAACAGGTCACAGTAATGGATGAGGGGCGATTGACTGATGTCATTTACCTGGACCTGAGCAAAGCCTTTGATACTGTCCCGCACCACATTCTAGTCTCCAAGCTGGTGGAACATGGGTTTGATGGGTGGACCACTAGATTGGTAAGGAACTGGCTTGATGGGCGCACCCAGAGAGTGATTGTCGATGGATCCATGTCCAAGTGGAGGCCAGTGACAAGCAGAGTCCCTCAGGGATCAGTCCTGGGACCAGTCTTGTTCAACATCTTTGTCGGTGACATGGACAGAGGCACTGAGTGCACCCTCAGCAAGTTTGCTGATGACACCAAGCTGTGTGGTGCAGCAGACACGCTGCAGGGAAGGGATGCCATCCAGAGGGACCTGGACAGGCTGGAGAAGTGGGCACAAGCCAACCTGATGGGGTTCAACAAGACCAAGTGTAAGGTCCTGCATCTGGGTCGAGGCAATCCTAAACACAAATACAGGCTGGGCAGTGACTGGCTGCAGAGTAGCCCTAAGGAGAGGGACTTGGGGGTGCTTGTGGATGAAAAGCTCAGCATGAGCCCGCAGTGTGCACTTGTGGCCCAGAAGGCAAACCTGATCCTGGACTGCATCAGAAGTATGGCCAGCAGGTTGAGGGAGATGATTCTCCCCCTCTACTCCGCTCTGGTGAGACCCCAGCAGGAGCACTGCATCCAGTTCTGGAGCCCTTATTACAAGAAGGATGTGGACGTACTGGAACGTGTGCAGAGGAGGGCCACGAGGACGATCAGAGGGCTGGAGCACCTCTCCTGTGAGGTCAGACAGAGAGAGTTGGGGCTGTTCAGTCTGGAGAAGAAGAGGCTCCGAGTTGACCTTGTTATGGCCTTCCAGTAAGTGAAAGGGGCCTACAAAAAGGCTTGGGAGGGGCTTTTTAGGATGTCAGGCAGCGACAGGACTAGGGGGAATGGAGCAAAGCTGCAGATGGGTAGATTTAGAGTGGATGTGAGGAGGAAGTTCTTGACTGTGAGAGTGGTGAGAGCCTGGAATGGGTTGCCCAGGTAGGTGGCTGGGGCCCCATCCCTGGAGGTGTTTAAGGCCGGGGGGTAAGGCTCTGGCCAGCCTGGTCTAGAGTGGGGTGTCCCTGCCCATGGCGGGGGCATTGGAACTGGATGATACTGTGGTCCCTTCCAACCCTGACTGATTGTTCCCAGTGAGGATGACAGAGCACTGGAGGGGGCTGCCCAGGGGGTTTGTGGAGTCTCCTTCTCTGGAGATGTTTGGAGCCCGCCTGGACGTGTTCTTGCGCAGCTTGATCTGGAGCATCCTGCTGTGGCAGGGGGATTGGACTGGATGATCTTTTGAGATCCTTTTCAATCCCTGATGTTCTGTGATCTAAACAGAAGAATAATATTCCAAGGCATTGTTTTGTTTACAGCAGATGTTGCCTTGTGCTACAGAATCTTGATTTGCAAACAAGTCAAGGGTCTTGGGAATTCTCCTGAGATCTTAAGGGGAAGAAACATGCAAGATTATCTACCACAGCCTGTGTTTGTGCTGCAGGTGTGATGGTGCAGGTAGAAGTAAGCACCTGAGCTGGCTTACCTTCCTGTCAGGAGTGAGGAGTATGGTTCCAGATGTGTGGTGATGGCAGGAAAAAATCAGACTGCAGAAAGTTCAGACTCCTCTGGGATGTTAGAAGATGCTGATGTTTGTTTAAACACTGCAGTGAGCTGGGAGCCTTGCAGAATTGGATTTGCCAAAGAAGGTTTGCTTAAGTTCCCTTAAAACGGGTGAAAAAAGGAACATACTACAAATAATTGAGTTTCTGGTGCTTTAAAAGCTTCTTAGTGTTCTTCAAGTTGTTTTTTTCTGCAAAAGTCTGTCCTTTTGATTGCAGTTCAGGCTTAGCAGAGTACAGTACATCTTGCCACAGAATGAGTAAATGAGCTCTGTTCTGCATCTGCTATTGAATGACGGTGTTGGAGCATGCCTTGGCTTATCAGTGAAGGCTGCCTAATGTATTCCACCCAGCCTACCTGAGTGTGCTCTGCAGCAGCAAACCCAATTAACTATTTTTGTACCTGCTTTATGAATAGTTTCACGAGTTATGGGAGTGCTTTATTTCATAGTATTTCAGTAAGTCATGCCAGAGCGTGCACTGGCCATTTCTCACAGACCTCTGTTGTTCTCTGCAGCCCAGAAAATGCACCAGGAGCTTGCCATGGCACAGCCTGTGAGGCAGCTCATGACCAGAGTGTGGCTCATTAGCTTTACATTCATTAGTTTCTAAAAGCCTTCAGAATCAGATCTGGGGGCATGAGGAAGAGATTTACTGTCTATCCTACTAGTGTGACAAAACGCTCCTAGTCAAAAAAAGGAGAAAATGGGCCTCTCTGGACCATTCTAAGGGGTTTTATTGTTTAGCTGTTGTTTTTCAAGATGCCTCAAACTATTTGGCTTTGTGTTTGCCTGTTATCTTCAACTCAGTCCTCCCCAAAAAAAAGGCAAATACCTGCTTTTACTGAATTATTAACAACAATAGATGTAGCTTACATATCAATGAAAATTATGGACATTTCCCAAGGCAGTTGATTTAAACGGAGTTAAATTTAGTGGAAGCTTCTATTGGTGTAATGAATGCTCATTATAGAGCCTAATGTGCTTTAAGAGCTTGAAAACCTTCTCAGTGGGGAAGTCAGGCTGCTGTTTTCCAGCAGAGTCACAGATGCTGTACTCTGGCACCACTGTCACTACAACAGTATCCCATTGCTTTGCCCACACGTTTCATTTTAACCTTGTGTGTTTTTTCCTCTTGCAGAAGACCACCTCCCAGCTGGCTTCCCAACCATTGACATGGGCCCGCAGCTGAAGGTAGTGGAAAAGGCCCGCACAGCCACAATGCTCTGTGCTGCCAGTGGTAACCCTGATCCTGAAATCTCCTGGTTCAAGGACTTCTTGCCTGTCGACACTGCAACTAGCAATGGACGAATCAAGCAGCTCCGCTCGGGTAAGGTAGCAAAGCAAGTAAGGCTTTCCTGACTCCTCACTCTTCCTTTTGTCTTTACTTGCTGTTCTAAGTTTTCCCCTGAAATGCCATTCTGAGTCCCAGTGTCAGTTTGATTTGAGCTTGTTCCTTTTACGATATGAGAACAGTTCTTGGAACTGATCCTCTATGGCAGGATATTGTGGCTTGGTAAAAGGAGACATTAGAGTGGACATGCCTTTTGGGACATCACCTGGATTCTTTGTTCAGTAGACCATCTTGACATAGCCCCAAATCCTTGGTAGGTTCAGACATCTCACTGCCACCTCAGCAGGTCTCAGTTTTACTAGAAACACAGAGTAACTGATGACAATGAGATAATGGCTGAGATTTTACAATCAGTGGTCACATGCAACTTCAGTCTTTGCATAGACTCTGCAAGGCAGTGCTTTGCTTTCATTTGAGGTCTTTATAATTCTTGCTCTTTGACACCAGAAGAATAAAGAAAAATCCAAGAAGGAGCATTTCTATGGATTTGAAAGACACTTTTGAAACATGCCTTTTCTTTTTTTTTCTAATTTAAAAAATAATAATTTTATAAGCCAAATGCTAGCTTTTGAAATACAGACAGAGTTCTTGTAGGTGGCTAGGAATGCTCTCATTTTAGCAAGGAACTCTTTTCTGCTGCACGGTTCGGTCTCCCAGGACTGTAAGGCCCATTAGAGAATTAAAGAAAATAAAAAGTTGCTTTATTCACTGATGAAGTGCAGCTCCCCAGCATGAATTGTGGTGGCTATTTAGCAATGCACAGCAGCACTACACAGCAGCTTTGGTCTGTGGAAAAAAAGCCCACATTGCGCTACATGAAGTACAGAAGGGAACAGAGCTGGAATAACTTTGGTCTAGAAAGGTCTCATGCTTAAATGTAAGAGGCAGGCGGCCTTGGCTGGGCACAACGTATGTCTGGGCATTCAAAAGCCACTTGTTAAAAGTGCTGCCACCAGGACAGCACCATCTTCCTCCCAGCAAGGTGAACATCTTGACACATTTCCCCAAAGCAGGAGCCCTCTGCATAAATCTGGTGATGCTTGGGTGATAAGAAGTAGGCTTGTACTTGGGGGAGTGGGTAATGAGACATCACTCTCATCAAAAATAGAACCCAGCCTGACACTCCTGATCCCACCTTGATGTACTAGTGAGTGCTAATTATACTAATGCATTTACAGCTTATGAAATTTCCCAGTGACCTTTAGCTTATCTCCCCCACAACATGGTCTAATCTTGATCTGTTTGTGCTGAAAGAAAATATCACACTTGTTAATTATTCTGAGAAGCTTTAGGAAGCAGCAATAGGAAAGTGCACATGAATGTGTTTCACTTCATAGCTGACTAAGTTAGCATCAGAAATTACCATAAGTGAGCAGTGAGGCAGCTCCTGATGCACTTGTTGCACATTCTCTAGCTTCCTTTTCGCAGTCACTTGGCTGCCTCTCTACCAGCTGCTTCACAAGTTTAGTGAGACAGAAAGTTTAAAAACAAACCAGTAAACCCTGTCATTGTGTCCAAGTTTTGCTTCCTCTTCGCTGTTCTTGAGCAACATCTCAATTGAATATTTCACCTGGGATTCAAACTCTAGAGCTGGCTGCTTGCTGAAAACACAGTAATTACCAAGGGAGGTGCCAAGGGAACCTTTTAGAAATCAATGAGCAGCACACATCCTCAGAGTCACAAAAGAAATTGATTAGCTCTCTAATGTAGTAAGGGAGATTTCCACAGTTCAGTGCAAGAGACTTCCAAATATGAGTGAAGTTGTATTTTCAGGGACCCGACAAAGCCAAGATTCACCAAGGCTCTGCTCCACCCTGGCATGAGTAGGGAGCAAGAAGTATACCACTTGTCATGGGGCAAAGATTCAACCCCTGCTTGCTTTTGTGGCTTTTTCCTATATTTTTGGTTCGTGTCAAGTAGGGCTTGTACTTTGAAGTGCCTGAGTCCCACCTACTTGGCTACAGTCACTCTGTGTGAGCAATGTGATGGGCTGGGCAGTCTCTGATTCATTATGCAATATGCTAATTGAGCTTTCCAGCACTACACTGTAGTGGGGCAGAGTTGTTTTTCAAGGAAAAGAGTATTTAAATAGATACCTCATTATATAGGAGAGTTTAATAGTTTGCAAAGTCTCTGCTCCATTAAGATCATATCGTACAACCAGCTTGGCATATCTGCATGAATGTCAGTTTATACTATCTCAATCTAAATATATGCTCATTTAATTTCATTTAATTAAAACCCAATAAAAGCTAGACAGATGTAATATAGTTAAAATAGCTACAGCACATTGTGAGCCCAGTATCGCATATATAGAGTGTCCGACCTTCAGTGAGAACATATTACTATTATTCAGATGTACTAAATATAGGTCATAAAGGTCTAAGCAGCTTTGGAGTCTGACTTAGAAAGGGGGTTGAGGGATGATTTCATTTCTTCAGGCTTCTAGTGAGGAATAAATAGCTAGAGGTGAAGAAGCAGCATGTTTGAGAAAGGTGCTCTCTTCTGACACTCACAGTTACGTGGGCTGGCAGTGCTCTAGGGGCTCCAGGCAGGTCTTTGAACTTGCATGCAGTCAGATCATGTGCCCAAGAGGACTCTGAATGTCAGTTTCTGGAGGTCTGTTCATCTTCAGTCAAGGTACTAGAGAGTTTATGTTTAAGACAACCTAGCCATTGTCTTAGGCTCTTTCAACCCCAGAGGACTGGTGTCTGTCAGGACAAATACACAGTTTATAAACCTGCCCTGTATACTAGTGCCCCTCATTTACTAATTACATCTGTATGTGCATATATGCATTTTTTTTCATGAAATCCAATAGTGTGACTCTTTACATTTAGAGGGCATTTTTACCCGCTTTCTCCCCAATACATACATTTTTGTTCTCAAGTAATGCTTAATTCTTTTTTAAGTCCAGCCCTTGTGTAGTTTTGCCAGTATGTGTTGGGCTAATTGCTCTAGAGATGAGAACAAAAATAAATACAGGTTTTCATCTTTGTTATCACAGATCAAGGCAAAAGCAAGGTCTCTGACTCACGCTAGTTGAGGCAAAATTCTCCCTTGCTCATCTTGCTAATACTTCCCACCTTTTGTGGAGAGGCAGCTTTTCTGCAAATGCAGTGACTTAGGGCAACTCCCTGATCTCTGCCAGGGTGCACAGCTTCAGTCCTTGTCTCTCAATCATTGCCCCAGGATGCCAGGCCAGTGCTGGGAAACCTCCCCAGCACACTAACAAATTTAAAACCTGTTTGGCTGAACTGATTTTAAAACGGTCTGGACATTGTAATGTTGCAGGCGATGTGCATGTGAGTTCTGGCAGCAAGGGTCAGTACTACACCTCTAGCCAAGTTTTAAAATTAGTTGATGATGCGGTGGAAACTCTCTATATAGATCAGATTGTGCTGATGCTTCACAGTTTCTCGGTAAAGATTCTTGGATCACAAGCTCCTTAAGACTTCAAAGAAACTGATGGTATTTGTACTCTCAAAGCTCTTGAATGCTTCCAGTGAGTTTGATAGTTGAAGAATCACTCTTCCAACTTCCTCTTCAGAAAAGTTATGAACAAAATGTCAAACTAGAATAAATAACTCTTCTGGATGTTAACATACTGCTATCTTTGCTATGTAGGGAAGCTCCAGGAATTCAGGGAGCACTGTCTTCTTGAACTTGGTCTTACAACAAGTATCATTCTCTTTTAATCACTGTCAATTAACTGAGTTACAGAACCATGCTATAGACCCTGGTGTGGCTTTCAGGCAATTAACTGCTAGTGAAGTATCAGAGAGGGCTCTGCAGGTGACTTCAGTCACTCTTTGGAAAAGTGTAGGTGCCTCTAACAAAGCAGGAGTGGTAGCTGGCTCACTAGATCATCTTGCTGCATTTATGTTCTGAGTTACCAGCAGGCACTTTCATTTTAGTCTTGATCCGAAAGGTAGAAGTGTTAATTACTTGGAAACAAAAGAAATACCCAACATTGAGCAAACTCCCCAAAAAACGTCCCAGTCTATCCCAGTGAAATGGCAGTGACAGCCATATCCTGATTCACTGATAATAGCCAGGAGTCAGTGCCCAGCAGAAGATACTCGGCCTCTGGCAAGACAGGTGTGAGTCCAGACATCAGATGGACATCAACTTGGGATAAGGTGTGTAAGGACGGCCCAAAAGGATCAGGAAACCCATGCAAAGATGGATGTTTTCTCAGAAAGGACTGACTGAATGAAGGTTGAAGCAATATCATAGCCAGCTAGTTGACAGCTGAAGTTTTATGTCCTGGAAGAGCCTACGCTGCACATCTGGGTCATGCTGTGTGAGGCACACACAGCAGTGATGGGATCCACAGTGTCCCTGATGCAACTGGTGGCAAATAGCCAATCTTTTCTGTAGTACTGTCACTTCTGAAAATACTTTTCCTTAAAACCAGATTAGGAAGTAACCAAAAGCACTGTCAAGAGTTCTCTGGGATTCTGTGTTTGATTGTCTTAGTGCCTGGTTGCAGCTAGTTAGAGCCTTGGTTTCTCTGTTTGATGTTAGAGTGATCTTTTTGTTTTTTTTTATGGTTCAGGTTCATTCAAGGAAGTGGTGTGTTGATAAGGCTGGGATGGGTATGTGTCAGCAAAGTCAGGTCACCTCTCCAGAAGAGCCTCTCCTCCACCCAGTATGCAAATAATGCCATGGGGTTTTCCAGCATATCATGTTGGTTTGTCTGGCTGTGTGCTTCCTGTGCAGAGAAGATGTCAGGGCCAGCTTTCCTTCCTGACTGAACTGAATGTATGAGGTGTTACTCATTATCTGTTATAATGACAAGGAGATAATTTCTCCTTCCTTAAAGTATTTCAAGCTTTTGAAACACAAGGAATTGAGTTTGAAGTTTGGTCTTGGGTGTCTTTTGGATAAAGTGGCCTGGTGAACACAAGGCACACGGTGGCATCGGTAGCCATTTGATTGGTGATACCTCCATTGCTTGATGGACTCTAAGATTGGCACTTCTTGGCATCTGTGCTGTGATTTTTGATCCCTTTGTGGAACACCCTGCAAGGATGAAAGCCAGAGATGTATTGTCTTATCGTGATGGGTGAATGGAGTCTTTTGTTCTTTCTGGGTGAGGAAATCTGGAACCCAGTGGAAAAGCCTTGTGCAGTCTCCATAATGAATGTCCTCTGACTGAAAAGAGAATGTCTTAACTTTGCAAAGGTGAGAGAGACCCAGTACACCACTGCACTAAATACAGCAAGCCTCTGTGCTGCTCCCACAAGAGTTGTTTTACATTTGGAGGCCATGAGGATTGGGATTTAATGCAGGAAAAAATGAGCTGGTCGCACGTTTTAGGGAATCTACTTCAAGTATGCAGTTGCTCCTAGAGCTTTGTGTAGACAATTGTGTATTAAAGGGTTTAGCCTCTACAGGGAGTAGATTTAAAGATTTGCTGCAAATCTTTTCAGAACAATAAACCCTATTTCAGCCAGATGAGAGAGAAGGAAGTCCTGTTTTCTGCCCCTTGGGCTTGTACTCAAAGTCATTGCAGCATTCCCATGGGAAGTGACACACTGTAGTGATGCTTTTCTTAACTCTGAGAATTGTAGAAGGGGAGGAGGGAGGCCCTACACCAAATGGAACAAAAATGTCACTTGGCAAACTTTCCAAACAGGCAAAGAGAAATAACCCCGTTTTCCATGTCTGTGCCGTTCTACGCAAGTATCACTGGGTATTACTTGTTCTGTCAAGGGTAGCAGTAGTTACGAATGTACATAAATAAGCAGCAGATCTGTGGTTGCAAGAGAGAGATTACCCACAACTTCAGTCACTGCAAGATCCTTCCTGATGTTCCAGTCATCTGCGGATAAAAAGCGTTAGAAAATATAACCAGACATAAAGTTAAAATGGGGTAATGTCATCTTGGCAGAGGAAGAAGCTGAAATGAGTACTCTGAATTGCAGCTCCTGCTTAGAGAAAGGACTCTGCCTAAAGGAAGGGTAGTTAGGAAAGATAAAGATTAAGTATAAATATTGTAATTACTTTTTAAGAGGCACGTTAAACATGCTTAAAATATGCCTTCTTTGTATTTACAGAAATGCTTTTCTGTCTTTCTTTCCCATTGGGTGATCATTGTTGTGGATAATGGAATGAGCTGTAAATCTGAGTGAGATACACGACACTCTTGTATGCATACTGGTATTTATTAATCAATACACTGAACATGATTTGACACACTGTGTCCTGTTTAACCCTGTTTTTCTGTCTGTTTAAACTCCTCAGTTTTCTTTGGTAAGTGCTTGGTATTCAGATCCTACAAATCTGCATAAAACCAACACATACCATGAACTGCCACAGATTCAATCTGCATGAATCTCTCTCCCTTATACTAACAGCCTTCATACGTGCAAAATAAGACCATGGGGACAAAAGTGGGGATTAGAAGGGTTCCCTGCCAATTTGTCCAGCTGGAGTATCTCCTCTTCAGTCATGCTTCGTTATTGATTGTACACTGAACTCAAGACACTGACCAGTGGATCCTGCACTTGCTAAACACATTGACCTCATAAAACAAACCTTTATAGATTGTTGCAACAGAATAACCTAACCTCACTCCCAGCAAAACCCTCCTTATAAGATACTCTTCATTATAGCATGTAAAATTATCTCCAGTGCCTTATAAAGAGGGTAGGGATTCCTTTCTCCAGCTAACATCCAAATTAGGCAGGAAAGACAGAGGTCCAGCTGGTGTGCCATCGCTATGTTACCAGAAACTACTTTCTGTTTGTAAAGTTAATTCTGCATGACACAAATTTCTTGGCTGGTGGGAACCTGGTGCAAGGGTTATGTGAATGCAGAGAATGGCTCAAAAATTACTTGCTACGTTCCCCCCTTGGTTTAATTTCTTTAAGCGAGCAGATTTTGTCCCACTGGTCATTCTAACCTTAAAGCAAAATTGCACCTAGCGCCCGCAACCATGTGCTTTCCACCCCTCCTGCCCAGCACACTCACGGTCACACAGCCCCAGGACACCCCCTCCTTGTTCTGTATGAGAATGAAGGAGCACTGCACCATCTTCCCAACGTGTCCTCCATCTCAGCTGCTTGAACAGTGGTGCAGGGGAATGCAAGTGGTGAGGTGAGCCAGCAGCGCCACTTCAGCAGCTTAGTTGGGCCCCCATTCACAAGGGTGGTGGCTTTAATGGCAAGATAAGGGCTGGTTGCTGCACTCCTGGAAGTGATGAGCTTTATTAACCTCCTGAGAGTGTCACTGACTTTTATTGCACATCAGTTTCTTTTTATTTATTCCTGTTGTGCTAATTCAAATTCTAGCTTTAAAAAAACTTCTTTCTGCTTTTTGGTTATGATTTTCTTCCTTTCCTCTTTGTACTAATGCTTCTCTCTGATCTTATTTGCATTCAAATTACCTCACCAGGTGGTACACCGATCAGAGGTAAGAATGCTGAAATGTGCCTCAGTTGTCACGTCACTCCATCTCCTGTCTGCCTTGTCCCTTCTCCTCCGGTGTTTCTCATCTCCAGCTTTTACTCTCAGCCCTAACTCTGCCAGTGCTCTTGCTCATCTGCACTCTCCCACTAGTGTGTTTATTTTGGTTGGGTTCTAGCGTGATTTCTTGTAGACTCATCCATTGCGATTTCGCACTGTTGAAAGGGGGGTTATTCAGCTAAAAGTTTGCAAACTGGAAAATGATCACCTGCCTCCACCTCAGGAGTGTTGATGTCTCCTGCAGCTCCTGCAAGTCTCTGAGCTTCCCATACTGTTGTGGCCTCTGAGGTTTTGTGTCTAGAGGATTTTAGACAGATTGCTTTGGTGTAAGGAGGTAACATTTTCACAAGAGAACAGTCAAATTCTCTGCTGCAGATGATGGTCATGAAACTCTAATCAGAAGGGGATAAAATCTTGAAAGTTTGAGCAAACGTGGCCCTGGGATAAGGGGCACCTTTGTTTTTGTTTCTCATGTTTGCTTTTTGAGTGCGCTAACTCTGTAACGTGGCAGCAGACTGAAGAAGCACTGCCCCATGCCCCCATTTCTGAGTTGGACATGCTGATGTTGCCTTGCAGCACAAAGTTTTGCTTCAAATAGATGAATCAGAAGCACATCTGGCTGCTTTAAGCCTTCATTAATTAAACCCACTCCTGGTTTGACAGCCCAGTGTGCTCAGTCCCTGGGTAGTTTTCACAGCCTGTATACACCAGTAATGACTTTTCAACTGGATCATTGTCTTTCCTAGCCCAAACGTTCAAAGCTGTCTCTTTAGATTAACTTTAGCATGTTAATCAGCATTATATGCTAAGGCACTTCTGAATTCTCTTGTGATTTTGGTTAACCCTGTTGACTGACCCCTGGATTTCTCGATGAAATGACTGCCACCAATAAATCAACACAACCTTGTTCATTCAGTTTTTCCCCTTCTCCCCTTTCTTCCCTGTTTTCCTTGAATTCACTGCTGGAAGTTAATAATCTGACTCTTTGGAACTGGTTCTGTTGCTGGGGGTTAATGTTTTCAGCTTCCGTTAAGTGATTTTAGAGTAAATGTGAATTGCTGTTTGATGCGTATTTGCATTAAGTTGCCTCTGTAGCAAATCTGGGTCAGTGAAAAAGACTGCAAACCTTATTTTTATATGAATGGGCTTATATATCTGTCATTTCTCCCTTTGGAACGCCGGAGATTGACAGCTGTGATGTTACAAACTCCTTAAACCATTTCTTCATCTCCTATTTCTATTGCAAATCCTAAAATGAAATGACAGATTGAATGCTAACTAGCCAAGTGCTCAGAGCTCCCAGCCGTGCACGCCAAGCGTGCAGCCATCCCCAGGCCTCACCGCATGCTCTCCATGCGCCTGCCCTGTCTGATGACATTAGTGACTCAGCACCAGAACCATGTGGATGCTCCATACGTCCTGCTTGGGAACTGAATACATCTCTGTGGAAAGAACCATTCATCTCATAAAACATAAGTTCCCCACCCCCCTTGCCACCTCCGTTTGAGTCCTGATGAGGTATTTTAAGACCGTTCTTGACATTATTTAAAATATATGTGTCCTGTTTGAATGTCAAAGATGACATTTCTGTGAGAGCAAACAGAAGCCACGTGCTGCTCTCTGGCTTCTCCCAGAGGATTTCTGTCACCCTAATGCCTTTTATTTAAAATGGAGGTCACTGAATTTCTAAAGATAATGACAGATTAGATGAAAGTGCTTTTATGACGGTGAGGTTGTGTCCATGTAGAAGTGACTGTTCTGCCATGTTCTATACCCAGCTGCACTCTTGTTCCTCATTAAGGTAAGTTTGATGCTTTGGAATCCATTAATTTGGTCTGAAAGGAAGGGTGAACTAATGACTCTTAACAAACTCTTTTGGCAATAATGCGGGGTGGGGGAAGGGGCGGTTTTGGTTGGTTTAATTGCTGCTCTAACTGTGCTGCTAGGAGTTGTATGTCTGGGGTACTTGGGAGGTTCCAGTGCTACCCAAGGTCTGTTGTGCCAGAGCAGCAGTCGACCTGGTCACAGGGAGCGGCATGTGGTTGGCAAGAGGATGACCTGAGAAACTCTACTATGCACATCTCCAAAAAGAAGATTTTTCTCTTTAAACATGTTTGACCTTACCCCTACATATTTGGTGTTCTGTCCAGGAGATCCCTGGCTTCCTTGAAGTGGGAGGAGCTCCCATCTATAATTTAGAATCTCTATTTTGTAGCTTCACTCTTTACCCCTCTGGGACTGCCCCAGATAGTAATTTAATCTTGAAATCCCTGTCTGTTCATCAGAAAGGCATGGAGCTGGCAGATGCCCATCACATCAGGCGATAGCTAGCTTCTTAAGGTGGCCTATAGACAGTATCAGCAAACCCATGTTTAAGCAAGTTCTGCCCCGTTCTTATTTTCGAAGGAGAATATAAGATGTTCATTTCCAGCATTTCTCTGGAATTGAACTTGTTCAACCTTTTATGACATCTGGCTGCATTTTCCTGTCCTAGGCTGTAAGAGAGAGCAGAGCACAACTATGTACCTGGTGGGTGCTGGACTGAACAGGTATTAGATGAGATGCACATGGGGAGGTAAAGAAATACCATCCTCTTGGGCATTATCCCTCTCTAGTCAGATTTGTTACTTTTCTATCACCACAGGAAATATTTGAGGTTCCTATACATAAGCGTATGTCTTCCATGCAGACATCAGCGTAGCAGAGGTGTGTCTAAATTAACTTTAGATCAGCTCACTCGGGTGTCAGAAGCTAGCTGTCTGGGAGGCCAAGTTAACACCAGCACTGACTCCTCTATAGTTGCAGCTAAACCTTTTCCAGTCCCGTGCAAACCAGTTTAAATACAGCTCCAGTATTTCAGTGCTATCCTGTGAGCTGAAGCATAAAGCTATCCAAAGAGATCAGAGGAAGCTGAAACAATTTTGCTTTCTGCTTTTGGGTGTGTATTTGTACATCTGATTGCACTTTGTTATGTAATGGGATTTTTTTCCAATTTCTTGAGCTTTCCTGGTCACACACAAAAAAAGGAAAACTATTTAAAAATTAGAAGCTATGCTTGCAGGAGCTAACATGGCTGGGGGAAGGTGGGTGGGGTAGTGTCTGGAAGTGTTTGTAATGCCCTGTTTCTTGCTGTCAGGATTCAGATTGACTCATGTTGCTGTGGAAGCGTGCAGAGGCATTATGTGCGTTTGACAACACTGTAGTTTTGCTTCTGATGCAGATTCCCCTGAGATTTCCTGTACCTACTGGTGAGAGACCAGAGCATCCTGACACTCCACTGTCTAATTGGAGATCTTGTGCTGCCAAGTGTGCAGGGTCTCCTTTGCCCAACTCTGTCTTGGTGTCAGCACTTGGTTGCTCTGAGCAGCTACGTGTGGTGCAGAGAAGAGTGGTTTCTCAGCAGCAGCACAGCCATCCAGGAGAGGCCACTTGCATGCCAATCACTGGCCTCTCAGGCATAATGACTGTAATGAACACGAGCAATGAAAATGTATTTGTAGTTGTCTTGTTTTGCATAATTGACAGTGCTGACGGCTGGTGAAGGCTAGGTGGAATCTTCTGTAACAGCTGGGAGATGCTGCTGTTATAAATTACCAAAAACAGAGAATATGGGAAATGCTTTTTCCATTATTAATGATTCCTGTGATTTTGGTGTCTTCCAGTTTTTCACAGCTTCTCTGGCAAGTGTTGATTATCTCGGACCGCAGGCAGGATGTTCAAAGTCCAGCTCCCTCATTGTCAGGGCTTCATAGTGTCCCTTTCTCCATCATATTCAAATTTTTAGGACCTTGTTTGCTTTAGGCTTGCCTCTGTCCCTGCTTCACAGTTCTCTGGATTTTATTAGGAAGATTATTCTTCTCTGAGAAGGAATTTTTAGCACAGTTGGGATTGGGACCCACACCTGAGCATTGGCTGAAGGGGTGGCTAAGGTACTGCTTCAGGAAAAGTCTAATGGCATTTCTGTAGAGGAAGCTGGTGGGATTCAGGGGGAAAGAGAAGGGAAGGGTCTGAGGTACCCACATGCTCTGATGTACAGGGTGAGCAAACTTTACATTTTCCCTGAGAGGAAGAGCCCTGGTCAAGTATTTGGCTTCATTAACACCTGCATTATAAGTCCTTTCATTAGCTGGGTGCTGTGACTGCAGCCTAGTTCCTATGGCTCTTGGGTACTTACAGGAGTATTTCATTCCATGTCTAATTTTATAACCAGAGCAAAAGGTCTCACACACACACCCCCCCCCACTCAGCTCTGAACCAGAGGGACAGAGGCTGTGAATGCCTTGCTAGAGAAATTAAGCTGCTCTCACTCTTGGGGACAGAGCACCGACCTAATAAATAGAGAAGTGTCGCCCCAAGAACTGCTGTGTTTATCTCCGTGCGGAGCTCACTGGGAGAAGGGAGCAGAAGCACTCCATGAGCTACAGAGCAGGATTTCAGAAAGATCAATTTGTGTGGCAGCTCGGAGCTTTTTACATTTGGTTTGTCACCTAGAGGAGAGAGTGACAAGCCATCTGTGGCACAACAGTACCCAGCACTGCCAAGAAGCATCCCTTATCAGGATCTGCCTTCCCCCATGCTCTCTCAGTGCAGTGCACTTTTTTAATGCTTCTTTTAACCACTGTCACTGCAACTAATGAGTCTGCCTGACACGAGTATATTTGAATAGATAACTATCTTGGAGAACTGCTAACAGGGCTACTGTCTGTGCCCAAGTTGAAAGAGCAAAATAAAAAGCTAGAAGAGGACGGAAGGGACTGGCAAAGCGATACCAGCACAGAGTGAAGAACATGTAAGGGATGCTTGCCATTCAGCAGGGCCAGCTCTGGCCCTCGGCCTCTGGAAGTTCTGTTGTGTCACCATTCTCCCTGGCACTGGAGAGCAGCCAGGAGTTTTTCACAGGAGCTGTCAGCTCTCTGATAAGCTGAGATTTGTTATCAGGAACAGCTCTGAGATGCAAGATCGACATGACATCGCAGCATGGTGAGGAATGGCCACCCCTCTTCTGCTGGAGTCCTGATGTAGTTCAGGGTGATTAGGAGGCAGCAGAGGTTGAGTGGTGCTCAGCAGGGAGAAGTTTTGCTCTGTGGACACACACCACTGCAGAGCCCCGTGAGCATCCAAACAAGCTATTCACTGCTCCTCTGTGTACACACACACAAGTCCTGATGGTAGATTGTCCACATGTACCCACTGAAACCATGCTATGTGATTGTCAGCCATGCAAACAAGAACAAAGTGCCTGGCACCTGAGCACTAGAGGAATCCACATGAGAAGAATGCAGTAATGTCCTGTGTGAACACAAACCTAATCAGCAAATTTGGAGCAAAAATCTCGAAAGTGATGAGCGAAAGTAAATCAACCTTCCTAGCCGTGGTTGCAGAGGTGTAGAAGACTGTGAGATGTTGACAGGGATAGAAATAGAATTCAAGTCCTTTGCACTGGTCAAAGCAAAGAGTTGACTGCCCTTTTGAAGCTCTTGGAGTGCAACTTCTGTGAACTTCAGGGAAATGAGCTACTCAGGCCTTGGTTCTTCCTCTGCTGTGGCTTCCTGTTTTCTGTCCAGGCCACACTCAAGCCATTCAAGAGACAAAGCTATTGCCTTTCTCTGGGAGGACTGAATTAGGGCCTGAGGCATTTTACATTTAGAGAGTTTTTCCCAGGGCTCTCTAGCTTCCTGATCCCAGCGTTGTCTGAGCATCTTTACCTTTATTAATAGATCCCTGTACCATGAGATACCCTACACTTTCTTGTATCCGTCACTTAGTTGTAGGTTGTCCTTCAGAAAGACCCCTATAATCCTCTGACTACTACGAGTTTGCCATGATACTCACACTTTCTGCTAGCTGTCAGCCCTACTGTGGGATGAGGATGTTTGTCTAATGATGATTTATTGCAGTAACTGTTTTCTTTCTGGTTCAGTGGAGAGGTATATTCTGAGTTCTTCTGCTTTCTCGGTTCTGTCTTGCTCCTGGCACACTGTATTTTGAATAGTGGTGCCAACCCAGACAAAACCAGAACCCAGAGTCCCTTGAGGAGTTTGTAGGCAGTTGCTGACACATGTTTATAGTATGATTCTAGAAACTGATCCACACTGGTACAGAACCGGTGGTTCTGAAACTTGTCTCTGCTTTCATTTTATTCACCCTGTTGCATTTTCCTCTTCTCTCTCTGGTCTCCAGCACTGATGTTGAGGTCCCTGGAGATAAAATACAGTTTGACTAACTGACATTTTTAAGGTTGCAAGTATAAAGGGTATAAATACCAGTGGTATGTATTAATAGCTAAAAGGGGTGTATGAAAAGGTACGTGATCATGATGGAATTACCTTGGGATCTGACTTTTTTTGTAGGCAGACACCACTGCCTGTCACCTGAAGCTGATTCAGCTTTCAGCCCAGCCAGCTGATGAGGGCTGTAGGCTAAATCAGAGATAGGGTCTGCCTCAGGGTGATAACATCCACCATCTTTTAGTGGTGTATTTTTAAGTTTGGGTATGTTTTGCAGCAAACAGCTTTTCCCAGCCAAGCCTGATGCAAATGCTCACAATGAACTCTGCAGCATGTGCGTGCCCACAGAGTAATGACTAGAAATTAAGAAGTGGATAATATATGGTGAGTCCCAGGAAAATCTTCCTGACAGAAAGCATAACAAGGCTGTGGCATCAATTCCTTGAGGAAGTGGTGAAAGACCTATCACTCGGCACATTTCAAATGGGGTTGGACAGAACATAAGTACATTTACAACAGGGAGCAATCCTGCCCTGGCCCTCAGGGATGCACAAGATAACCTAATAGGTCTTTTCCATTTCTAGATTCTCTGATTCTCTGTCTCTTGTCAATGCTGGGAAGCTTCGTCCTGCTCCACTGCCTGTCATGCTGCTGTCTGCTTGAAGATGTTTTTCCCAGTTAGCATGTAGAAATTCAACGTTCTGCATGAATTAAGCAACAGTGCTCCGTAGGCTTTAGCCCGTGGGTGTCCAGAGAGTGCCGTGGCTAGGGAAAGCTGGCATGTCCTTTTGTTAGTAGGTGGAAATACTTGTGCAAACAAGCTTCCTCTGTCTAGCTGAAGCCTCATTTCCAGCAGTAATGCAACAATAGGGAGGGCTGTGTACATCATTTTTATTATATGGCAGAACCCAGGGAAGTTCATTTTTCCCCATGACATATAGACTTATGCTACAATCTCAATTTATCCTTCTAAATAATGTAGGTGGCAGTGGTTGATTCACATTAGTTTTTCTTCTGTTCTGATGATATGAAAAACTGAGTTTGACCTCTACAGCTTGAACCAGCAAGAAGGGAGAAGGCAATTTCACCAGCTATTCTCAGTGCCGCTCTCAGTGGTCGTTTTGAACTGTGGCAGCCAGAAATGAGTTCAAATCCTTACAAGCAAAGGGGTTAATGTTTTTCTTGAGTTCAGTATATGGTTTGTGAGCAGAGTTCCCTTCTTACAGGCAATCCTAACCAGCAAAATCTGAGCACTTGGAGGTACTTTAAAAATTATTCCCACGTTGCCTGGGGGAAGCAGGCTGAGCACCAGCCATGGCCGTTCACTCCTGCAGTGCCAGTTCACTGTCATATGCATCTTGCTGCTTTTCTTGTCTGCATCTCCATCTTTTAGTCTGTATGTGGGGCCCAGTTAGGGGACTTTAGATATGACCAGTTTTGCAATAATCTGTGTTAGAGAAGCTGAATGAAAGACCATCTTCCCGAGCGGAGCAGTGTTGGACACCAGTGGAATAGGCCAAGGAGACGAGAGAAAACCCCCTTAGACCAGCAGTCACTTCCACATCATGGCTACTCTACAGGTTCCCCATGTAAATTGTAACTGTCTGTGCACTTAGCATTATTTAGACGTGCACTGCCTGCATCAGGCACTGTGGGAATGAGATCTGTGTCTTGAGGGAACCTCCAGTCTGGGCTAAGCAACTACTGTTGACCCAAAGGTAGACATGCAGGCGCTGCTGGGACAAAGGGAGGGTGGCTTTCATGGGAGCGCGTTGCAGCAAAACAGATGTATTAGATTTGTGTGTATCTCAGCCTGAGTTCCTAATCTTTAAGTCGCGTATGATGAAATCTGAAAGAACAAGGAGATCACTGACATAGAGGAAACCGAAGAAAAGCCAAGTGTTTTCTCAAAAATGGATGTCTGTAGGAACGAAGGATGGTGAGGTGGGAGAGATGGGATTCTGCAGGAGGGTCACAATTTGTTGAGCATTTGCTAGACTTTATGTGCATCAGGTAAGGAAAAGCTACAGTTAATGTGCTTTGTGCTTGGCTGTTTTGATTAAAGGCTTATTAAAGGTCCTTTTATTAGACAGGAGTCCCATACGAAGCTGTCATTAATATGTGTGTACGTGTATGTTGTTTTTCTTTTATTGAAGCAGTGAACATAAGTGGTTAGGGCAGTCGGAAAGACATCAGTAACTGGTTCCCGGTACATTAAAAAAATGAATAATCAACTTTACAAGCTTCTAACGGCAGACTGGGTACGTTTTGGCTGCCTGCTGGTACCCTTTGGGTCCAGGGAACATCACAATATATTTATCGAGGAAGATACCTTAAAAGTGTGGGGCATGGGCTTCCTTTTCTGAGGCTGGCTGTTTGATTACCAGATTTGCTATAACCTGAATCGTCTCTGTCATCTTGTTTGTACACAGGAGCTCTGCAAATAGAGAACAGCGAGGAGTCAGACCAAGGCAAATACGAATGTGTTGCAACCAACAGCGCAGGAACTCGCTACTCTGCCCCAGCTAACCTTTATGTCCGAGGTAAGAGCAGTTTCCACCCAAGGAAGGTCACTCTTCTCCTGCTCAGAAGGCTCCATGGCCTTCCATGAAGAAGTATGTTCCCTGTCCTAGTGCTTTAATCAGGCTTTGTGGATTGTATGATGTGGCATTTTGCTCAGAAAAACAGCAAGTAAAGTTCAAGGCTATCTTTTATCCACATTGGGTTTGACTTACATTCCTGGAAACCTTCCTTTGCTGTTTATATTGTATTATGTAAAATGCACAGAAAATGGACAGAACTGGAATTCCTTTCTTCCTTGAACTCCTTACATTTGTGTTAGTCATTTTTCAATTGGGATCGAGGAGTGCTTAATCCTCTTAGTATAAACTAACCTTCAGTAGAGTAGTGTGAAACTGGTCATGCTCCAGTGAGCTAGAAGTGCTAAGCTATAGGTGAGCCAATAGTCAGGCCTCTGCTTTGGAATGTGTATCTTTAAAAACTGAACAGCTTTTTGGAGTTGTCCTAATCCATCTTATATGCATCAATGACTGAGCCTCTGGGTATTAATGGCTCACACTGGGAACCTGCTGGAAATTAGCTGCAATTCATGTAAAGTGATTTTCCTAATGGTTGTGCTATGTTGCTGATTTAAAACTGTTTCAGCATACCAGAATAACTAGGTTTTACATTAGGGCCGTCTCCTGCCAGCTTTCTTTCTCTACATTAGAAGTGTTTGAGTTAGCTTGGAGAAAGCAAAGGCTAAATTCCCTGTACACCTTCTGTTAATTTCAGCAACAAAAAAATGTGCTGCCTCATATGAAACTGTATAACCAGAGCCACTGGTCAGGAACCCCTGGGAGATGTAGTTACGGATTTTCCCAAGAAGAAAAGAAAGATTCTTGCTCTAGTGCAACACATTGTTTGTTAGGAAGTTAAAACCAGATTTTATTTCCACATAGTAAATCAACTAATAATAAAACATCACCTTCATTTCTTCCTTCCTCTATTTCGAAGAAAGAAAATACAGACTCAAAGCTCTGTATGCGTCGTTTAGCATGGAAAGAGGACATGAGAATGATTAAGTCTTCACATACCGTGTGTTTGCTTCTGGCTTTGTTTTCTTTGCTTATTCTGGGGGACTGCTTTTTTATTTTGCAGTGTAATTTGGATTTTAAAGAGTCTGTGGAAGACTGAAGTATCCAATTAAGCATATTCAGAAGATGAAGCTCTATCTATGCAATGGAATCACTCATTTCACTCTCACGGTGTAATTATGGATTATTTTAAACTCGTGTATTCTTGCAAGTTCATTTTTCAGGCAAGCTGTACTGAATTTCATCCCACATTGTCACTCTGCACTCTAGGGAAAAGGATCCTTCTTACCAGTCTGGCTGTTGTTGCATAGGTTTGTGTGGATACCCAGCCGATTTGCTGCAGCATTTGGGATTCTTCTGCTTCCTGTCACATGCTCAGATTCTCAGCATTCTGTTTTCTGTAGTCACGTGACTGAAAAAACGCATGGGAACTTCAAGAGGTGGAAAAACCTCCTCTTAACAGCTTGACAATTTCTTACTAATGAAGCGTCTTTATTTAGCCAGTGAATCCTGCAGGACTGAGTAATGTACTGAGTTTTACACTGGGCACTGCTCAGCGATGTTCCTCTGCCTTGTTTGGGCATGGAATGGGCTGTGGATGGTCTCCACATGTGAGAGGATCCTGACTTTCACCAAAGAAAGCGTGTTGTGGACATACGCTTTACTGCTAAGTGTCATTTTCTTTTTATTGCACGTGATCTTTACAATGTCAGTCTCCAACCTGTGTGTTCTTGATAAAGCCTTAATATATATTTAAGACATATATACCCCAGAAATTGTTATCAGATTAAATTTATTCCATATACTGCATAGTGTCCGTGCTTACAGATTCTGATAGCAAATGTTCTACCAAAAAAAATCATCTTGTTACTATATTAGTTAATGACTTCAAAAAGTCAAACCCAGAACAATATTTCTTTAACAAGCAAAGATAAAAATGAAAACTCTCTTACTTTCTCTGATATGGGATGTGGAATAAAAGACTCCCTGTTTTTGTGATAGTCCTACAATGTTGTCATTAGGCAGATCAGTGCCTTCCAGTAGGGTCTGCAGAATGTGCCTGCATCTTTACTAGAGAAGATACTAATTAATGCTAAATTACAGTGGAAATTAAGTGTGTCGGCTGCACCACCTCTGTGTGGTGGTTTCATAATGATTGACCTTACTGCAGCAAACAACCAAGAAGCTGGCCACTTGTTTCACAAAGGGTGACTGAGTACTGAGCAGCAGCAGTACTAATTTCCACCCTGTGTAATTCTCAGGAGTGCTTGTGCCTACTGTCATTTACAGCCTATTGTTTTTTAATAGTTCAAATGTTTGTCTCTTGACTCTGGAGGTTTATGTTTTTGATCATGTGCTCCCCTTTCCTAGCCTCCCAGGTAGTCCTTTGTGAGTGTGCTGCGTTAGAAAGCACAGCCTCATTAGCATCTTTATCATACTTTTCATGCTAACAAAGGAAGATGCTGGGCGCTGAGGAGGAGTATCCAGGCGCTGCTCAGGGCTTCCTATATCAATGGAAAAACAGGAGGAGGAAGGAGCAGGCTATGCCAGCATCTTGTCTCTGTGAATCCTTTAGAGCCAGCACTTCTGCACAGATGGACTTCATTAAAACTTAAAACATTTCCACACCAGGGATTTGTAAAAGAAAATGGATGCATTTTCCTTGAAGCTATTATTTTCATCTTACTAAGTGTGCTGGAAAGCAATCCTCATATGCCTTCTGCTTCTGGACTGACAGGTCTATCTGTCTGCTGCTGCAGAGCCAGAGTGGGGCTGGGGACCAGGGCTAGGAGCTGATGGCCTCCCACTGCTGTGTGGAGGTCTGCAGAAAACATCCAGACCATCAAAGGCGCGAGAACATAGTGAACACTAGAGCACAGAGTATGCCAGGGCAAGGTGGCCATCAGAAACATAGCAGGGACGTTTAAAGGGTGGCACAGGGACATGTTTCTATTGTGCCCTTTCAGCACAAGCACGCATGCCAGTGCTGGTCTGGAGTTAGCATTCCTGCCATGAAGGAGCATTCATCCCTTTGTGGTCAATGGCTACCTGTACCACAGTACATCATAACAGTGATTAGATTTGGGACTTCATGGTGCTGCAGGGAAAAGGGAAAGGAATAGAAATGTATGGACGATATGATTCCTCTAATCCAGAGAGCTTACTGTTCAATTTAATAGCAAAAATCCAAGAAGTTGATTCAGGACATACAAGAAATAGATTTAAAAGTAGAAGGCGGATTTGACCTAGTGTGAGGGAAACAAAAGTCAGCATCATTTTGACCTGGGGGTCCTGGTGGACAGCAGGATGACTATGAGCCAGCAATGTGCTCTTGTGGCCAAGAGGGCCAACAGCATCCTGGGATNAAGATGTAAAAGACCCGTCTGGATGTGTTCCTGTTTGACTTGGTCTAGGTGATCCTGCTGTGACGGGGGGATTGGACTAGATGGTCTTTCAAGGTCCCTTCCAGTCCGTTACGATTCTATGATCATTTTGTCACGCTCACAGGGGAGTGTGATATAATTACACTGATTCACAGACACTATTGGTTTTTTATGGTCACATTTCACTCTTCATTTGCTTACAACTTCAGGGACATCTGCACAAAGCGGAGCATTTCCAGCCAAAAGTCTTGTCCTACAAAACCCCTGTGAAGGTGCTGGCCCTTGTGGTACATGCCGCTTTTATTTGCCTCTTGTCCCGTATGAAAGGGTTTTTCCTGCCCTTCTCTCTCTGCACTTGGCTTTTTTGTTCCTGCTTCAATGAAGCAGATGAACAGGAAGACTGCCTAAGAATATCCTTATCAGTACACTGTGGAGTTCAGTAGGTGTGTGCCCAGTGCTGCTTACAGCAGGGAGCAATGTAAATGCTATGAGTACAGTCCTCACTGGAGCACTGGTTGCATACTTCCCATCGAATGAGAAATCTGCTGCCCAGCTTTCACTTGTTAACTCCTGCTTTTCAGGCCTTAAAGGCACAACTGCCCTGAACTAACATACTATGTGTAATGTAGAGAAGCAGCTAAGCAGCTGCTTTAAAAAAATTTTAAAATGACCATTTACAATTTAATTGTCTCCTATCCCCAAACTGCAGACTAGCAAATCAGACTACAGCAAATAGAAACGGTATTACTGCAAAATTCTGTGCTTTCTTGATCTGCTTCTTGAATGGCCAGACTAGCGTGTCGTGTGGCAGCAGAGAAACTTACTTGCAGTCTGAAGACTTGTTTGCCAAGTTTCACTAAGGAGCCATTATCAAAAATTAATTTAGGTTTGTGACTCTGTCCTCGGCAGCTAATCTCTGGTCTCTGCAGAGTTTTACTCTTGAGGACTTGGTGGTAGTCTAGGCTCAGGGGCACAGGCTGCTCACCCAAATGGCTACTTGCAGTTGTGTGATGCTTATTACAGTGAGGACTTTGTAAATAATAATTCTGAATGACTGACATGGGCCTGGAGCAACAAGACTCGAAGCCTTTAAAAAATGACATTTTCTGCTTATGAAATATTAAAACAGCAAAAATAGCAACAGCAACCAAAGCTTGAAGCTGTTGCCAGGAAAAGAGTAGAAGCTGAGGGCAGTGGTCAGTCAGTCAGCCACTAAACCTGGAAATGTCTGGAAAATGGCCAAATAAGGGAGGCTACATTCTTTACAACCCAGCTATATGTACAAGGTGCTCGGTTAAACCTGCCTCCTGTCGGGGGTGATGGAGGTGACAGTGTTTGACCAGAGAGGGGCACTGCCAGTGCTTGAGAGTCTGGCAGCAAACACAGACAAGCTGAGACTGGAGAGACTTGCAAGGGAGATGCCTGGATGACAAGAAACACAAATGGGCAGTTGAATCATACTGGATGACCCAGCCTGCTGCTTCGGACAGATGTCTGCCCAGACCATCAGAAGAAGCAAAACCAGGCTGCTACAGTGACAACAGAGTGACTGCTCCTCAGCAGTTGGTACATGGCTGAGGAGGACTACAGCTCTGAAAGGCTGTGATCTCCTTGTGTTTGCTCTGTGCAGACCTGATAGAGTACAGCAACACAACAGAGACAATTGACCCTTTGAGGAAGAAAGTGCTCCTTTTTTTACAGGTTTTCAGTATTTTTACTTCTCCCTGCTCCCAGGTGCTGCTCCTTGCTGAAGCTACTGCTATAGCTGAAGTCAGAGCAGCTGTAGTTTGGCTGGCTGTAAGCCAGCTCAGGGTGAGCTCAGCCAGCAGCACCAGCACACATTTGCTCCTCTGTCAGCTCTGTGGCTACCGCCACTGTGTATCCTCATCCTGGAGCCCTCTGGTTTCAGAGCTGGGAGAGACAGGCAGAGGCTTCAGCCAAGTTTTCCCCATATACTACTAGGAGTATTTTAGTCATGTTTCCCATTTGGGTGAAGTATGCTCACCATCACTGTTCCTATGAGCATTTTGCTGTACCATAATAATTATAATAAGCACAATTTAATAAATAATAGTTGTCTTTCTGCTAGCACATTCCATCGTATGCTCACCATCACTGTTCCTGTGAGCCTTTTGCTATACCATAACAATTATAATAAGCACAATTTAATAAATAATAGCTCTTTGTCTTTCTGCTAGCACATTCCATCTAAAGATTTCAGTGTGCTTCACAGAACTCGACTAAATAAGCTTAGCAGGTTTATTCCTTGCCAGTTCCTTTGACAGTTAAAAGTGCAATGCAAGGCTCAAGTCTGATTATTTGTAAAATGACCTTTATGGAAAGTAGGAGAGTGGCTGGTGGCTCAGTGCATGATAATGCAGCGTAGAAATGGACTTGGAAACCTATTTCCCTCTCCTCCTCACATGACCTGGAACAATTAGGGCTGCGTATCTGTACTGAGTAAATGTCCATTCCCTCCCCTTCCATATCCACTTGCACAAAGGGGTTAGGAAATCCATCTCTGGTGCACAGAGATTTCTGCTCTTAATTGAATTCATGCATGCATGTGTGTACTCTGTGAATGGGAGGGATGGTTGGGCACCCGGAGCATCCTGCCTGCCTTTCTAGGATGGAATGTACTCATCACTGGCACGAGAACATTGTTCATCACATATAATGGGAGGTTGTCTTATTCTCATGTAATCTGGCATTAAAAAGACAATCTGTCCTTTTGTTCCCCTATACCTCTCAAAGCTGTAAAGGATAAAATTTGATTTATGTGGAGTCCTTGAAACACAAGATGTGTTTTTGGAGATAAGCAGGAACAGGTTCATCCCCCTCTGGGTTTTTGTTAACCTCTCTGTCTTTTGGATTCCACAGTTTCTGGGTTTGCCTTTCTATTAATGCCTTGCATAGCACCAGAGGGTTTTCAGCACAGGACAGATGCTGGCAGTTCTCACCTGGGATAATGAACTTTCTTGTTGCTTTCAGGAAAGTATTAACTTCCCTCTCTGAAAAGCTTTAAAAATGTGTTCCTTTGTTTGAGCTAGCGATCTAAACTCTGAGACCTGTGCATTCATATCCTGACCATAGCCCCCTGCCTTGTTTCGGGGAGCTAATGCCCAAGGACACACAAAACCAGAGCCTCCCATGAGCCCAAATTCATTCTTTCTGCAACAAGCTGCTGTGGTTAGGGTATCGCTGCTACTGCGTAAAACAAGCCTATCTGTGGCAGGGTAAAAGCCAAATCTGTTGGCCTGGGGACTTGTGCCTGCAGAACATGGAAACTAGCTGACAGTCAGGATGGGCAGACCTGTCCTTGATATGGGCTTTGTTTCTTTATTGTTTCATCTTGAATCTGGAGTTTACTATCCTCTGATGGCGTATCTGCTAGGGCTTGACTTGCTTTGTCTTGCACACAGGCGGGCATGTTCAAATAGCTGCTGGGGTGCTCAGGTTTGGGTAGCAGATGGGTAGCATGAGTAGTGAACCATAGTGTTCTGTACAGGGGATAGTCAGCCTTCCATTCTCTGTCCCCATGTAGTGGGGCAGATTTTATTTACTGTCACTGCTTAGAGTCATTTGTCTTGTTAAAAAACGAGAAAGCCTCTTGGTAGCACGTGCCACTTGGTTTAGGATTGACATGGACAGAGAAGTGGAGATAAGGAAGAATGTGAATGGGATCTATAAGAAGAAAATTTCAGTTTACCATTTTTCAGGTTTATCTCAGATAATGCAGCATCTGTTTAAGCATTAACTAAAGGGAAAAGAGAACTTTCTGACCAGGTGTTCCCTCTTGCCTTACAGCTGTTCCAAAATAGCCTGCTACTGGCTTTTATTCCTCATAAACCACTAATATAATAAGAGATTAAGAGATAATCCAGCAATTAGTGATAAATAGCAGGCCCCAAACTTGTTTCTGTTAGACCAGAAAGTAATCTGTTTGAATTAGTGTGTTTCTCATGTGTCTCCTCACCTTTCCAACTCTAATCTGAAGTGTCAACATGTGAGGAAAGCCATTGCCTGAGTCTGCTCTCCGTGTACTGTGACATAGCGCAATCCCTGCTGGGCTGCCCAAAACAAAGCCATCCCCCAGCTTTAGCAGCACCTCTCACTTTTCCCCCAAACAGGACAAGTGGCACCACAGTGAGTCCCCTTGGTATGGCTGGGGACTATCAGCCCTTCCCAAGGGCAGAAAGGCTCTGCTGCTGCTGCACTTCTGCTGCAGGGATGGGCGCTCCCATAACAGTTCCAGCACCGTCCTCCAGTCGCACACCCTTCACCAGCTTCATGCCGTTGAGTCACACAGTCCAGGGTTGGTCCACGCTTGCAGCACTTGGAGTGTGTGTTACCTTACTGTGATGTTAGTACCAGTCTCCAGAAATGGAACTTTCTGAGTGTGGCTGGTTTGCCAGAAGCACTGTCCTCTCTGGGCCAGAGCAGGAAACAAATCCTCCCTGTTGGGAAGACCTGAGCAGAAGGCAGAAGCCCCTCACTGTCTGCTGAGGCCATGCAGATGTCATATGCTCCATTAGATTAGGAAATAAAGCGGTGGCTTGGGAGCAGCAATAAAGAGATTCCCTCCCACTGCAGGGTCTCACAGGATTAAATGAGCCTTATGTTAATGTTCTATGGACTAAGAGGTGAATCCCCTGACTGAAGGAGGCCAGAGGAAACCTGGTCTTCAAGCTGGAGCTGTTTGTTTTGAGGATGTGCAGGTAAGGAGCCTTGCAGCAAGGCCAGTTAAGCTGAGTTGACTGATTGTGGTCACCTGAAATCAGCTCAGTTGAAGAAACATAACTGTTTTTCTGTTCTCCTGCAAGCTCCATTACACTCCGTAGGCCACTGTTGTAGCAGTTTTTGGCTGTTTGTTGCCTGGTCTGTACCATGTCAGTGTTGGTTAAAATCCTGTCCTCTGATCACTGGAAATGGCTGTCTGGGCACTGTATAACACCACATGCTGTTCTCTAATTCACAGTGTTTCTGCTGGGAAGCAAATTCCTCCCCCTATCTTCTCCTTCCCCCATCCAAAATGTGACTCATAAGCAGTCTTTAACTATCAAATCCACTTCTGTGTTCTCTCAGCGAGGGTTCGATTACAGCTGATACACCACAGATCTGTAGCTGGAGTGAGGTCACTCCAGCTGGAGAAATAAGATCTCCTTTGTCTATAAGGAAAATGCAACTAACCTTCTACTGTCTCTCCCGCAGGAACAAAAACTGGGACCTGCTCAATTCTCTCAGGGTGTTTTTGTCCTTCTGGTTTCTTGTCCATCTCTCACTCACAGCAGTATGTACAAATAAGGCTCTCCTGAAACTGAGCCCAGCTGATCCTGCGCATGTCTGTCACTTGCCTAATACTTCTCTGCTGCTTTTAGCTCTTTGTTTGGAGCGGGGGAACAGCTCTTTGTGGTAGAAGATTTCTTCATTCACCACTTGGAACATTTCTTTCATACTTGATAAAGTCTGGATCTACATATATGCTCTTCCCAGTGTGTGATCAATGGGTTAGAAGTGCCTTTGCCATCACCTCTGTAGCCAGAGTGGGTGTATGAGATCATGTTAGTCTGTGTGATGGCTGGAGTCCTTTGCTCAGTGTGTGTGTCTGAGAGTTATGCACATGTAAATGTGTCTGTACTTCCAGCACTTGGCTCAGCTTGGGGCCACCCCCGAAGCACCTTCCATATGAGTATGTGTATGGGAGTATATAGCGGTCCCTGCTGCCCTGTCTCAACGAGCAGTGAGCGGGTCAGGACAGCGGAGGGCCAGTCCTGCTCTGGGCAGAGCAGTGCGAGTGTGACGCGCTTTTGTCCATGCCGTGGAGTGGTGTGTGCGTGTTGCGAAGTCATGGCTGACCTCTGTAGTCTTGTCTTGTCGTTTCAGTGGTGTGCGGACAGATGAAGCTTGGCCTGTTTTTACTCTCTGTGTTTTTCCTTGTCTTTTTTTATTCCCTCCTCATCTTCATCGCACTCTGCCATCAAACAAAACAAACTTTCATCTCTCAGATCAGCGAGAAGGTTGGTCCTTTTCACTTCTTATCCATCTACAGTACGCCACATCAGATGGGACTTTTCCAGTAGGGAGAGGAGAGCCATCCCCAAAAGGGGAGGGGGCCCTACAGACTCTGGCACCCTTCCAGGCACGGCCACAGTGTGCCTGATGAAACCTGCTTACTGTTTGCTGTGACTTGGGTGATGGCATTGATACTTTGCTTGCATGCTTGCTTTGCTTGAGATTTTATATGCACAGAATATATTTTGCATGCAAATCCCAGCCAGGGCAGTTTTGTTCAAAGGTAGGATGGGAAGAAGTGCATGCTGCTGTTTGTGGGGTCCTTCTCTAACCTGTTGCCTGTGCTGGCTGTCAGCGTAGTAACTCTAAACTGCTGCTGCTTTCTGGCCAGAGATCAAGAGCAGACTTTGGAAGCAGAGATCAGAATGATCTCCAGTCCTCTCACGACCTCCTAGGGAGAGCAGGTTGCTCAGTTTCGCTCTCTAGCTTTACAAGTTTTAACTCTCTCTAGAGGGGAAAAGCTTACTTGTGGTCTCAGCTGGAGAAGAACCCTGCATGCTGCCATGCCTTGCCAAGAGGGCAGCTGGTTGAGGGATGCAAACCCCTGGTGCTGAGGCAACTCCTCAGCAGTCCTGGCTTAGGGGGTGGCCAATTCTCGCTGCTCAAACAAGGGCCCTTTGCATGAGCAGGTGTGCTTCTCCTTTCTTCCCTGGGGCACAGTCTTTCTCTTGCTGGTAGGAGAGCAGGGCACTCTGGCAGTGACTCCAGCCCTGTCTAGGATGGCTGAGAGAGGGGAACACAGCGACGTACACAGAAGCTCACAACCACTCAGCAGAACCTGATTTGTGCTTTGTCCTGCTCTGTCCTGCTGCCCTCAGAGAGCCAGAGGTGAATCAAGGACAACAGTGAAAGACAATTCCAGCTTTAAGTTAAATCTAGCTGCACACCTAGTTTGAGGCACTCAATTTCATGCTGAGGAAAACTGGTGGTTTTGCCAGAAGTCCTCCGCCTAGCTTCCAGAGACGACTCCTTCACCGGACAGGTACTGCGCATGCGCGTCCCTCCACACATGCTGGAGTACAGGAATGCTCGCTGCAGCCCCGCTAGCCGATGTTGCTCCCAGGTGGCACAGAAAAGAGACCCTGGCTCCTCTCACACATGCTATTGGGCAGCTGCATGAGCTGATCTTATAGTCATCACTGGAACAAGTTTTAACAAGTTGTCATAGCGGTTGTTCCACTACACTGACTTTGCACCCGTTTCTCTCTCTGGAACGTGCTTTCATTTAGATTGTACTGAGGCACAGGGCTCTTGTTGTTTACCTTCTAAGAATAGATTTTGTAGAGGATAAAATTGTCCAAGCCTAAGACAATGACAGAAAATGACACTGAGGAAGAAAGAAGAAGAAGTTAAAGCCCAAGGCCTCCAGATTTGAGTGTGTTTGGAGCAGTACTGTGATGGCTCGGGCATCTCTGGAGAATAAACCTTTGACAGGGCACTTAACTGTTTTAGCCGCATGGTTTAGCTGAGGGGAGGAAGCTGAGAATGGATGTAAACCAGCAGGAGAGGAGAATGTCTCGTTTTTTTGTGTTGACCCCTCCTTCCCACCCCACCAAAAATACCCACGTACACAAATATTTAATGTGAAGCCAAAAATTAGTTTCTAAATATTCTGTTGGGGTTTGCCATGCTTATAATTTGTTTGGCACTGATAATTACATCTTACGTTTTTCCAGCTTTACTTAAAACTGTGTACTGCTCACCCATGCATTTAATTATTGTTCTGTGACTGGTACAAGGTTATTTATTAACGAGTTATTTTATCTTGATACAGTGGATCTTTTCTCTTATTCTCCTCCTTAATGTTGTGTTATTTTCATCAGAGAAATTTCAGAGAGCAAATGCAAATTGCATAGCTCCACAATCTCGCTCTCCCTTACTTTGCTATTAGTATGTCAGTATGCTGAATGCTGATGTGTCTCCAGTGCTGCACCACTGTAATGATATATCCTCTTTTATATGTGGTTGTCAGCGCAAATAATTAGACCTAAAAGTTATAGCTGAAATATAATCCAAAAATGGCAAGGCCCTGTTTTGGAAATTGTCTATAAAATGTCAGCACTCAAGGATGCATTGGGAGCATAAATAGTACAGCATTGTTTGAGCACAAGATTAGACTGTAAATGCATTTTTTCTGGTTCCAATTTTTCCTCTTCTGCTGTTGATTCTGTCAATAGATTGTGAAACTCCAGCAAGTGCCTTTCCATTTGAAGTCCTTCCTTAAAATGATAGCACTAGGTGGAGATGAAAGGTGTCTACAGATGAGTAAACCATGCAGACGGATGATCGTCTTTGAGGCTGTCTCCTAAATTTACTCCTTTTGGACTCTCAGGAGGTGGTTTCTGAGGAAGGCAGGAGTTCTGAGCGGGGTAGTAGTGTGCACACCTCATGCACCAAGAATCCTCCAGCTCATCTGGCTGGAGTAATGAAATTGGACAGTCTCACTTTATCAAGGATGTGTCCAAGCATCATTCTCCAGTACTCATTTCAGTTTGAAATTAGAGCACAGCCCTCTGAACTTGCCTTTGCTGTGCTGAGGGCCCAGATGGTGCTGATCCTCCTTCAGACCAAATGAGACTTAAGACTTGCTGTTCCTTCGTGCAGAGGAAGAGCAAAGGGCAGAGGATGCCAGGACAGTGGTGTGGGACCAGAACAGCTGGGATTGCCTCGGAGAGGAGCAGAGGATCCTGGAAACAACAGGCACAGCTCTCCATCACCATGGGCTTTGTTCAGTGGTCTTGCAATGAGGATGCCAGGAAAGGGGAAGATGAAGCCTAGAGTTAAACAGGTGCAACGTAGGCATGGTGGGAAGGAAACTCTGAAGCAGAGCAGACAAGCAGAGGTCCTTGCATCATTGCAAGCTAGAAGGAGAAGGGTGTTAGCATTGTAATTTTCTGAGCTGTACTGTGGCCAGCAGGGAAGACCTCATGGTTTTGGAAGCATGAGCAGTGTTTCCAGCAGAGCCTTGCTGTATGCCAAGCAGTGTCTTGGCGTGAGAGAGGGGCTAACAGCACCAGCCTGTGAAGCCTCAGCACTTGTGCCCAGAGCCTGTAACTCTGGCAGAGAATGCTGCAGGGGGAAGGGGGTGTCTCTGGTTCCCCAAGAGAGGTAATGTCACCCTCAAAGGGAATCGAATATGTTAGGAACCAGCCACTCCTGTGGAGAAAGGAGCCAGACATTTAATTCATGCTCTTTGCTCTCAAGGCAAGGAATGTGCATGTTAATGCATGCTGAATTATTAACACTTCTCAGTCTCAACCTCTGTGGGTGTCATGTTGCCTGCTCTCCTCTCTCCCCACTGTCCTCTCAGCAAGTTGGGAACCAGTCTCCACACTATCCTTTCTCCTGTCCTGTGGGATCCAGGGCACAGGTTCAGGTTGTGCTGCACTGCTCACTACTCCAGGGTTTCACTTCACTTCCCAGGGAATGCTCTCTACAGGGAGGCGTGATGAATAGTGGAGCAGCACAGAGCCCTCATGATGCCTATTCTTGGAATGAATGACAATCTCATTTATGACAGTCTGCTGGTTTAACTAAACCTCTGAATTATACTATTGTCCATTGAAATAATTTTAATATTCACTGCAATTTTCTCTGTGCAATTTCATTGCTGTGAGAAATATTAAGAACAACAAAATTTTCTGGAGCACTTAAGGTAGCGTCATGGGCTGTGCTACCCCATGTCATTTGACTTGTAAATTGGATAGAAATTCTAAGAATGCTGGTTTTGGAGGAGTTACATTGATTTAAATTATTACCAGAGTCAAGCTAGAAAAGCAAGTGACTTAAATCGCTGGCTTGAGCCTGAGGAATGTGTTGATGGTGCTCTGCAAGCTGCTGTGAGAGCTCTGCCAGCTCTCACTAATGCTAACTGACAGCATCTCCGCTTCTCCCTCTGTACTGACTGGGACAAGAAGCTGCCAGTTATCCCCCAAGAGGCTGATAGAGCCCATCTCTTTCTTTGCACGTGTTCCTGCCAGAGTACTGTCCTGGCCAGGTCTCTCACCGAAGGCATTGCCCTGACCCCCTCCCACCTCCCATGTTGAGAGCTGACCCCTGCACATGGCATCCATTTTTAGCAGCTGTGGTGCCTCGGGCACTGCTGCTCTCTGGTGCAGAGCACCGAACCTATCCTAGCAGCTCTGCCCAGGTACTAACGAGGGGAAAGCAGCTCAGCCTTTCTGTATGGCAAAAATACTGCAGAGGCCTGTTCAGCCGCTCGTCTGTTGCCAGGCGAGAGAACTGAGGCCTTACACAGCTTCCTGGTGAGCTGCAGGCTGCGATGTGCACGGGCCATGGCCCATGGCAAGGGGAACAGTGCTGCAGCCTGCCCACCATCTTGTGCCATTCAGTCTACAGGAGAATTTGTCTTGCCACCCATCGCTCTTCTAGGCACACAAGTGCACCAGCTACCTCTGCTGCTCCCCTGTGGGTGGGACAAGAGAGAGCCACTTTGCTTCCCTTCACCCTATAAAAGACTGCTGAGAGAAGCCCCCAACCCCTTTGAAGTGCATCTCCCCTGTGTTGGAGAGCAAGGGGTTCAGCTGCTGGCTGCCCTGGGGAGAGACAGCGGCAGCATCCACAGGGACTGGAGTGCCTCTGCAGGACACGTCAAGGAGTGTATGGCACTTATGGTGCTCAGCACAGCCCCAGGAGCTCCCCAAAAGCAGTGTTTGGTATGGGGGGGCAGTGCAGCGGAGTCTGCAGCAGGCTATGCTGCCTCTGGACTCACTGGGCTGGGAGTCAAAATCTGTTTGCACATGCTGGGCTCTGACATTCCTGCATGGCCTTTTGTCCTCCAGGCTCTTGTCTTCCCATATCAGTGTGTGTGAGTTCCTGTGCACCTTCTCCCTCCCTGTCCTGCCCTGTCTCTCTCTAGTGACTCTAATAGCCTCCAGTGCCTGTTTGCCTGGTGCATGTGTGTGAGTGCTCTGTGCACACCTATTGCTTAATCCTCAACATCTCTTCTTTTTTGTTTTAATACAGCACGGGTGGGTGGGTTTGGTCCTTGGATGGGGATGGAATTTGAACAGCTTCTACTTGGAATAATTCAATGCCATGTTCTTTGGAAAACAAAGCCTGACTTAACAAATGGTGTTGGGATGCTTTGGTTGGAAATACACGCCATCATGTTGCACCATTACCATGTCCATCAGGTTAACTCTGTATTCTCATGACTGCGTAGCACTTGAGTACACTCTGGGTTCTGTCTCATTTGGGGAGTGCTGCCCCATCAGTCAGGTAACGCCTCACTCATGGAGCTGGTTCATGTAGCTATCGATTTGAGATTTAATAATTGATTAAAAGAAAAAACCAGCAAGACTTTCGGTTTAGACATTAAAAAAAAAAAAAAAAAGGCAAAGCAAAGTTATCCTTCCCTTGGCTGTTAAGGAGGTAATGAGCCCTGTTTTGTCACCAAGACTATGTGTAGTAAGCACACAATGTTGACAGCATTGTCAGATTTATCACGAAGTCTTAGCTCTGTTGTACATGCTAGTGTGGGGGCTTCTGTGTTCAATCTATTTCTGTTGGTTCGGGATGAATCATCAAAGAGAGCTCTAGTGAGATTTGATTTGGGGAGAGTCAGCTTGGCAAGCGGAGCTGACACCTCTGCGGCTCAATGGGATGTTGGCAGCTTTACTGTCTGCGGAGATGCCATAATGGCAGGAGCTAGGCCATCAGAGCCGTGTTCCCCTGGACCTCCAGTACCCAAGGGACTGGTCATGCCTACGGCATATTGTGAGCTGGTGCTGCTCAGTCTCCTGCTGGATTTTCACCTGCCCCCAACATCGTGGTTGTTTGCTGCTCTGCCAGCCCAGTGCACTGGTGGAGGAGCGTAACTGGCAGGGAGAGGCTCCTCGGGTGCTGGTCAGTCATGATACCAGCCAGTGCTCTGGAGGTACCTTTCTGGTGGAGGAGGCTAGAGCAGAGCAGGGCTGCTGAGCAAGACACGTTTGAGCAGTTTCCCTTTTTAACTACAGACTAAAATGAGTTTGCCCAGAGGAGACAAAGATTTACTGAGCACACTTGTTTCTCTACCCTTGCTTAAATAGGCCCATAACACTAACCCTGAAGAAGGGGCCTCATTTCTCAGTGTCATTTCCCTGACGAGAATGCATATGGCAGGCAGCTTCAGAGCTTTATTGTAGCTGAGAGTTGCTTACAAATAAGTCTTGAATGAAATACCCAGCAAGGGATTGATATGAAGAGAAGCTGTGCAATGAAATAGGGAGGAATACATCTCCCAAAGTGCTGCTGCAAAGGTGGGGAGGGTTCTGCCAGCCTAGCTCTTTTCTGTCAAAATAGATATGATCTCACATCTGTCAGGATTAGTTCTCTCCTGCCCAGCACGGTGATCTGTTCAGGCCCTGACAATGTCATGCAGCTATGGTGACTATTTTTTTCGATTCAAGGTAGAACCTGAGTTACATTTTGAAAGGAATTATATTTTATTTAGCAGCATACGTGTGCTAATTCAGGAAGAAACCCTTCTGCTCATGTCCAAACCCTGTGAGACTGAGGGGACAGGTTGCTTTACTCTCGAGCTGCTAAATTGAGTGGGTAATTCTGCTTTGCAGTGGGCCCTGCACAGACAGAGTGTGCGACTGGCATTTGTACACGATCTCTAATTAGAGGGATGTAATTTAAATGGAGGAATGTTTCATGTTAGTAATATGATTTCAAAAGGCTGTGTTTGGAAGGAATGGATTGAACCATCCCTTAATGAGTTCTAATAAGATGCCAGTGGCTAAGGAAGGAGAGCAAAGTGTGTGCAATTTGGCAAAGCAGTGCACAGCTTTTGCACTTCATTTTATCTGTCCCAAGGGATAGACAGGCAAAAATGTTGAACCCCCTGTCATGTACCCCCAGAATGCAACTGAGTGCTCTCTGCTTGTTCTGTGACCCTACTAGCTGTCTCTTCCTTGTTTCAGTGCGGCGTGTTGCTCCTCGATTCTCTATCCCTCCAAGCAACCACGAGGTGATGCCTGGGGGGAGCGTGAACCTTACATGCGTGGCAGTAGGTGCTCCAATGCCCTACGTGAAGTGGATGGCTGGTGTGGAGGAACTGACCAAAGAGGATGAGATGCCCGTCGGTAGGAATGTCCTGGAGCTGAATAACATTGTGCAGTCTGCCAACTACACTTGTGTGGCCATCTCCTCCCTTGGCATGATTGAAGCCACAGCCCAAATCACAGTCAAAGGTAAGGAGTTATTCCTTATGGTGCTCCTACTCGGATTTCAGTGGTGTGGCCCTCTACCATGGTGGGTTTGGGTGCAGCCAGTGGTCTACACTCTCCTGTGACTTTTCCACCTTACAAGGGATATCCCCAAACCCACGAGCTGGTTTTTTTCCTGCTCAGATTATAGTATTTGCACTGGAGGTTGTTACCTCTCTCCTTACACATGGCCTGATGGGAGACAGGCTTGCATCAGGCTGGGTCTCTATTATGCCATAAGAGAACTTCATCAAGTCTGTGCTCATCCCAGCAGTTTCTGGCTCGTTCCATGCATCAGCAGGATCAGCTGAGCACAGCAACAAGGGATGGGCTGTCCTGTGGGCAGGGGTCTGTAGATGTCTGCACTCAGAATGCTGTTAGCACAGAGATGCACTCTTGCAGTAATGGTGGGACAAGAAGGCTAGTCCCAGCAACATGAAGCTGTCCACGGGCCTCACCAGAATGAGAATCTGCCCCACTCCATAGGAAGGAGTTACATGTGTTAATTTTAAAATCGTTGCATGTTCCTCTTGTAAGTTTTCTTTTTTTTCCCCTTACTGCTCTGCCTCTTTGCCCTTTTCTCTTGTTGCTGTCCTCAAGGCATGCTTCCTGCTGCCAATGCACACAGCCCCAGAGAGGACATTACTCCTGACGGCCAACCACTGGATGCAGGGCAGACCACCCAGACAGCTCCTTAACGGGAAGCTGAAGTAGATGTGCTGCCTTTCCCCTTTGGGGCCAAGCACGTCCACACTATCCCTTTCCTCCTCTCCTAACAAATGTTTTGTAGCTCAGATTTCCACAGATATGTAATTTTTTAAGTCTGCTTGTTCTTGCAGGGCCCCTCCTTTACTATAGGCCACCTTTAGCACCAAGTCTCTGCTTGAACAAATCACAGAATTGAGCGTTAGTCCTCCTTGACCTGGAGATTAGCAGCAAATTCTCTTTTCTCTGGTGCTAGTCAGAGGACGTTTTTAATATTAGCCGCACACTACCGTGCCCTTGACTCATAGCATCTACTAGTCAGTACCTTTTCTTGCCTCTGTTTTCTTAGAGAGCACAGGGGTCTTCTTGGATGTAGCACATACCCAAGAGTATATGAAGAAAGAGGCATGATGAGTAGGTGGTTTGGATGTGGAGAGAGCAGGTGATTAACTCCACCATTGCACAGATGGTTCCCACCGTTTACCTCTTTGTAATTAGTACAATTCTGCCTTCCTCCATCTTGTCCCAGTGGGAAGTCCACTGCTGCACCAAGACCACAGAGACCCCTGAAACAGTAGGAATGGTCTATGCAGCTCCCTTAGTCCTTCTCTATCTGGCTTTTCCACACCTTCATTCTCAGTATCTTGGTACCTCTGTCCATAACTCCTTCACCCAGTGTTGCTTCTCCCATGCTTGCTGGAAAGCAGACTGTCTGCATGACACACAGGAAGAACAAAATGATCCAAAGCTGATTGCAATAAGTGCACTGAAGGTAGCAGACCTACTGTGTGCTCACATACAGGCTTCACGCCCAAGAGCCAGCAAGAGTCAAATGTGCAGCTTTCTGAAAAAGGGTAGATGAGCGTCATCTGTCCTTGAGAGCCTGGGGGAGGCTTCAAATTTCTTGGATGTTCTAGGGAATATGTTGTTTCAGGCCACAACACTGGGCAGGATGCATTTGCCCTCGAGTCCTCCATGCGTGGTGGTGTGATGGTTAGTTGTGGGTTGCGTACCTTTCCCTCCCACACCAATTCAGCCCTCACTGATTTTTCTCGGCGTTCACATTGCAGTAGCACTGGAAAAAGCATCCTCCCTCACACTCAGAGCAGGCATGCTCCTGTTGTATAGAGCCCAACCTCTTCAGCTGAACCACGTGGAAGCTGGAAACCTGATGGCTTTGCTAAACAATGAATAACTTGAGGATTTTAATTTGGGCCGAGTATTTTTCCTAGTTCCTCATCAATCACAACTGCATTATAAGACGCTAACGGCTTTAACTATAATGTCTCTAGGAGGTTTAAACTTACTTGAATTCAGTCATTGTCTTAAAATATTTGTGTATTCTACAAATCTCTCTCACATGCACATTCTTTCTTTGTTCTTTTGGTAAAATGGCAAATCTGTAAATGTTTGCTTACAGTAGCTGTGTTTTCATTAACACTTCAGAGATGTCAGTGTCACAGAGTTCCTGTGTAACAGTTTATTGTCTGGTTGCAGTTTGACACACCATCCAGTGAAATAGTGGATGTGAAAGTTGGTAACTTCTCCGGCTGTATCCCTCCTGCATGTACTGTAATACTTACAAGGCATTCCCCCATCAGCCCGTCTAACAGCACTGCCCATGAACTCCTTATGGCCCAAGATGCTGTCCCTGTGGCAACAGGGGCAGTAGCTCCAGATTACCTGTGGTGCTCTGAATGCTTTACTGTAGCCCTTTGTAAATCAGCTGTACACCTGGCTTCTGGGGTCGGCCCAGCCCAGCAAGCACCTTCCCACTGCCAGCTGAACCCCCATGACAGAAACATTCCTGCATCCCCGTTGAATTACCTTTATTTAGCCTGCTGCTGGTAAGTGCATCAAGCACGTCTAATAACATGATTGCTCTGTTTATCCTTCCATTAAGAACCACTTCAAGCAATATATGGTAATATAAAAATGCATGTTCTAGAGTATGAAATGATTTCTGCCTTTTAAAGAAGAATGTTAATGGGAGGTGGCAGCTCCATTTTTATCCCCATGCACATTGCAGGGTTTGAGCTGACTGAATTATTGAAATCACACCTCTCTGCCTTCCAATTGCAGCACTGCCAAAACCTCCAACGGAGCCATTAGTGACTGAAACGACAGCTACCAGTGTGACCCTCACCTGGGATTCAGGCAACTCGGACCCCATTTCATATTATGTCATCCAGTACAAGGCCAAATCTTTGGAGGGTCAGTTCCAGGAGGTGGATGGTGTAGCAACAACCCGCTATAGCATAGGTGGACTCAGCCCCTTTTCAGAGTATGAGTTCCGGGTCATCGCAGTCAATAACATTGGTAGAGGTCCCCCCAGCGAGCTGGTCGAGGCTCGAACAGGAGAACAAGCTCCTTCAAGTCCACCCCTCAAAGTCCAGGCACGAATGCTGAGTGCCAGCACCATGTTGGTCCAGTGGGAGCAGCCAGAGGAGCCAAATGGACAGATCCGAGGGTATCGTGTTTACTACACCACTGACCCGCATCTGCCTTTGAGCATGTGGCAGAAACACAACACTGATGACAGCCACCTCACCACTGTGGGGAGCCTCATCACAGGGACCACGTACAGCATCCGAGTCCTGGCCTTTACATCGGTGGGTGATGGACCCCCTTCAGACATCATCCAGGTCAAAACACAGCAAGGGGGTACGTATGCAATTAAGTGTCATGACTCTGTGTCATGAGCTGCACACTCCAGTAGTGTGCAGCTCAGCTGTGGGTCTGATCTGCACCAGGCACCTCAACTGTGCTTGCTGCTTAGGTGTCAGTGTGGCATCCCTGCCCCACTTAAGCTGTTGGCTTTGTCCAGGGGAGTTGGTATCCATCTGCGCACGAGTAACACAGCCCACAGTTTTGTTTGGAATATAGTGGCTAAAAACGTGCACAAAGTCCTTGATGTGAGTGTTGGTACATCTGTAACTGTGCTGGGCACTTCTGTAGAAGAAAGGAGCTGGGATGCAGTCAGAGGCTGGAATTTCCCATAGTCATTTGCCAGGGTTGCAGAGGTGCTTGCTTGCTGCCTGGATTGTTCCTAGAGCACAGTATAGGGGAAAGGGAAGAAGGGAGGGACCAGAGGAATGAAAGAAGATTCTCACAAGGTGAAACATAGTCTGCAGAGCCTTTCCCTACATCTGCCCCCTGGCCACTAACCATGTGTTTGGTCTCCAGTTCCTGCTCAGCCAGCTGACTTCCAGGCAGAAGCAGAGTCTGATACCCGCATCCTGTTGACATGGCTGCCAGCCTCTCAGGAACGCATTACCAAATACGAGCTGCTGTACTGGGAAGGGGAGGACGGTGCTCAGGTGGGGATCCTGCTTCTGTGGCAACAACACTTGGGGCTGGGTGTCACACTTCAGCAACTTGGGACGGGTGTCTGCCTGAGTGGGGATGGAAATGGAACTGTTTCTTCTCTGTGTTTCTTCTGTCTCAGGAGCATATGATAGGAGTATAGTATCAAGTCAAGGATTTACAGGTACAGTCAAGGGGTTACTTATTACTGTTAGGTTAATAGTTGGACTCAGTAACTTCAAAGGTATTTTCCAATGTAAAAGTTCTGTGATTCTGTGTTTGGAAGTGTGGCTGTGACTTTCTGTGGAGCCAGAATGAGCAATGGGACTGTCTTCTCCCTTGGTACCGGGAGCTGAGCACCATCTTTACTCCAGTTGTGCCAAATAATCTGTTTTATCTTCCAGCAAAAGGTGGAGTTTGACCCAACCTCCTCATACGCTGTGGAAGGTCTCAAACCAGATACCCTGTATAAGTTCCGTCTGGGTGCTCGCTCAGAGCTGGGGGTAGGAGTCTACACTCCCACGATTGAAGCCAGAACTGCTCAATCCAGTAAGTGTCTGACATTCTGCAATACTGAAGACAAATCAAAAATCCAATTTCCATCATCTGGGTACACAGAGTAGCTCAGTGTCTCAGCCCTTGCTGGTCTGCAGGGATGCTGGCCTGCAAGTTGCTGGAGGGAAAGTCAGCTAGGGGTTTGAATCCGGGCTCTTTGGCAGAGGGATTGCACCCAAGTGGTAAGTTCTTTCTTCCTGTCCCTTTTTATCATGCTGTCTTTACCTAAAGGTAAATTCATAAAAACTGGTGGACAAGTGAAACAGGCTGGGAAACTGCTTTGGAAAGATTGATTTGAGTGGGTTTGTGCCTATCTATGAATTCACTCCCATGCAAACAAGCTGCATATGGGTATTCAGCTCTAAATGCAACTGTCTCCAAGCCTTTGGATTTTCACCACTGCCCATTCCAGCTGCCTTGCTTACGTAGGAGCCCTCCCCAGGTCAAGAGACCTGACAGCAAGGTGAGGTGTTTGTTGAGGACACATGCACTCAGACAGCTGGAGGAGTCAGTTTGCCTGGGTTGCTCTGAGTAAGTGAGGCTGCTGCTGCTGGGACTGCAGCACCAGAGGAAACCAGAGCAAGCAGCAGCCGAGTTAGCGGAGAGGCTGGGTAATGAGGTGACCCAGGCGATATCACTTTCATCCTCATGTGATCACAGAGCAGGAGTTCGCATTGCTCTGATTGGCAGCTCAAAGTGCTGCGCATAAGCAGATTAGGGCTATCAAAGGGCCCTGCGATAAGCTCGTTTTCACTAACGATTTTTGGGCTTGCCATTATGCAAAGAACATTAAAAGGGGGGGAAAAAAAAGACATTTCCGTTAGCACTGCCTGTCTGGGATTTACTAGCTATGTGGGATGAGCAGCTGGCAAAGGCAGCCAGCCTTCCCTGCGGGGAGGGCACCAGCATGCACAGCAGCAAAGCCAGAGATGGCCATTAGAAAGGGAGCTCAGGCAGGGAAGAGCAGCCTTGCTCACTATCAGAACGACCTTCTCTTTGAGGAAAACTCAGCTTCATTAACATACAGTCGCATGGATTCCTCCACCTCGTTAAGTGAGCTAATGGTGTTTTAGTGCTGCACAATAGACAGGTGTGGAAATGGAGAGAGGTTCAGATCATGCAGTTATAAATATTTGAACATTGAGAACAAATTCTGAGTGTGGGGATTTGCATACCTATTTCAGATAGCTTTTGTATTGATAGGCAAAGGTTGAAGGAACTCTCCTGCCACTTAAATTAATGCCATCAGTGGATGCTCTTATCCTTGAACACATTTAATCAGAGACAGCTCCGTGCATAAATGAGTCCTTCAGAGGCTCACAACAGTCCAAGAAAGAGAAACCTTTGCTTCCTGGACTCTTCAAGGCAGATGTCTTCCCACAACCTATTCCACATGTTGTCTGCTCACAGGGAATTTCATACCAGAGATTTTTAAGGTTGTTGCTTCACCAGCCAGTAGAGCTGGGTCTGGCATTCATTTAGGAAGAAAGCCATGCACAGGTTGGAAGAGATTTGGTCAAAAGCCACATGAATACCTTGGTTGGACCACTGAAACCTTCCTTCTATGGAGGGACTTAAGAGTTCTTGCTTATCCAAGAAGTGTCTGGGTCTCGGTTTATAGACTTCTACATGAAATTATTTCTGCTGGCACTCTGTTCTATGAGAAGAGTCCTCGGTAATTAATACTTAGCTGTCCATTGAAGATGAAAAAACCACTGACTGAACAGTCCTAGAGCAGAGTGGGTTTCTGGCTACTGGGGGACTTGAAGTCAAGTCAGTCTTTCAGAAAGCTCTGCTTTAGCTCAGCAGAAGTTGTGTGCGCAACACAGAACTTCCAGGCAGAACTTTTTTGTTCTGCACGTGCCTTGGTCACACCTCATTGGATTTGTCCCCTGTGGCCTTACAACTTTACTAATCTCAAACGACTGTTTCTCTCAGCTTCAGATTGGTCTCCTTCCTGCACTCTTCCATTTGGTTGTGCTAAGAAAGGCTTTCAGATCTTGGAGGCTGACATGTTCAGACAGGACATTAACTGCAGGAGTAGTCAGACTCCGGCTTCCAAAGAGCCTGTCTTCAGGTTCTATTTGTGGCCCTGACAAACGAGTCAAAGATAAGGTAGGAGGCACATCATTGCTAATGAGTCAGTGATGGGCTGGAGGAGGAAGTCTGTATTACTGCTGCTGGGCTTTTCTTGTGTTATCCCTGCTCAGGAGTGTTAGGGATGCTTGTCCAGGAAACTCAAAAAAATAGTGCCCCTTTGCACCCTTCCAGCAGCACAGCTCTGACCCCATCTCCTGAGAAGATGGCTATCTTCTGGGCTGTCTTCCCTGCTAAGCTACTTGCTTACTTGCTGGGCACCCTGCAAAAAGAATAACCAATGATGCTGACAGGGTCTGAGGACCCCAGGGGAGGTTGCCAGGAGTCTGCAGTGCCTCAGGCAGGTGGGATTATGCAGGAGAGGAGCGTCAGGTTTATGTCCAGCAGGACTCAGGATTAAAATTTTCACTTGAAGCATAAAGGTGGGTCTTGAGGCTGCATTTTTCCTATTTTAGGGACTAGGTGGGTTGGAGAAGTGCACTGGGCTGCTGTGGGCTGACAGGGAAGGCCAGAGGCAGCAGAAGTTCACACTTCCCGTGTGCATGTGGGTACGTCTGTGCATGTGGGTGCCTGCTGGCTACCCAGTCTGCTCGTTGTTGGCCCCAGGAGGGGCATTTCCATTCCTTATGCATTTTAAGTTGATCCTGCTCATATTACCAAGTTTTATTTTACTTTCTTTAAGTGTTAATCTGAGTTTTTGCCTTGCACATCATGTGTGTGACTCTTACCCAGTCGACAGACAGTGTTTGATCTCCCCACTTTGCTAGCCAAAGCTGGTTTTGGAGAAGGAGCTCACTGCTGCATCTCAGGAGATGCTGTGGAGGCCCAAAGCCAGAGCAAGTCTCTTCTGTGAAGGGTTTCTCTGCAGACAGAAGCCAAGGAAAGGCTTGTCAAGCTCTTTATGTCTCATATATCCCCTCTGAGGAATGCCAGCAGGTGCTGTGTCTATTTCATGTCCTTTCTGAATTCATTCTTGGTGTTGTTTTGGTGATATATCTTCCTACTTTCTTCCCTGGCACTGCTCTGCTGATTAGCCAAGACTGTGAGGATTAACTTTCTACCCCTGCTCTCTCCTGGTATACCAGATGGCAGAGCTGATCCCACTCTGCTTCCCTGACATAAGCAACTATTTGCTTTACGCATTGCTTGGACTTCTCTTTCCTCCAGTGTAGCTCCTATGGCAGCAGCCTAACCCTGCTCAGGCGTCATCTCTTGCAGCTGCATTGCTGCCCCTCTCCCTCCATCTTTCCTCTCTTCAGGTACCCCAGCCCAGGCATCAAAGATCAATCCCAGCAAAGCTGACTCTGGTGGCTTCAAAGACTGTGACATGGGGAAGGTGTTCCTAGTTTTCTGGGTGCAGTGAAGATTGGAAGCAGCCTTTCACCTGCTGAGTACAAGAGACTGCATACTCCATAACTACTTGGCCAAACAGCTTCCTTGCCTTAGAGTAACTGGGTTTTGGGTTGGGTTTTTTTTGTGATGGTGCCCTGCCCTCTTTCCTTAGAGTGCATGTCTTCTGTGCAAGCACCCAGGGATATACCCATCCCCTCGTGCCTTCCCTGACCAGGTGGACTCCCTTTCTTCTCCAGGTTTCCTCCTTTGCTTTCTGTGCAAGCATGCTGCCTGCAGCATCCCTGGGCAGTGAAGCCAAGTAAGAGTGGGCTACTGTTGCTTTGAGGGCTCCCACACTGCCAGGGCCCTACTGTAATCAGACAGCAGTTCTGCAAGGCTTGAGAGGGAATGAGCCAGGCAGGTATCCTAGAGATGCTCTGCTTTGACCAGATAATCTCTTTTCTGCATCCTTCTCTTCCCCCCTAGATTTGTGTCACTGCTTTTGCCCAGCAACGCTGTGTGGAGGAGACTACTCACGCTGATGAAAAGTGTCTGCTGCCTAGATCCCATTCCTCTCCCTGTGGCCAGTTAACATTGCTGAATCCAAAAAGCTACTGAGGCAGGTGACCAGTTCAACAGGCATGAAGCAAGTCAGTCCCAGGTCCTAGGCACACATGCAAAGCAGCACAATCATATTATCTTTTCTTTACACACAGTGCTTGTGGTCAGGGTGCTGCTTACAGCTGGTGACCATGATTTCAAACCCCAACTGCACACACTCCAGGCAACCTCAGCCACCTGCTTTCTCTACCCTCTAGTTTCCTCTGCTTGTCTAGGAGCAAGTTTTTCCAAGCTTTTGAACAGTCTGGGGTGTGAGCTTCCCCTTCTGCCACTCTCGCCTTCTGTAGTTTCCTGCCTCTTCTGGTTTCCATCTGCTTCAGATCTTCACTGAAGGCATCTTTCTTCTCCCTGGCAGTCTCTCTCTTCCAGCCCTCTCTTCCCTTACTGCCATTTGTTGTGTTTGGTAAAGCAAGTGTCCAGAACTGCTTTGGGCAGAGGTGTTCTTTGATGCAGAACTGCGCTTCTGTCTCCATGCTGTTCATCAGGCTTTCAGATAACAAATTGTCCCTAGTGCCATCTTTGGTGATCTGCAAGGAAAGCAGGCAGTTGTCCAGGAGGCTACTGGCTGATTTCCCACAGTGCTCTGTTGGCTGGGTAAAAGTTCCCTGTGCATTTTGGTTTGTCCTTCCACTCATTTCCCTTCATCTCCCCACTTCATTTATTTATCCCCAGCCCCCTCCGCCCCACCCCAAGAAGTCGAGTGTATAAGCACCAGCTCCACTACCATCCGGGTAAGTTGGGTGCCACCGCCTGCCCAGAGCCGCAATGGGGTCATCACCCAGTACTCCATTGCATACCAGGCAGTGGAAGGAGATGACAACACCAAGCATGTGGTGGATGGCATTGGACGGGAACACTCCAGCTGGGAGATCAAGGACCTGGAGAAATGGACCGAGTACAAGGTCTGGGTAAGGGCTCACACCGATGTGGGGCCAGGACCAGAGAGCATCCCCGTGCATGTGCGCACTGATGAGGATGGTACGTGTTACTGAACAGCTCCTTCAGCTGCTGCCTTGGGGTAACCACAACTCTTAGTTGAGTTGCTGGAAAAGGGGGGAAAGGGATTTGAGACTGTTGGTCTGGGAGTTCTTTTCAGTGGGACCAGAGACTCTCAGGATCGCTGTTTTGGTCAGTTGGCTTTGCTCTGTTGTGATGGTTGCCTTCAGGCTATGCATCAGATGCCCTGGCGTGATCCCACAAGGCTCTTGGGCTTCCTGCACACGTGAGGAGGCATTGCACTGCTTTGCCACTTCACCTTTCTAGTGTTTGGTGGTGGCGGTTTCCATTTTACTGACAGTAACATGAGTCCTCCCAGCCAAAGGCTTCTTTGTGCTGTGAGATAAAGACTTGAAGTTTACTTGTTGACCTGAAATCCAGCAAACTAAAGAAGGAAGGAGAAATCCATTTAAAACTTGTAAATACCGCAGGAAAGCTGCTTTCTGCCCAAGCTTCCAGGCAAGCCACAGCTTATATAAATCTGTTCTTCCACTCAAGAATATTGCACGTACAGAACATTTTACTGGGTATGACAGCTTTAAAGAGAAATTGTTTTGTGTTAGCAGGGCTGTCAGTTATGTCATCATGACTTAAGCCATTTCCTTTGAAAGTGCCAGAGCTCAGGGTGACAGAAGGAGCTCCCATGGCTTCATGCTGACCCCAGAAGCTGCAGATTTAATGGAAGAAGAAAGAGATGCAGTGTCCAGGCAAAGAAGGGATGATCCCTGCATTGCCTAGTCAGCGTAGCAAATTGAAACCAGACGTATTACAGTTTCCCTAAATGGGCTGCCACTGTCCCCTGCATCTCGTGGCTCTGGAAGTGGCATCTGGGAATGCTTGCTGACTGCATTCCTGGGCTGGCAAACACATCTCTGTGTGTCCTGCTGCCTGTATTGTTTGCTTCACTTATCATTTCAGCAGAGTTGTAGCCCAGGGGAAGCTGCTACCCCAGAAATGTCGCAACAAGCTCTCTCAGTTAGTTTTGGTTGGACTTTCCAGCTCTGCTGTCAGGAGTGATTTCATATCCCTCCGACATGGTGGTGCTCAGTAGATACCCATGATGAAGGAATAAGAAATGATAAACTGTGATCTGAATACAAATTGAACCTTCCTGTTAGGGTCTCAGACGCAGCACATGCCTCCCATAATGGGGTAGGATACTGATCTTTGAAACACTGGTCTGATCACATCCACATCTTTTCCTGTCCCCACAATGTCCCTGTTATCATGTCCTGCTGAGGCCTCATGCCTTTTCGTGCAAGCAGAGCTTGACACACAGCTTCTGACTGCTTCTCTGGGAGGAGCTTGTTTTCCTCTTGGACTCCCAACTGTGCATGTGGGCTGGAGAGCCTTGCTGGGGCAGGAGAGCCGTGTGGCTTGTGCAAGGTCACTGCACTAAGTGAAATTGTGGATTACAGCGTAGGCAGCTCCAGCCAGAAGGTGGTAACTATTCAAGCACAGCCCCCTCCATTTCCATACCTTGAGCTGACCTCATGGTGTTAAAATGCTCTATTCCTCCTTTCTCTATTTTATTTAATTATCTACAATTAAAAAGGACATCTGGGGAAAATAATGAATTGCCCTGCGGCTTAAAAACTGTGCTTACCTGCTGGGTAGCTGTTTCTTCCCATCTAGTTGGTTGAAATAGCAATACTCATTATGTCTGCTTGTCAGCTATCCATTCCTAATTATCTAATACGGATTATTTCTTGCTGTGTTAAGAACTGGGGCGTGCAGGGTTCCAAACCCCTGGGTTTTCCTAGGCAGTGGGGGGCACAAGGGGTCTTGCAGTAGACCTGCTCTAATGGAGCCCAGGTCCTTCACTTGGGTTTAGGGCACTCACATGACAGCCGTGTCCTCATCAGGGTTTGCACATCTCTGCTCCCAGCTGTTTCAGCTGGAAGGATCGTCCCAGGAGCGACTGATAGGCTAATTTTTTAGCATTGACAGTTTTGTCACAGTCAATGCAAGAGCAAAAAGTAATAAGGAGGTCGTTTTTCCAAATGGTAAATAGGGTATAAATGCATTTTTAAATGGGCCTCACCTTGCAAGAAAATTGATATTTTCTGGGCAGTGTAATTTTTCATTTTATTATCAAAAAGCATTCAGCTAGTCATGCATGAAATGCAGTCCCCAGAGCTGTCACAATCCCCACAGGCCCCTTTATCTGGCTGAGTTCAGTGACTGCTGTCTCTGAGCTCTGGGTTATTGTTTTAGGATGGTGCTTTTCCCCCTCATTAACCTCTTGCTGTCGCAGGGGAAGAGCACATGTGCACAATGGCTGGTGGCGGGTACCAGGGCTCCTGAGGAGGCAGCCTCAGTGCCCAGTTGTGCTACCTGGGGCTGTTGCTCTGCCTTCAGTTGTACACAGAGGGATCTGAGAGGAGGTTTTGTGACAGGCAGGATGCAAAGAAGGCTTCAAAACCCTGCTTCTGCCTCAGGGCATCCTGAGCTGCAGGTGGTTGCCATATTCTTTATATTCTGCTGTATTCTTGTATTCTTCCTTGTTTCTGTACTGCTGGAGACAAGAGAAGGATACATAGAACTTGAGTCTGATCCAGCACAGTGGCTTTTATTTTGGGTGCTCCTGCTTGTCACAGTTATGGTCTTTCCCTCTGAGAGTAACAAAAGTACTTGGATGCTGGGAAGGGGTCAGGGATATGGTTACACTGGAAAACTGCAGTATAACCTCTTGGACAGATACAGGGAACTTGTGCCAGCAGCGCTGTCCTTGCAGTGAGATGGAGAGATGATAGCAAAGGAGTGAGAGTTAATTGGCAGTGGTTATGTGTTACCTGCTAATGGTCCGACCTGTATGTGTTACAGTGCCCAGTGCCCCACCACGAAAGGTGGAGGTAGAGTCTGTGAATTCAACTGCCATCCGAGTGAGCTGGAAGCTGCCCATCTCCAACAAGCAGCATGGGCAGATCCGTGGGTACCAGGTTACTTATGTGAAGCTGGAAAACAATGAGCCCCGAGGGCAGCCAGTGATCAAGGACGTCATGCTGTCGGAAGCACAGGTACAGTGTGGGGATCATGGGCTGGTGGGCATGGTGGGCCAGACTGGCTGGATCCAAGCATTTCTTGGCCTCCCCTTGCAGCTGAAATGTGGGACTCAGCCTGCACACAGTTGATCCCTAAACTCTGGCTTACACATGGGTAAAAAGTTTAATCAGAAAAGGATTGCTGTAGGAAAGATCATGTTGTGGACAGTGCTCCTCACTCACCCCTTCTCCAACGTGTATCTCTCTTTGCCTGCCACATCCTGTGCAGACTCCGGCTGGAGCAAATTGTGCTTTGCCAGTCAGGTTATAAACCGTCAGAGAGTTTTAAATAAGCCTTGAGTTTATTTCTTTCCTGCTGCTGACTGTATTCAGGGTAAAGCTTCTCAACAGAGTCCACTAGGGTGCTACCTGCTCGTGGGGCACTGGAGTGACTTGTCTCTAAAAGACTTTGCCATCTGCAATCCCCATACAGCCATCTGCTCGTATTTCTGCCATCTCCTGGGCACCTCACTGGCTGAGAGCTGAGACCCTGTCCCTGCACAGTGCTCCAGGCATGGTTACGTACTCTGCTCAGCCCAGCAATGCAGAGTTGCCTCTTTCACAGGGTGCAGGAAAGTTTTTGGTGCCCTGTCCGTGATGAAATACAACCCTTCCTTGGAGCAAAGGTCCTTCATCCTGGATGACCCATGCTATTCTCAACAAAGATAATTGTGTAAATGAATTAGAGGATCTGCTTGCTGTTGGAAATGACGAGTCATCGATTCAGAGCTGGCTTGCTTGAATGATGCCCAATATAAATACTGGAGAGCTGCAACGATTAATTGATCTGTCTCTTGAACACAACTGTGAATCATTTATACGTGGGGTTTGCAGTGCACCGAGTCTGCTTTACTCCCCATTCATATTCTGAAGGATAAAGTTAGTAATAATGTGAAAAGGGAGATCTTGAAACAGAGAAAATGCTTTGAGGGTCTTTGCAGCATTTTCTGGGGCATGTCTCTGTTGATGTTTCAGATGTGGCTTTATTTTAATTGTAGAAAAGCTGCTTACTGCCCTTTACTTATTCCAGGAGGATGTAATCTTCTGTGTGTTTTTTAAACAATTGATGCTGTGCTATTCAGCTGGAGTTTGGAGTTAATGGGTTGGTCCCAAGTGTAGGTGGGTGAAGTTGGCTATGCTGGTGTTTTCAAATATTTTATGCTTGCCCAGACACTTCTTCTTTCACTCATTACTCGTCTGTTTCAGAAACCTCATCCTAATGTGCAGGAATGAGGGTGTCAGAGTCAGAAACTTTACAAGGAGTGCTGGCTTTGGCATTATTTTGAATGTGTGCATCAAGGGAGCCAGTTACTTGAAGTTTCCTGGCCTGTCAGACCACTTAGTCTTTCAGATTTGGTGAATTTATGTGGGAAAGTTCTTGATTGCTGTGGTATTTTTCCTTCTGGTGTGTATGGTGCTGAACTCATCTGCTGTAATTTTTGGACAGAAGTGAAGGTCAAAAGATAGTTGCGGAGAAGTGACTGCTCTGAAGGAGTCATGTCACTCTTGGGATAAACTAATGATGACCCTGCAGGGAAGAGGTTTCACTGACTTGGCAGAAGAGATCTTTATTTCCCAAAAGAGTGAGAAGCCAGGCATGACCTATTCTTGTGATGAAATACATCTGCTCCAGAAGCTGAAGAACCTTCCAAGAGCTCCCATCTTTCAGTACAGCTGTGCGTGTCTTTGCCAACAGCCAGACCAAACTTTAACAAGCGGTCTTGGAAGTTATCTTCTGTGAAAGAGAGCAAACAGATTCACTGAGACACCTGACCCTGAAGGTCACAGGATGAAGATGTCCAGAATACAGTCACAGTTCAGGACTCATAAACACTCATATCAGTGCATAAGGAGAGAATTAAACTGATTGAAAATCTGGGGTCAGAAAAGAAACTGCCTGGGCATGCAGGCAGAGCCTCTCCTTTTGTGCAGCCAGGCTGTCTGCTGATGGTGAATAGTTATGTGCCACTTAATCTGCTTCTGCCAGGTGGTACGAAGACACTGATGCTAAAGCTGACTCATGACTTTTTGTGATTGAAGATGAGAAATAGAGAGTAAACAAAGATGAAAGGAAAAAGGAAGGGGAATGGAGATGTTAGCTATGCAGATAGTACAAAATGTGAGTTTTCAAAAGCGTTTGAACAGAAAGGACTAAAACATCAGTGGAGAAATGGAGGCCCTGGTGCTGGAGAGATCACGTTTTATTTTACAACCTCCTGCACACGGAGAGTAATCAATTGTTCGGAAGGTCCTGCTATGGAGCTGAGGCCTCTCCCTCTCCTCTGTGGCTGTGCCTTTGACTGATTACCTCTGTCAGACTTCTCTGTGCCTTTCAGTCTGAGCTCTCACCTCCTACCGACAGACTGATGGACAAGCAAATGTGACCGTGCTCTGTGGAGGAGCACCCAGGGAGAGTGTGTGTCTCACTGCAGAGCTGGGTCAGATACCTGTACCACCTCCTGCACAGGCCCTGCCCATCATGGCTCAGCAGGTGCCATAATAAGTAATAGCTGATTCATTTCTGTGCCCTGGGTCTTGTGCACAACACATCCAAGTGCCAAGAGAGCACTTTTGAAAGGAGCAGGGACACCAGTGTAGGTTCTCAGCCGCATTCCACCGCTCTTACAGAAGTCCTCTCTGGCTGGAGGGAACTGAGGATATCAGGGCACAAATATTAGGTCAGGGACCTACCTGCTTTCCTTGGTCTCCAGTCCCTGGGCGGCTGCAGTGTGCCAGGAGAAGCAGTGGGTATCTTCCCAGGTACCATTCTGATGTGCCTTGCAGAGCCCAGTGCTGAGCAGCATCAGGCAACTTGAGTCTGGAGCACTGGGCACGAAAGAGGCAGCAGTCCTTCCCGTTCAGGTTCCTATGCAAAGTGTAATTCTTTCTCACTCTTTCCAAGTCAGACAGTGTCCTGCTCCTAGACTTGTTATCAGCCCAGACTGGAACATCTTGAGGGAGGACATTCTCCCCATGTTGCATGTGGCTACAGCAAGAAGCTCCTGCCCTTGACATATTTGCCAGGGAGCCTGCTGCCTGCGTTGCTCTGGGGATATGATGTGCTTCACTGCTTACAGCCCTCTGCGGATCCAGCCTGCCCAGATTGTTTTGCAGTACTTCTGCTGCTGAAATCTGGCTGGTACAACGGGGTACAAGGAGATCAGATTTTGTGAGGGAGAGACTTCTGCCACCACCTCCTCCAGCTCTATGAACAGCCATGGCAGGAGACAGGTTTGCTGCCCATGAGAAGGACTGCAGGCTCACAGGAAGATTCTGTGCTCTTCACAGGCAGAAGTCCTCCATCCAGGATGCAGAGTGAGTGTACATCCCACAAGCTTGGGCCAGAAGGGTAGGAAGAAGTAACAGCAAGCGCTTGGAGCTGTTGGTTTGAGATCAAAGGAGAAAGGGGAAACAGAGACTTCTGTTCTCCCTAGGCAGTGCCCACCTCAGGCATAATGCAGAGGAATTTACAACCTCCTCCTTTTGCTGGATAACAGTCAAGGACCTGCATCTGAATCTACTTGGAACAACTCCTCATGCACTTGTGCTCATCTTGGTGAGAGTCTGGTGTGGAGGTGAGGTGTGCTTCACTTCATAAGTAGAACAAAACTGGAAGGTATCACCGAAGAGGCATTTTGGTAATGGACCAAGGGGAAGTTCAGGAGCCTTCAGACCCCTCCATATTCCACAGACTGAGCACCTGAGTTCACATCTGGAGTTGCAACACACTTGCTGAAGCAAGGAAGTATCTGCAGGAGAACTGCAATATCCACTTTCCAGAGGTGGGGCAGTTCTGGAGGACTTGGGTCCATCCTTTACTAGAGCCATGGAGAGGGAAAACAGATTCCCTGGTGAGACATGACTATGCTGTGCAGTGCTGACGGGCAAAATGAAACGTTCAGGCGTTGCAGCTGCCATAAATACACACTGTTAGCTTTAGCACTTCCTGAGCCATCCTGCCTCGTGCATACAGCCCCATCTGAGGTCTTCATGACCAGTCCTGGGCTTTCCAGATCAATTTGTCTTACTGACCAACCTTAAACAGTTAAGAAGCAATTGCACTAGTTTAAGGAAGGAAATGTTTTGATCTGCAGATGATAGTTTCATAATGAAACTGACTTCATACCAGGGTATTTATGCGGGCTTGACTTTGCACTGTTATTCCTCCAGCACTGATCTCAAGGCGTTTCTCTGCACTCTGATCTCATTCAAGATTAAAGTCTACTGAAACATAAGAGCAAACAAAGTTTGAACATTAAACACTTGGTCTAAAATCCTGGTGGGTGATAAACTCCCCGCTGTGGTGTGAGAGGCTCTGAGATGCAGAAGCAAAGCCTTCTGAGCCAGGGTCTTCTCCACTTTTGCAGTGGGGTGTCACTTTCTGCTTCTGCAGCTTCATGGAGGCAATTTGGAGTGTTTTCATCCACGTGGCCCTCATCCACTAGGAACATGGTATTCATAGATCAGAAGTGTTCTTCTGGGAGAAAGAACTACCAGGTTTCATATCCTTTCCCTGGCAAGACTTTTGCTAGGTTTTAGATGAGCAGAGGGGCAGAGTGTTTGGCTCTTTGTTGGTCATGATGGGGCTGGCTGTTGCAGATAGGACATCAACAGCAATGATGGGTTGAGCTAAATATCACTGGAAATACAGACAGCACTGGAAATAACACCAAGATGTATGTGGAAACAGGGCCTTTAGTGACCATAATACTTGGTGAGGGCCTTGGCTTTATATGACCTCTTTAGGGACAACTTGAACTCTTCACTGAAATGAAATTTTAAGATGGTTTAGGGGGATAATTCTAGTGTGATCTCATGACATCAGATAAGTGAACTATCAGAGGGACATTTCTCCAATAACTTTTTCTTTCTGAATTTAGGGAATAAAATAACTATATTTTGAAGCTATCCCATGTATTTTACTGCTGAGGAGAGTATTCTGACACTGTGATAGGTTGCAGCCTGTGAAAACCACCTCAGATAGCCTGAGTACAAAAGGCAACTTATAGCTTTAGTACCATTTAGTACTTCTGCAGCACTTGCAGGTTCCCTGGCCCTTCAGCAGCATTAGCTAGGCTTCCCAGTGTCCTAAGGAAGTTTGTATCTGAGTGCCATTTCACAGCTGGCAGCTTAGGCTCAGAATCAACAGCTTGCCAAGTCTTATGCTGTGAGTCAGGGGCAATAATACCTGTCTTGTATTTCAGTCTCTATGCTTTAACCCACTGACCCTTGCTTCCTCCAGGCAGATTTAGCAACCTGAGATGTAAAGCATCATGGCTAGGACAGCTCACTGTGATCTCTGCAAACCCTCTACTGGTGCATCGACCACAGAGAACAGTGCTAAGGGCATGCATGACATTGGCCAAGGTCTACAAAGTCTCACCACTCCAGTGCAGTTTTGATGTCTTAAAAACCCAAATACAGCCAGAAACTTGTGTGTTCCTTCTTCAGAGCCCTAACTGGGCTTCCATGGCTGAGTGTCCACATGAGCATTTGCTGGGAAATGGGTTGTGTAGAAGTCTTACAGGGAAGGCTGCTCTTGCCAAATGAGAGTTGGTCGGCTGGTGTTGTATAACTGGAGTGAAAAGCTGTTTCCTCAGTACATGCACCAGTTTGAGCCTCACTCCAAGCCACATAGCACTGTGTTGGAGAGGAGCCGCTCAGTGTGAGCTTTGTGTGAGATGTCAACCTCTTGCACTGTCTACAAGAGGTGGCACTTCTCAGTTTTCTGAGATATCAAAGTGTTTTCTTGCAAATGACAAGGGAAAGAGAAGCTCTGTAAACGCTGTGTTGGTGCTCCCCTGCAGAGCGTGCTCTCTCAGCTTTGTATGTGGGAGCCTTTGGATGTCCACGAGAGATGGCAGCTGGAGGATCACGAGGGCAGAAGTGAGAATAGACCACAGAACTGTCGTGAGTGACTTGTGGGGCAGCTGTCAGCTCTGGAGCCTTGTTGGTACAAGCTGTCCCTTTTTCCTTCTATTCATGGTAGAGACAGAAAAGTGCAAACAAAACCAGAAAGGGAAAGGATTATAAAGTTAGGAAGCAGTGACTTCTCCATCTGTACAAGAAGGAAGCTCTTTGCTCATATTTGTGTGAATGATCTCAGACCTACTGCACAGGCTAGTGGCATGTAGAAAATTGCTCTGTGTCATTTCTTCCCTTGGCACAGCTTGTGCCAAGTGCCCTTCTGTGTATAAGTGTTGTAATCCCCCCAACCCAGTCATGCTAACCCCTGCTGTTGTCGTCATCATCCCCTTCCTACACGTTGCCCCTTAAAATTCTGTGTCTCCATTTTTCTCTCCTCCTTCCTTTCTCCCCCGTCAGTGGAGAGCTGAGGACTCCGTCGACCACGTAAGTACCACTTGTGTGTATTCCAGGTTGGAAAAGAGGGATTTGGTAAATCGATTTGTGAATTTTGTAGACATGGTGCTGTCAAAACATTCCTTTCACTCCCTTAATGAGGTTGGAGAGTTACATTGTGAAACCTTCCACAAGCAGCAAATCCAGAGAAAATTGGCATTTCGATTGCTACTAAATGCAGAAAAGCAATTGACATTTCCTATAATCTGTATTTCCAGTTTGTTGCAGTGCAGTTTTAGGCAGGCTCAAGTGATCGACTTGGGAGGTGCATCCTACTTTCTGCAGTAGCTGGCCCAGAGAATTAAATTATAAAATTAGATATATAATCTTTAAAACACATTGATCGTGGTCCTGACAAATAACCTACACTCTCAACCACGACCTTTGCCTGAAACACAGATAATAATAAGAAAACAATCACACTTAAACAGTTAAATCCAATTTTTCCCACGTAATTTTGAAATATAAATTTGGAGGAACAAACTAGAAAATGACCTTTTTAGAGTCAGCAATTCAATTATGTGCCCTACTGTGAGCTTCCCCAGCACGATACATTCCTCCTCCTGCCTCATACGGAGGATTCTTGCTCGGAGTGGCTTTGTCATGACAGCGCTGTGTTTACATTATGCAATCAGACCTTCTTTCATCCATCCCTCATCTCTCTCACCTCCTCCCAGCTCGCTTGCTTTGCTCTTGGTGGCATGCTTTTGCGTGAGAATTTCTCTTTGCATGGATTTGGGAGGAGTGAGCTCTCTTGGGATGTTCAGAATCTGCAGGTTTTATGTGAGTGCTTCCCCCATGGGTCCATTGGCACCGATCGGACTGCGTGTCCACTCATCCGCACACGTGATCTGCTGCAGGGGTGGAGTTGGGATTGAACTCTGGTTCACACGGTGATTTTGGTGGGGTTCTTGTTGGTGCTTGTTGATTTTTCTTTGGGCTGGCTGGTTCCGCAATGGTAACACGGTGATTTTCATGAGTAAGCCGGGGCAGGAAACCTGAACCAGCAGCACTGACTGGAAATCAGCAGGTTTAGTAGCATGGGTGTCAGTGTGAATGAGTGATGGGTGACCGCATGTGCTCTGAGAACAACTGTGGGTGCCCCTCGTAGCCCCAAAGCTGGCAGGGATCCCCCAGGCAGATATTTGACCTGTGGAGCAGCCTGTGACAGTGTTTGTCTGCCTGTTCTCAGTGACTCCAGTGTAACCCTCTCCATCTCTGCTCTTCTCCTTGTCTGACAGTGTGAATAACCAACTTGGAGTATGCCTCTCCAAAAGCTTCTCCAGCTCCCAATCCAGCTAAGTTGTCTCTTGCTTCATGACCTGATGGATTTCTAGTGCCAATGGCCCTGGTCCCTTTCACAGCACCTGCAGATGAACATAGCTCAGGGGTACTTGGCCTGATCTAGCAGAGAGCTACTGGGAGCTGCTGAGCTCACTGTGCTTGCTCATTTGCAGGCCTGGCCAGCCAGGCTTGGCACCAGTCATGTTGCTGCTGCAGGCCAGGAGGGAGGAGTAGTGCTCCTTTCTTTGATCTCAGCTTGAAGTGCAGAGCCATGCCTTCCTCCTGCCCAGAGGAAGCCAGAGCATGCAAGGGTGCCAGCACCCTGCCAAGTCCACCCTCCTCCCAGACCTCCCACAGTGCAGGGTTTTCCCTCCAGGTCTTGCCCATGCTTTGCACTGACCTCATTCCATCCCTGCAAGGCCTTGTCTGGTTCAGAGGGTGAACACGATGCTGTGGCACTGCAGGTGCTCTCTGCCTGGGGCCCCTGCCCCTGTATTACCTCTCTGTGCTCTTCACTGCTCTGCTGCAAGAGACAACTTTAAAAATCCCCCAGGTAGCCCCCATGAGATCTCTGCAGCCAGCTGAACTGGCTTTTACTCTGGTTCACAGTTCCACAGTCTGCTTACTCAGGCTTGCTGTGGCAGGGTGGCTCTGGCTTCGCGCAGGACCATCTCTGCAACAGATCTCCTTGGCAGAAGCTATGGGAGAGCACTGCTGCTGCCACAGGTTACTGATGGGTCCCTGGAACAGCCAAGTGTTAGAGACAGGGGCGGAAACTAGGCAGGTGAGTGCTGGAGTGGCAGTGGCTAGTGTTTGCTGGTTCTGTGCAAAATGTGAGCTGGAGTGCAGTTCATGAATGTGAGCCAGCAAGTGTGTCAGACTGTTGTTGGTGGAGATGCTGATCGCAGTGCCCTCCTTTTACTTACTCCAGTATTTGCTCTTCTTCTTTGCCTCTTCTCCACCTCGTGGATGTGTTCCCAGGAGACAGTCATTGGAGGTCTGCTGCCGGAAACCACCTACTCCGTCACAGTTGCTGCCTACACCACCAAAGGAGACGGTGCCCGCAGCAAGCCAAAAGTCATCACCACCACAGGGGCAGGTGAGTGTGGGGAGCAGATGCCCCAGCATCTTAGAGGTGATGGTAAAACCTCCCAGGAGGTACACGGGGACTGTGGCCAAGGCACCTGTACAGAAGGAAGTGAGAGGGCTGGAGACACTGCAGAGGTACAGACTCCATCTCCAGCCCTTACTTACAGGCTTTGCCACTGGAACACCTGAGCCAAGTGCAGCAAACAGATGGACAGACACTGCCAGGGCCCATGAGAGAGGAATGAAATTCATGGGTCTGAGCTCATCTGTATAGTCCAGATACCGGGGAAGAGGAAGCCTGAAAGTCCAGGCCCTCCCTCAGCTTCGGAGTCATGGCCTGTGCTCTCCTTGTTCCCATAGGCGAGTGCAATTTCTCGCTTCCTGCAATGACAGAAGTGCCACCCAGGATAGCCCCTTGGCACTCAGAGGTCCTTCTCAGCTCCCCTCTCAGCCATTGCTACTGCTGCATCCTAGAGCCACCTTGCTGAACCCTGCTGCTCCTAGAGCCATGATAGAATCTGGAATGCAACCGATCCTGCCGTAGGAGTGCTGCACAAATGACTTCTGGGTCCTGGTGATTCCAGCTGATTCAGTTCTGCTATCTCAGTAGAGACTCATACCTAATGCCTAGCACAATACAGGAGCCTCAGCCTCGAGCAGGGGCACCCAGGAGTTCATCAGGCGCTTTCCTCTGGTTGACATTGCCTTGTCCTCGATTTCCACTCAGAAATTAGACCTGTGCTACAACTAATAATGCTCCTGCTTCCTCACACCAGCCACAGGAACAGTATTTACCACTTGTTATTACGGGAATGCAGCTTGTGCAAACAAAGAGTATTTGTTCCTGGTGCTTTTAAACACGGAACAGCTTGCTGTCTCCATGCTGCATATGGGGAGCTCCAGAGGTAGTTTCCACTGTCACAATCTCAAATGCTGTCTCCCTTGTGTCTTGCCGTGATGTGTGCTCTGTTTTTCAAATCGCTACAGCTGTCCTGTAAACTGGAAAGGCTTCCTAAACATCCCAGTGTTGCACTGTAAGCCACAGTGGGTTTTCCCGTGTAATGATGCACACTTAAAGTTAATATTTGAAATCAGCTTTGAAAGTTATGCATCCCTTAATGCTGGCTGCTGTTAGCCATGGCATTATGAGTGCAAGGAGGACGGCGCTGGCAGTCAAAATGTAATTGTGCGTCTTAAACACCTACAAAACCACCCCCAGAGCTGCCTTTGCACAGGGTAGCCTGCTGGCTTGACCTCAAAAGGGAGTGTTGGCATCGCCCTCTGACGGCAAACTCGGGGCATGATTCTGTCAAATATGGTTTGTGCTCTTCTGCGGGCTCATGTGCTTCAAACATGTGCAAGAATGTTTAACTAGGGTTGGCTACAATCCTGCTTACTTTTCGTATCAACATCCCCATCCCTTTAATTCTGCGTGTCAGCCCTATCAGTTGATTTATTTAGAAATCCGAGCTGATGTGAAGATGCATCCACTTTTTAACTGAAGGAGGGAGACAAAGGTATTAAACCATCAATTTAAAGCCATCAGTTCCTAACCAGTGGCGGCGACTCCCCTTGACTTATACAGCATAAGCAAAATCCTGTGGAACACTTGTGTTCACCTCTCACATCGACACTGACATCATAAATCTGCTCATCAGCTATACCAAAATCTATTCTGGTGGCAAGCAGCCCACTCAGCTCTGCTCACTGCCTCTGCAGATGGTAAAACTGCAAGGTTTCTGGATGAATTTGCCTCCAGACAGATCGGGGTGCTGGACTCAGGCTGCTGTGTCTGTTGTGGTACTGTGCACCAGGGACAGAGTGACCTGGTGATGTGCACTGGCTGGAGTGTCTGAAGACCACTGATTGGGAGGACGGGATTCAGATCTTCTGAGATAAATATGATGCGTTGAGGTGCCTTAAACATTTCCGGTAAAAGGGGATGAATTTTGGGGCAGGATATGGCTGAATTTTTTCTGTTTAGATGACAGCAAATGGGAAAATGGCAGCTGAGAGCTGGCTGGCTCCAGCCTCCCTCACCACTGGATTAGGGTCGATCTGCCTCTATCCCTGTGAATTGTCTGTCATCCTCTTCAGCTTGTTATCTGAACTTTCCCACTTTCCTCAATCCTCATGGACTGAGCGGCATGGAAGCGGTCCTTCCTTCCCCTCTTCCCAGGCAATAGATGGTCATTGTGTGTTTATGTTGCAGTCCCGGGGAAGCCCACCATGATGATTAGCACAACAGCAATGAACACAGCCCTCATCCAGTGGCACCCACCCAAGGAGATGGTAGGGGAGCTACTGGGTTACCGGCTGCAGTACAGACGTCTTGATGAGGAAAAGATGAACACGATAGACTTCGGGAAGAGAGACCATCACTACACTGTGACCAACCTTCACAAGGGGGCCACATACCTCTTCAGATTGTCTGCCAAGAACAGAGCTGGCCCGGGAGAAGAGTTTGAGAAGGAGATCACTACTGCGGAAGATGTGCCAAGTGGCTTCCCACAGAACCTGCGTGTGGTGGGTCTCACCACTTCCACCACAGAAGTTGCATGGGAGCCCCCTGTTCTGGCAGAAAGAAATGGCAAGATTGTCAACTACACAGTGGTATACAGGGACATAAATAGCCAACAGGACCTGGTTAACATCACCAAGGACACAAGTATCACTCTGACGAATTTGAAGCCAGATACCACTTACGACATCAAAGTGAGGGCCCGTACCAGTAAGGGGGCTGGGCCGCTCAGCCCCAGCATCCAGTCCCGGACCATGCCTGTTGAGCAAGGTAAGTGCCCCTCTAACAACAGACTGCCTCCAGGACAGGGACCTTTGCTTCGGTTCATGAGGCTACTCTCTCCTTTGCTCTGACTAATGAGATCAGGTACTGTCTGGCTCCTCAATCTAAAACTCAGTTCAGTGAAAGGAGACTCAGTGACAGTTTCCTTAAAGTTTCCATTCAAGGGGAGAGGGGCGTTGCTGATAGCTTAAATGCCTTTGTTACTCCACAGGCACACTTTGATGTTTTATCTGTACATGAAAGGCTCTTCCTTGAACTGGAGCAGGTGGCTGGGTAGGACCATCTGCAGATCCAGTACCTGAGCACTACTGTTCTTTGATAATGACAAAGGGCCAAGAGTGTGTGAGTAGAGGGGGGAGAGAGGAGGGCTACAGTTCAGCCTACAACTTCCTTTCTGTGATGCTGGGAAGTGTAGTCAAAAAGAAAATCTTCACTGAAGACTGGAAACTTGGTAAAAGGCTGCTGCTCTTTTCTCCTCATCTCTCACTTCTCTGCTGTAGCTGAACTCTCTGACCTCTGCTGCTGAGTTAGACAAAGAGAGACTTGGAGCGAGCTGCTGCCTGGCTCCCTCCTGAATTGCTCAAATATCTTGTTTTTCATTTCAGTGTTTGCTAAGAACTTCCGTGTCAATGCCGTCATGAAAACGTCTGTGTTGTTGAGCTGGGAAGTGCCTGACTCCTACAAATCTACAGTGCCTTTTAAGGTAAGGGGGGACAAAGAGGGCAGGAAGCTTTGCCTGGGGCAGTGAGCAGGACAGTGAAAAGCAGCATCCTGACTTGCCACGTGATGTTTTTAGGCCTTCAGACCAGAGATGAGCAGAGCAGGATCATGGTGTACGCTGGCCTGGGGTCTTGTGGAGCTCAGATCTCCAAACCCAGGTTAGGTAGCACTCCTGCTTTTGAGGACCTGTGCATGAACCATGCCATGCAAGCACTGCTGCTTGCTTTCCTTCCTGTCACTCTTCTTAGATCTGAAGGTGATGTAGATTGATTTCTTTCTGGTTTGATCAGTTCTGGAATAGCCTGTAAGCACTTGGCTCATGGTAGCAAAACAGGAGTGAATAACATTGGCTGAAGCACCAACAGAAAGCAACAAGAAGTGAAGGCATGTGCTGTGCAGAGACAGTCGGAGAGTGGGAATGTGTCAGGGATTATAATCCATATTTTGAAGGGAAATCGAAGCTGGTCTGCTACCCCAAGTCACTGATTCTTTTCTTATGAGTGTTTGTGATGTACATCACACAGTCCCAATCAGTGCTCTTCCACCAGCTTTCTCAAGTATCATGTTAAGGCATGAAAAGTTCTAAGTGTGATGTAATTGCAAGAGGTCAGCAGGACAAAGTAGTCAGAAAATGAGCCAGTGAATCAAACTGAGAATGACTACCTCAAACTAAGAATGACTCAACATGTGCAGAGGCACATGGATTGCTTTTGTTGGTTTCTTCAGAGCATCAGCGCAGATGTATAATCTCAGGGAGTGATGGAGAAAAGCATCATTACCCTTCCAGAAGGTGTAACAGGTATGAGCAGCATGAGATGTGTCAGTGCAGAGGGAACTCTGCTGTTCCTGCAGAACTGGCTGCTGCTCTTTTCTCCCGGATGTAATTCTGGATGTAGCAGCCTGCAGATGACCCTGATAACCCAATGTCTTCCTGCTCTTCCTTGTCACCCAGCACATGTCACTGATGTGGGTAAAAGAAAAGTGCGTGGTGGAAATTTCAGCAGATCTCAGTGCAACATCTCTCCTTTTAGAAACCAGTATGTAGCACTGCCCAGGATAACCTTCCACCTAGTCTGAGCAGCTGCCTGCTGCCTCTGCAGAGGTGACCGGAGTGGAAGCAGTGTGACTTGCCTTCTTCCTCGTGCATGCAATAGCCAGGTGTGCTCAAATGCAAGGCCTGCATGAACCGTGCAAGATCCATGGCCAAGGAAATGAGGGCGAGGTCTGTGTCTACATCAAAGTGTGTGAGCACCTCCCCTTCCTTGTAACTAACACTTCTTGTTTAAATCCTGAAGCTGAATTACCATGATCAATAGCTGGCGCTTGTTAACATGCAGAGTTCAGCTGAAGCAGACAAGGCTTTTGTAAAGATCTTGTGGTAGTCAAAGCTTTGCAAGATGTAGGGTGCATTAGGATCACTGTTCCGATATCTGGCCTCAAGGAACTTCTCAGTGCCCTGTTATTTTGCACTCTGATGAAGGACCAGTTTGCTTCATCTTGCCTTATTCTTGTGGCACAAAATCCATGTCTCTGCCTGACAGCGCAGTGCTAGAAAGGGACAGAATGACCTTTGGAGCATTACTATCACATAAGGATGCTAGAGTGGTTGGAGGTGGCAAGGATGCTGATGCCTTGCTGTAGCTAGGATTGCTTACACAGAGGGTGGCTTAGGGTTTGCTCCTGCTGTGCGTTAACCCTCAGATGACACAGGAGCAGATGGCATTAGCCACTCGCTAAATGAGGAGCAGTCATGCAAATGAGAGCGTTACAAGGATATTTCTCTCGTGGTGTCTTCTTTCTATTAATATTCCCATGCTTGCAGGCACATGTGAGTCGATGCCAGGAGCTAAGAGGGTCAGCTCCAGGTTGTTGATTGTACTGCTCGAAAGAAATCCTTGACCTTCAGGATTTTATATTTTTATAAACAAAGTTCACCTCTCTCCTCTAATTCAGGCACATGGGATGCTGATGCCAGAGCCTAATACTGTAACTAGCATAGCAGATAAATCTCCATGGGAACAATTAGTATTATCTACACTTGATAAACAGTCTCATGCTAAATCTGTGTCCCAAAGGATGTCATATTCTACTTTAACAGATTTAATTAAAGTAGTTATTGTTCTGACAACAAGTAGTGAGGCACAGGCAGGACAGGTGCTTTTTTTTTTATGTATATATATAGGGGGTGAATGGGGACCTTACAAAGTTTCATTGATACCAAATCAGTAATGAAGGTTTGAGTTTCCTTCAGATAATTTTCAGTTTCTTCTGATCTAGAAGATAAATTGCTTGTAAAATGTTGCCCAGCAGTTGTGGTGGAGCAGAGGCATTATTCCTTTTCTATTCAGTTCTGCAGCTGTTCTGCAGCTTTCATGGGGAGTGCAAGATAGATTCAACCTGCTTCTTAGGGAAACTGGACTTTCAGGTACTCATTCTTCAGCTGAAGGGCAGGACAGAGGATATATTGGTTAAAGGTAGCATGACAAGGTATTCTACAGATGGGGAGAAGGAACAGCATCTTTGGACAGTTATTTTGATACAGATTCAGAAATAACCCCTGAGAATGCTGGGCAGTTCTTCCTCAGAGTGTGTGCTGTGGAAGGTGGTAATTACTCCTGCCTGCAGAAAAGACAGCGTCGTCTGCTTCTCCATTGGGTCATTATCCTTTCCAGTGTTGCACACTGTGTGTTTTCATCTTTTAGTTCAATACATTCCTTACTGCCTTGTAATCAAGCAGCAGACCTTCAAGAGTGACATTTGGACCCACCTAGCTTTGCAAATCCTCTCTTGTGGGTAAGAGCAGCACAAATGACATTTTACAGCAATCTATAGACTAGTCAGCAGTGTTTGGCAGTCCAGAGCCCTTGGGCCAAACTTGCTGCTGACTTAAGTGGCTACCAGTGGGCCATGATGCAACCTCTTAATAGCATTCCTGCTTGAGCTCGCGGGCACCTTCAGCTGCACACGAATGACAGTTTCTGAGCCCTTACATTATTCTAAGGTTTGTGTAGAGACCTTAACTAATGGTGCATGACATTTGAGAAGACAATGTGTTGTGGCAGGTAAAGGAACGCACAACTGCTACAGCAACAGTGAAAAGTAGAGGGACGGTGGAGAATGCTTCAGGAAAGCATTGCAAATACCAATTTCACTGTCTTTGAACAAAAATTTCTGTGCATGGCTGTAAAGCCATCATCTGGTGTCAGGACTCAACTAGAGACTGTGTTCTGGCCAGTTCTAGTGCAGAGCAGGCAAGGAAACTGAACTGAATTGCCTGATCATCTCTTCTGCCTCCTCTTGTTCAACAAGAACAGCTATGTCCCCAGTAGATGCTTCATCTGCAGGCAGTTGGTGGGAGTTCCTAGGGTACATACAAAAGCACTTGGTGATAGTTTTATTAGGGAATTCATAACAAGAAATGTCATCTGAGAGGAATCTGAACTCTTTGTGGGCTTTGCATCCTTCTAGCATAGCTCTTAATGTTGGAAGTTTGGCTTTGTTCAAGTCTGTGTTGGAGCATGTGAGCAGAGGCTTCACTGCTTCTCCAAGACACCCTCTGACTTGTTGTCATCCAGTATGCAATCTGTACTGATTCGGTACTGTGAAGACTGAAGATGTCAGCAAACAAGACCAATTGCATCTCTCCTCCATTGCGGGCTCTTCATCGCTTCTCTGTTACCTGTTGAGAGTCTCTTCTCAGCTGCAAAACAGCTGAGCTTTTCCTATCCCGAGCTCCCTGCCAAGTGACCTGAGGAGGGTTTGGAGCATGTTGTTTGGATAACACAAGAGCAGAGCTGCAGGTTCCAGGCCTAGCCTGGTCCCCGTGCTCTGCTGTCCTTCAGATCTCTTTCCAGGGCCTTCTTCCTCTTCCCAGCTCCAGCACTAAATACTAGAGCAGTGCTAATCAGCTGCCCTTGTGCCAGCGAGCCAGCAGGTTTCTTCAGATTTCTGCTGCCTGCTAAAAAGGTGACTTGGAAGAAAAGTTTGATCTCTCCTTTGTGGCTTGTGTCAGCCTGAATGGTGGGCTCAGCTGGTGAAAAATCTGGTTTACTTCAAGTAATTCTTCTTCCACAGAACTGTCTTCTTCATCTCAAGGCTGCAGTTGGAAAGACCACATTTTACTCTGTAGTCTGCCTGTAGCATGTAATAGTTGACATAGTTTGACGTGCTCCAGCACTGCCATTGCCAATTTTTGGCATGCTGTGTCTCTGTACCACTATCGAGTCTAGCACTTGCCCACCATACTGGACAGTTGCCCAGTGGAAGGAAGCATGCAGGTTTATCACAGCTGAGGCACAACCTCTGGAATCTCCCATTCTCTACACACCATTTGTCTCTGTCTCCAGGAACTGTTTGAGTTTCTGGCTTTTCTTTGGGGTGCAAGAATTGTTCTAGCAAAAGCAGGATCAAGGTTCCCAGGGCAGACAGGCTGTTTGATACAGCTGATACAGATGGCTGCTCTGGGAGATATGGGGGTCCTGTGTGTCTGAAACAGGGTGCTGATAAAATGTCGTTGTGTGAGTGGCCAGTGGTCCGGAGGAAGGAAGCTGGGGCTGGGGCAGTCTGTCACAGACCACCAGCAGCCCCTCACTGCTCTGTCCAGCAGCCCTTTAATGCAAGAACAGCAGGAAAAAGCAGCACTGAGCTCCTTCCCATAGCAGCCACAGCACCAGCATATGTTGTCATGGCAACAGGGTGTCACACCTGCAGAGCCACTGTTTCGGGTACCAATTTGTGAGCCCTGTGCCAGATTTGTCAGATCATCAGTGAGGTGTGTAACCCCCCCAGGTCACCTTGGTGGGAGGGGGGCACTCTGCATTAACCATTCAGTCAGACATCGGATGGTAGACAGGAGTGACACCAATGTAAAGCAGACAGGATTTTACACCAAAAGCATATTGTGTGTTGTAGTGTCTTGAGACAAGAAACAAAGACCCATTTGTCTCCGTGTGAGGGCACAGCACAGACATCTGGATTCCTCACCCAAAATGGTACTGAAAAGCAGCACATGTGGCACCACCAGCCTCAACACTGGTGTTGGTTACCTGGGCTTTGCTGAGGTGACCCCTTCTTTGCCCCATCCCTGTGAGGCATGGGGAGCAGAGCTCAAATCTCTGCTGGAGGTTGCTCTTCTTTATAACTAAAGATTTATGGTTGTCGACGAAGCTCAGAGTAGCTGAACCACCTGAGGGAGGGCCCAGAGCCAAATTGTCATCTCTAACGCTGCTATTTTGAGTGTGAGTTTTCAGCAGCAGCTGTCGGCTACATGACTGTGTCCTTTTCCCATTTCAGATTCTCTACAATAGCCAGAGTGTGGAGGTGGACGGCCACTCAATGAAGAAACTCATAAGTGACCTCCAGCCAGACACGGACTATTCTTTTGTGCTAATGAACCGTGGGAGCAGTGCTGGGGGGCTCCAGCACCTCGTCTCGATCCGCACCGCTCCTGATGTCTTGCAAAGCAAACCCATCGCCACGAACAAGTACATACAGGAAGGAAAATTCACGCTCACCCTTCCCAAAGTCCAGACCTCTGTGCCAGTTAGGTAGGTGCTGTGCCTCGGAGGAGAAGACAGGATGGGAATCTAGAGAAGGGGAAGAAGACAGGGCAGACCTCTGAAAACTGTGGCTCTTGTAACCTGGGAGTGAATTTCTGAGCAGGCTGCAGTATAGAGTCAGGTTATTTACTCGTAACACAGGATCACGCTGCTGACTCTTCCTGAGCAAATATTTATGTGCGGCAAAATTAAGACAATTCTCTGACAGTTTGCCCTCACCCTGGTGGGTATACTCCAGATGCTACCAGCAAAAATACAGTTGAGGATCAGGAAGGACTTTCTCTGACACTGTGTAATATCCTTTAAATAAATAATGCCTAAAGCCTCAAGGAGATTAAAAGAGGCAAGTTGGTGGAAGCCTTATTCGTTGCTGTGGTATCCTTGTGCTGAAGCACAATTCCCCCAGGGTTCTTGCTACAATCCGATTATATAAATGTCCTTCTCATAGCTCCTACACCACCCTCTGGAGCACAGTCTGTAGATCTTCATTAACCTAATGAGTGCTAACGGGAGCATTCTCTTCTCTGGTGCAGCTGGAAAGCCCGCCTCTGCCTTACTGAACCCTTTTACAGCTTAGAGGGTGAGGGAAAGGAGCAGGTTGTCCTTGGGAGGCATATGGCACGTGTGGTTCAGTGACCTACCAGAGAGGTTACTCCTGGATGCATTGTTTGTGCTTTCCTTCCTCGCCAGGTGGTACTACATCGTGGTTGTGCCAGCAGATCAGAGCACCACCAGCCCAACTGCTCGGTGGCGGACACCTGATGACATGGAGCTGGACCAGGTAGGAGTCTGTAGCAGCTACTGTGGTCAAAGTGGCTCCAAGGTGGCCCAGCATGCTTTTCCCATACCTCAGATACATACCATCAGATGCAGCAACATAGGAGATGGGGAGATGTGGGTGCCCATTCAGTCTTTCCTGGCTGGTGACAGCATGTAGCAAGGAGGATGAAGTCAAGCAAGGGAGGAGCCACCTCCCAGAATGTGCCCTGTTAGGTTACTACACTTGACCGTCTCACATCTCTGATCAGGACAGATGCTGTCTCTGAGCAGTCTTTGCAGCCTTTTTCACCAGAGGCAAATGTACTGAGTTTGTATAGGAGAGAAAGGTGGTTCTTTCAGTTTATTAACCTGTTCTATCAAGAGACTTTTTCCTGTCTGAATAGGACCTATTTGGATAAAGAATTCACTCTGTCCTTTACGCTTGCTTGTTAAAAGCTTTCAGAATTTGCCAGCCTGTTTACCTCAAGATGCAGTTTATTCTGTGCAGGAGCCCTTCAACATTAGTAGCACGTTACAAGTGCAGGTGTCAGGAGAGTCACACACAAGGGTTTTGTGGGCTCTTTCTTCCCCACACACACCAGCACCACCAAATTAATAAGGATAAATTCCAGGAAGTCACACACATAAGGAGAAGGGTCTGTTAAGAGAACAAAGTTGCAAAGTTGAAGTACTCAGAAATTAAGGAGCTGTAAGTCAGCCCTTGCTTGTCATTAATTTTTAATTACATTGCACAGTCTTTTCCATGGTGTCCCAGCTCATGGTGTTTATTGGTGCATCTGTTCTGCACATGAAGCATAACTGTGTGATGAAGAACCATCATGTGTAGGTCTCCTGCATCATTTTGTTGCAGATGTCACAAGAATAGAAGACTAGAATCAGAAAGTATGGTTTGCTTTTGAGCTTCAGGTGGTTGAAAGCTATCAAGAGAACTGTTTTCTGTCTCTGTTTCACCCAGCCCTGGGCAAATGATTTAAAACAAAGTTTTCATTAGCAGCCACTGCCTTACATGTTCTGGTTTTTTACAGTGCTCAGTTTGAGATCCCAGAGCCTCATTTGCAAAGCCCTGGCATCCCCAGCTGCAGAGAAAGTCAGTAGGAGCTCTGCAGGATATAGTCAGTGCTGTAAAAAAACCCCTAAGTTTCCTTCAAAGACAAAACAAGCCAATGTCTTTTCAATTTGACATTCAAAATTAGTGGACATTTTTTGTGTTAGTGTCCCTGTGTCTCTGCTCTCTGTCTGTAAAATTAGGATAATCACTTTCATCTCACCCCATATGGGTGTTTGGAAGATAAGATTGGTAATGTTTGTGAAGCACTTGTAATATTATAGTGATCAACACCATAGAAAAACCCACGAGGAAATTATTAATTTTGTCTTCAGAGCTGGATTTGAATAGTAAGCAATAAACAAGGCCTCGGGCTGCATAATGCAGAGCAGAAAACAAAATATGGAATAGCTGCTCTTTGATTAAGCACTGTGTCCTGTGTATTGAGCTAAGCAGGGGGGTGCAGAAAAGATAGTGTGTGACCAAGCAGTCAAGGATCGCAACACAACTCACATACATAAGGCAGCTGAAATTAATTTTGTACTGACAACATTAATTCCCTAATTTTTCAGGATCTAGACTTTGCAAGCCCAGCATTCTTCTGAGGTGAAACTTGTTTGTGCATTTTGCATATAAGTGGCAGTAGCATCCAACCACCTCGGTCGCAAGGGAGCCCAGTTGTTTCATGCACATACAGGTGCACTTTCTGCCCTAAGAGCTCAGCTGCAGTTTCCCCCAAGATACAAGATAAAGTGTAGAGAGCTGCCTGCACAGTCCAGAGATTGTCTTTCCACCTTTTCCTCTTGTAGTTACAGGGTTATTTGTGAAACTTAGATTTTCTCAGTCCCTTTTTAATTTATTTTTATTATTAATTATTTATTCCTCCCCCTGTATTTTTTTCTTACTTTGGTTTTATGCAATCACAAGTTATAACATTCCTAAATTGTTCCTACATGAGTATTCCTAAGAGGACACAGATGGACTGTGGAGGGGAAGGAGCAAGGGATGCCTTACCCAGGTTTTCCACCTCTGTGGGAGCGAGCTCAGCCCAGCAGCATGGCTTTGTGTGCATGTCAGTGTCCCCAGCCCTGCTGACGTCCCATCTGCCCTAACAATGCAGTGCTGATACATTCATGTGTGAAATATGTTTTGTGCCTCCTTCTTCATTTTAAAGTAGAACTTCTGTTCCAAGCCCCACGTTCGTTTTTATTCATTAGAAAAACATCTTTAAACATCTGAGAGTCTTTCTTAGCAGTAATTGAATTTTTGTGTGTTTATAGCCTTTTTTATGAATTTGTGGCTGACTATGAAATTTGCCGTTTTTACTGTGAACATCCCATGAAATCTGTTACCATTCTGTGTGATTTACGCTAAGCTCTACCTGCAGCCCAGCAGCAGGCGAAACATCAAGGCACCGACAGAAGGAAAGACACAGCAAATGGCATTTTCCCCTATACCTCAGCATCAGCTGTAATTCATGTCCACTGTCCATAGCGAGTGCAAGTTTCTGTCCAGACCAGTATTTGGGCGGTGGGACATGGCTCTGTTCCCTCACAGCCCATCAAGATACATTCACTTGGGGTGATAGGCACAGCCAGGCTGTTACCAGCCCTGCCTTTCACTGTGTCTACATGTCTGGGCTTAGGACTCTCCCAAAGCTGAGACCCTGCTAGAGCTGCTTGCAGTAAGGGTCTGTAGACAGGTGCCCCAGCAATTCTGATAACACATCCCTCTGGTTTCTGGGTCCCACCATGTTCAAATCTGTGAAACCCAGTATCTTCTCCCTCGACTTCCACCCCGCTGAGTCCTACAGCTGGTAAGGTAACAGCCCAGGGCAGTGTCATACTGGGAGAAGCAATAGTGATGTACCTTGTTTGTTCCCAGCTGCTGGAGGCCATAAGCCAAGGGAGTCAGAGCAGGCGCCAGCGACGCCAAGCAGACAGACTCAAGCCCTACATTGCTGCACAAGTGGATGTGCTGCCCGAGACCTTCACCCTGGGCGACGAGAAGAACTACAAAGGCTTCTACAACAAGCCTCTGTCTCAAGACCTGAGCTATCGCTGCTTTGTGCTGGCATCTCTGGAGGATGGAGACACGGTAAGGAATTTCTGCTGGGAGATGCACAAGCCTTTCCTAGCAGAGCTGAGGTGGGTTCAGTGCAGGCAGAGTGAACAATCACCACGAGCCAGGATGATGGAATTTTCTCTGAAGAGAGGAGACAGAGGCTGCGTAGCTAGTCTCAACAACCTGAGGTGGCTATGGGAGTTGACTTGATAGATGGTGTTTTTGGAGGGAAATGGCATGTATGTCTGACATAACAGATGGGAGTGGAGAGCGGCGTCAGCACACACACTCTGCACAAGCTCAGTGCTTGCTTGCTGGGCTGTGCCCAGAGCAGACTATGGGGTGGGTTCTCATTCTGCTTTGGTTCAAGTGGGTGACTGTGGAAAACAGCCCCTCGCTCTGCACAGTGCCTGCTGACGGTCTGTGGTGCAAAGGGTGCTTCCCTGCAAGCCTGACTTCACAGGCCCCTCTCTGTCCAGAATCTCACTTCTGCATGATGTCTGGAGAAGCGAACCTGCCTCCCATCACAGTGGGCTGTCAGCAGAACAAAACTACACACTTGCCTGTTGTGTAGGGATTCTTGCTCCTGTGTCTCTCCTTGCTAGAGGTAAATGGAGCCATACCTTTGTTGGCAGTGTGTTGCCAAGCATGCAGGGTCTGAGCACATGAGAGGGAAGGGAGCAGCTGGAGCAATAAGCCAGGAGCAGCACAGCAAGACCTGTGTATCAGAGAGATGGACTGAGGGAATAATAGAGATGCACAGAGTCCTTTGGTTGGCATCCAAGGTGTGGCTTCCTTCCTTAGCCTCGTTTGCTTGTAATGGCTCATTAGAGCTGGTCAAGTTATTCATTACTCATCCAGCTCACATATTCTTGTGGCAAGATGTGCACACTGGTAAGGGAACTGTAACTGTGAGAGTCACAGGTTAAGAGTGAGGTAAGGCAAAGGCCTCAAGATGTGCTATCCTGGCAATCCCTGTCAAGATGAGATGACCTTGACTGGTTGATGCCAGACTATTATCATCTGCCACAGCCCTCCAGTGAACAGCCAGCCCGTGGAGTTAATGCCCCCTGTCCCAAGAGACCACCATTCTGCATTCCCGGCTGCACTGCATCCATTTTTGTTTGAAGCATGAGGCGCTACGTCCGAGGCTGTGCACTATCTCTCCACTCAGCTTCTCTTAAATTGCTTGCTGTGTCTCTAGTGTCAGCAGGCAAGCATAACATTACCATTCTTCAAAGGCAGAGGGGAGAGTGGTTGAAACACCATCTCTGAGAGCAGAGGCACCTGCACCTCGCAGTCTGCCTTTGGAAATGCCACAGAGATAACGGTCCTTCTGATCTCTTCTGCTTCTGTCTTCCCTCTGAAGGAGGCATCTCCAAAATGTGTCTGCAAAAATACAAATCCTTGCTCCTTGCACAGAGCTTTGGAGATGGACACATGTGTTACCTTGCTGCACAGATCAGTGTATTCCTTCCCTAGGAACCTAGTGCAGATTGACCTTTCTGGGTAGTCACCAGCAAGGTCTTTGTGCCTTCCTCATACAGTAGCCAGCTGTCCATACAAAGGGGACCCCCAGGCCTTCTGCCCCATTATCTCACTATCAAGGCAGCTTCCTGTCTCTGCCATGCTCAGAGGGAGCTGTCACTGCCTACCCTGTTGCTTGAGCTGAGCAAGGGGGCATAGGAACAGCCCAATGCGTTGCCATGATCCTGTGCAGACTTTCTCTAGGACAGAGCTGAACTGTGAGTCAGCAGCTATTTCAGGGTCTTGTAGGGCTGAAAGGTTTCACAGGCAAAATGCCAACTACCCCTCACGCTCCCACTCTGGCCACTAATAAATCTGAGGAAAGCATCCAGGATGCTGCACCTGTGTGAACAACCAGAAGGATGTCACAGATAAGAGCATTTTCTGTAGTCAGTGCACTTTTGAAACAAGGCTGGTGGGAATCAAGGGCACCTGAGAGAGAAGATCGAGATGTGCGTTTGTGTGACACCAGCATGCTTTCTTCCGCTCACATGCACACAGACATGAAGTGCATGTTTAAACTCTGACCTTACAGCAGGCAATTTATGGATCCACTGGCACCTCTTCAGTGACTGAAACTTTCTATGGCAGGAGCAGAGCATCTCTGACTCCCTAGATGTGGGCAGCAGGTGCTTCTCAAAAGCCACAGGCACTGAGCTCATACAGCTCTGTCCACCTCCAATACAGGAAAAAGATTCCCTTTTTGCAGCATTTAACCCTTCTGACCCAATGAGGCTGCACTGTGAAGGAGCAACACAGCTCATTCAGCCTTAGCAACAGCAGCAGAGCAAGACAGGTGCGGTGTCATTTATCTGCAGGAAGGGTTTGGGTCTCTGCTAATCCCATTTACAGGTGGCACTAGAATGCTTTCCCTTTGCAGAAGCCTCTGGAAGGGAACCTGTAAGCCTGAGCCCCTTTCCAAGATCTGTGTATCAGATCTGAGACATCAGGTAGAAAGTGTTCCTGTCATTTCATTCCTTTAAGAAAAGCACCTAGCTCAGCAGGGGTTTTCCTAATATAGCCCTGTCCTGGAGAGATGTGTTGATATCAGCACAGCAGGTATTATAAACCACGTAGGAATCATCAGCCAGCCCCACTGTGCAATTGGTTGGGGGGTTCAAAAGCTTGTGATTTGTTTCTGAGAGCATCTAGGGCTGGCCAGTGCTCTTAGCTGAACTGCTCCAGTTTGACACCTCTAGGCTAGGTCTGCCAGCCAGAAAGTTGCTGGACTGGGAGTGTTTCACACTGGGAAGAGACTGTTTTGGCAGTGTGACCTCCACAGATGCTGAGGAAGGGATGGAGGGAGGGAAGATCTCATGGTGTACTGCTGGAGTTCAAGAAGCGTGACCATTCCCTGCTAGCCAAAGATGAGGGGAAACCTCTGCATTTCAGGGATGTATCTGCTACTGTAGCGTAATGGACACTTGCTTTTCTCTCCCTCTTCTGCTGGTGCTGTTCAGAAGAGATACGCAGCCAGCCCCTACTCAGATGAGATCGTGATGGAAGTGGCTTCAGCAAAGCAGCAGGATGAACCAGAGATGCTGTGGGTGATGGGACCTGTCCTGGCCGTGATATTAATTATCATCATTGTAATTGCAATACTCCTCTTCAAAAGGTGAGATCCAGTCCAGAACATAGCAGTTATGGCATGGGCACTACAGGTGGTGGCACCTTCCAGACCCTCCTTGCAGACTTCCGATATGGGTGCTCTGATAGACAGTCCGTGGTGGTCATGGGGAGGAGGAGGGTCTCTACCTGGCTCAGCAGAGGGCTGCTTTATAAAGACAGCAGCAGGGCAGGATATGCAGAAGGTAATTAAAATCAGCCCCGGGACACAAAGCTGCTGTGGATTCTGGAAACAAGTGAGCTGTGAGACAGAGGAAAGCAGCTATGTCTCTAATCTCACAGCTTAGATTTGCAGCCCTGAGGACATCTGTAGTACTGGCTTTCTGTGGAAATTGCATGCTTGCTCTCTAGCAGATGTCCCCACTGCTGTGGATTTTGACTGGGGAACACGGTGGTGAGCACAGGGTGTGACAAGATTAAATCGGAGTAGGAGCTCTCTCCTTGAGGCCTCTTAGTCCTGGCTACTGGATCAGGACCATCCACGCTCTTCTGCCTGTTGAGGCAACCACCTGCTTTTGTGTAGCAGAGCAGTCCTTCTAGAGTTGTAACTGTGGGGTGAGGTGATTGTTAGTCCTCCGGAGGAGCCACAGGTTGCATTTGCATGTAGCCTGTTCAATTACAGTAGGTCATTCTCTATCAGCTCAGCTCGGAGCTGCTGCTCCTCCTGGACTCTCTATTTACGTATGTGTTTGTAGCTGGGGAAGGGAGCTGGCTTTGTTGTCTGATTAAATGGAGCTCTGCTCTGCATGTACAGTCAATGGCTTTCTGTGTCAGTGATGATCTCCTTTCTTCTGTTTCCGTGCTTCCCTGGATCCTAGTAAGCAAGAAAGGTATGAATACATTTTGTCTTCTTGTTTTGCTGAAATGTCAAGTTATTTCTTTTTGTGAAAACCAAGCCTGAAACTACCAGGGAGTTTGTTTTGGGGAGCATGAGGCAAGCCAGCCCCCAAAAGACTTTGTTTCCTCAAAGGTATCAGCATTCTAGCAATTGTCAGCCTCTCACAGCTCTTGGGGAGACAGTTCCAACATAAAGACTTTCCAGATTGTTATTGCAATTAAACTAAAAAACAAAACAACAACAGTAGTTATAGGGGTTTCTTTGTTTCCTCAGCACTTCAGTATGAGAGCTTTTCCTCAAGAATGCAGGTGTGTTTTTGCAATCTGTAATGAGGAACTTTTGAGGGAGCACCAGGCATTTGTAGGAAACAGTGTTTGATGGTCTTTAAGAAGAGAAAATGGTTCCAGGGTGGACTTCTGTACCAGGGCCCCATAGCCCCTGTGCCCAGCTTGGCTCAGCTTTGCTTTGTCTCAGAGCTGGTTGTGGTTGGAGCACCAGGAAGCAGCACCAGCCCACTCTGCTCAGACCTGATGTTCAGGTCACTGCTGTGTCCTAGGTGGAGCTGCAGCATACCCTCTTCCACACCACCCGTGTGCTCAGAGTGATGCAGTGTTATCCTGTACACAGCATCAGGTTTTTGCTGTCGAGCTTCTCTTTGGAGACATTTTCTCCCGAAAGTATCTCTGCCATGTATTCACAGTGCAAATCTATAATGGGAATGAATTGAAGCTGAGCAGCAGTGGATAACTTGGGATCTGGAGATTGATCAGCAGTTGCTGTGACTGAGCTAATGAGAGAGACAAACATGAATTACGTGCGGTGTCCATTCCCCGGAGCTGGACCACTTTGCTCAGGGGCTCAGGGACTAGTACACAGCGACACATGGCACGTCCTGCTCTGCTCCTGATGGGACAAACACTGCTTTATCTGTTAGCATTTTCCTTTCTTTTCTAGCAGCGCTCTCAGCTCTCAGTCCATGCAGCTAGAAGGCTTCTGAGAGATTAGGTGACACAGAGTAGTGTAAAACTCACAAACTGGTCCTCCCCATTAAACACCTCTAGTGTATGATGCAGCCACAGGCTGCAGATTGGGCTTGCTCACGGCCTGGGCCACAGAGAGAGCACAGGTTTAACTTGTGATTTGTACACTGGGATTTCCCTAATTGCTTCTCACTAGACCCAGACCAGCATGCACAGCTGCCAGTGGAAATGATAGCACCCTGCGTCTGTGCAGTGCTTCTGATCACATGCAGCTCAGGGTCACACCATCCAGAGATGCATCTGCCTCTATGCAGAACCTGGCAGCTCTTCATGGTGCTTCAAAATGCCTCACAAAGGAGCAGAAAGCAGAGCCCCACTGCTGCTGTTTGCCGGATGGTGAATGCAGTAGCATTCGTGCAGACTAGCAGTGATGCAACTGCCTCTCTTCCAGAAAACATCATCTCAGCAGAGGGATTCGCAATCAGACAAAATCCTTCTTGGGGCTTTAGCCAAAACACAAAGTCTCTGCATATTTGCTTCCCGCTCAACGTGTTGGCAAAGCATCAGGGTCAGCCTGGACTCAGAAGAGACTACTGCTGTCCCGCTCTTGCCCAGCACCCTTCTCTACTGTACAAGTCTATCCACTATATTTGTAATATAGAGGAACAAGTAGGACTTCAAGAATCCCCAGAAACCCTTCTTACAGTGTTAGTTTTAACTTGATATTCACTTGCCCATGTTTTGATTGGATCTCTCCCTGCTCTGCCTGTGAATTCCAGCAAAGAGCCTGAGGTGGTGGCATTGCTCTAGGCATAAATATAGCACGAAGAGACAACACTGTATTTTATTGTTCCATTAATACACGCCTTGGGTGCCTTCAACCATTCAAGACATGTATTAATGGCTCAATAAAACACACCCTGAAGAGCCTTTACGCTATTATATTACAGCATTCTATATTTAAATATTTCTAATACTTGGCAAAAAATTGTGTTATATCCTTCCACCACAGGAAATAGTTCCTAGAGAGAGTAAGAGGAAGCAACATCTTGCATTTGTCTGCTTTTTCTCTCTAATAAATATTCCAGAGACTATCACATTTCATAGTGCTTCACTAATAAGAGTCTGCCATCACTTATGTATGGTCCTTGCTATTTTGTAGATGAAATTAGAGGCACAGAAGGGGATGTGACTTGCTCAGAGCCCCAAGGAGCCCAGGATGGAGCTGAGTATCTGGGACTCCTTCCTGGGATGGTTTGTGCCATTAATTGCCAGAGCTAACCTGCTTGTCTCTGTCCTCTCTATCCATAGGAAAAGGGCACACTCCCCTTCTTCCAAGGATGAGCACTCCATTGGCCTGAAGGACTCGCTCTTGGCCCACTCCTCTGACCCAGTTGAGATGAGGCGGCTCAACTACCAGACTCCAGGTAGGAAGCACCTGAAATGCTTGCATACCACCTCCTCCAGTTTCCCCTTTACCAGGTCACCATGCCAGAGGAGGAGCTGCAGTCCTTATCCCCAGCAGCTCTGCATCTTCTCAGTAGCGCAAAGTTGGCTTAGACCAAAGATGTCCAGATGTCCATTCTCTAGTCTGCAAATCCTCTTCCTGGCCCTGTCACTACAGGCACTCCAGGCTGGGGAATCTGGATGGGGAATGTGAATGCTGACAGTCAAGTGTGCAGTTTGGGTCAGACCTTACATGAAGCTTACTGCGGTTGTCCTGAGCCAGAAGAAGCCTCCATACAGAGTCAGGAGAGCTCACTGGTCCCATGTCTGCATTACTTCTGGGTGCCATACTGGCTTAGTCCAGGCTGGGATCCAGCACTGAGCATGACTGGCGTGGTGCTGGCCATAAGGGCTGCATCAACAGAGATCCTGAGGTACGGAGAGGCCTTGTACTGGTGAGGGTGTCGCCAGCAGCATTGTCCTGGGATCTTTGGTGTGCTGAGTGTACTGCTCTGCTCAGCTGAATGTAAAGAGAAGAGCTACCCACAGTCTACATTGCTCCCCAGGCACCACTGATCATGGTGGTCTCCACACAGAGGATGATAGTTCAGTAAAAGCTGTTGCATTCTGTGTGCAGCTGCTCACTGTAGAGCATCTCATCATGCCTGCGTTGGCCTGTGCTGCCTCAGGTGTAAAGTCTGCCAACACAGAGGCGACTGCTTCGTGCTGTTGCATTGTGTCTGTACATCTCTGATGACACCGACAGCACGATACCTGCCAGAGACAGTACCAGTGATCAGAGACAGGCTCATCCCAACTCATTAAGAGCCTTTTAGGGAGTCCAAGTCCTAGGTGAAGTGGGGGGGGTGCTTAGGCTTTTGTGATGGAGGAAGCAGTTCAACAATAAATGAGGCACATACAGCTCTCTTCTAACTTGCAGCTGCTCCTGGTCTGTAACCTACTTTTCTTTTCCTCCTGCTGCTCATTCAACTAAGAGCTCTCTTCTAACCAGAGAATTTTGAAGGGACCATTTCCTGGTGTAAAACCACTACGCATGGGAGGGAGAGTAAGAAGCCTTTCTTACAGCTAGTCACAGTGGTCTGGCTCAGACCTGGGGTGGATTTCACCAGCACGTCAGCCCCCATGCCAGGAGCAGCTGTCTGATGTAGTTAGTGCAAGACCAATGGCGAATCTCACAGGCAGGATGCAGCAACAGCCTGGCAGTTGGCAGCAGACCTGGCATGTAAATTGACCACAACACAGTGTGGTGTTGCAGCATGGAGGGAAAATGCTGAGGGGAGCAAGGGAGACACCTGCACTAGACAAAGAGCATCTTAACAGTCAGATTTCTGAGATCAGCACTAGGGGAGGTCACACACAGCCAGTAGCAAGCATGCAGCTGCTTGACGAGGAGCGAGGTGTTGAACAGGGCTGCTCCAGGATACCTGTGCAGGGGAACAGGCCTCTGTGACATGTCTCTGCAATGCGGGAGCAAAAGAGCCATCTTTGCTGTATAGTCATAGTTCACAGGTGGGACAGGTCTGGCTTGTACCTACTCCCATCTCAAACAAAACCAGGGTGGTTGCATGAGCATCCCTGGTCAAGAGCTGCTGTCAGAGAGAAGAGGGGTTCAGGAAATTTTCTTTTCCTGCCACTGCCTAAGGGAAAGCTAAAGGCACCAGCTCCTTTGGTAAGTTTGCAGAGCGCTCTTGAGACAAATAAATTATCTGAAGTGTCCAGTTCACTCGAGACACCACAGTGCCCTGAGATGCTGCTTGTCAATGCTCCCCCACCAAGTGACAGCACTATGTCCTCCCCTCCTTCCACCCGCATCACTTGTGAGGCTCTGCAGGGCAGCTAGAAATGACTGTTCCAGCTCCTGACGAGCTTGTGCTCATTAGTGAAGAGGCATGAAAACCACCAAGTCCAGTGGGCCCATGCTGTTGCCCCCATCATGCACCCAAGGTCAAGGCAGTGTTGTGTGGATGCGTTGACAAGAGGTGCTGGCCACAGGCCCTGCACGCTTCAGTAGCTAGTCTCCCTGCTGGAGTGTGCTGAGCAGGGAAAACTTGTTTAATGCATAATTAATTGAGCTACTGTTATTAAATATTAAGCTTTCTCATTTTTGTGGTTTTTACTTCAGACAAGGGTTATTTCCCCCACTACCAGCCTTCCTGTACTCATGTACAGCTGTGCCAAGTCACTGAGAGGATATGGGACCGGCCAGTGTCCCAGTACGCCGTGAAATGAGGCTGAGCTGTTTTGCTGATGAGCTATAAGTGAGCTGGAGGCTCAGCAGCAGTGAGTAGAGGTTGCTGGGCCTCAGTGTATTTCTCCTGGGCACTGAGCAGCACAGATGTCCCCTGTACCTGCCATTCACCTGCTGTTGCTGACTCCTCTTGGGCATGGGGCCATGGATGGTGGTATGCAGTGAGAAGTGTAGCTCTCCGTGTCAGGTGAAGACATGTGCTCCCCTGCAAATACCTCCAGCTCCACGCATTTGTCAGCATCGGGGGGTGATGCTGGCCAAAGCCAAAAGCCTGGTGTGTCACAGCCAGCTGCAGAGCAGCCCCTGGGGCCAGGCAGCTGGTCCTGTGTGGGAGGGAGGCTCCCAGTGCTATGGCAGATGGTGCTTTCGTCTACATCTTCATGGAGTTGTTTAGGGTGAAAAAGACCTTTAAAATCAGGAAGTCCAACTGTTCATCTCTTTGTCTTTCAATTTCTGAACCTCTGCAGTGATGACTGAAGGCTAATGGGATTTCTGTTCTCGCCCCATTTCTTCTTTGCAGGTGCCAGTGTCCCCAGTTGCCCGAATATCTCAAGTTAGTTTTAACTCCTGTATTTATCTATTGACACCTTTTGCTTTTTTTTTTCCCCTTTTTCTCTCGTCTCTGTAATTTTTGTTTCAATGTCATGGAGGTCACCCTCACTCACAGTGGACTGTATAATGGCAGTGATTTAACTTTCTGACGTGGTTTGTGGGGCCAGGCTGGGGTACTGTTTGCACGGCACTACAGCTGCTCACCACAGTACAGAAAGGATGGCCCAGGTGCTAGACTGCCAGAATGCTTGGGGCAGCCCTTCTTCTGCTCGCTCCCAGGCCTCCTGCTCCCTCAAAGTGCTGTGCCAGGCTCTGTTGTGGCACCGGGCCTGCAGTTGGCCCTGCATGGGGACAGATAGCCTTGGCCATTCTGGAAGGATGGCCAGCTAGACATTCCTAATGGACAAATTGAAGGGTGATGTGCAGGCCAGTGGTTGAACACACTCTCTTCCTACCTCAGGCAGACTGGCTTCCCTAGGCTGCGTCGGTCGCCTGTGCCATGCAGTTATGCAGAACAGATGCCAAGGGATGTTGCTCTTCTCTGAACTGCCACACAGTTGGTTTGCCTGGCAGTGCTGGTGCCAGAGCCTCAGGTACAGAACACAGGGACTTACTGCTTTAGCAGGTTGGATGGAAAAGTACAGGACCATGGGTGTAACTGCCCCTTTATCTCTTGTGAGTTTTGAGTTCACTCTTCAACAACCATAAAAGTGTGTCCTTCCTACTGCTTCATGTATGAGGCATCTGCATGTGCACACAGGAATGGGACAAGTATCTATGATGGATGCTTCCCACAGGAGCCAAGACCTTTGCAGAGTCTACAGCCCTGCAGGCACTGTGAGGCTTCTGAACCCTTCTAGCCTGCTGGAGAACTCAAGTCATTTTGCTAGAACCATTAGAAAAGTATGGTAGTGTGTGCAGATTTCCTCTGTAGTGTCCTCTGCTGTCAGTGGCAGCTGTTCTAGGTTCACCGCAGTCAGTCACCAACCACCTCTTTCTCCTCATCTGTTCTCGGACCTCTTTTGTTGCTGCAGCAATCCTTGTGGCCAGCAAAACTGAAGTTTGAAGAGACTCCCTTGTATTTCTCAGCAGAGATGAGTGTCTTCAGCTCTGCTGTGTTCCATGCCATGGCTCTGCATGGCATGGGTTAAGCACGTACTGTGGCGATGTTCCAGCCTGTCACTTCCAGCCTCACGCTTGGTCCGCACTGTTCTCCTTATTGAATTGCTCATCAGTAACAGCTCTGCACTGCAAAGGCCACTCCTGAGCTACTGCCTTTGGAGCTCTGGCACCAGTGAGGAAATTGTGCAGAAATCAGAGCATCGTATTTGTGAACCTGCTCAACCACCTCAGGGATCCTGACGGGTGAAGCGGTAGACAGAGAACTGTTTGCTGGAGTGCCTTAGCACAAGGCAGAAGAAGAATCTTTCTGTCTCCATCTGTCTGTGTGCTCTCAGGCCATCCAGGGATAGCTCTGCGCTGTCGAGTGACAGAAGGATGTGTGTTGGATCGGGTCTTGCCTAAATGCAGCAATGTCAGATGCTTTTGGCAGAGGCGTGAGGAGCCCTGCCGTGAAGCGGCTGTGGTGTAACACTTCCATGTTAACACCTAGTGACTTCGTCACCACTGTGCAAAACGCACGTACTCCATGTGGGGAGTGCTCCATCACCTCAGCAGCCCATCACTGCCATCTGTGGCAGCATTCAGGCTCCTGAGCGATTGAGAAACTCCTGGCCATGCTCCAGCCTATCTCCCTGAGTGTGAATCAACAGCTTCAGCCTATTAATAATCATTATTACCCACTTGGGTTTCTGGAAAACCCACAGAGCAGCCAATGGAGTCACGAGCCTTGGGATTTGCGTGAGACAGACTTGGGATGAGACATTTCACAGCTACGTTCCTGCCAATTCACCATCTCGGCTTCAGAGAAAGAGGTTGTGATGGTTTAGTTTCAAGTCCCAGGGACCTGTTACGGTTTCTCCCAGTCCCACATGAGCACCTCCACAGTACCCTGTGTGGGACCCGTGAGATCCCCTGCTCCAGGCCTCTTCCCAGAGCTGCACTTGGGCTGTGCCCAGGATGAGCCGTGGTGTGCATCCCAGCTTTAGACTGAACAAGACTTCTGCCATGGCTGGCACTACATCCCAGCTCTTGGCAGCCTCACAGAAGCTGCTGTAGGGCACATCACTGCATGTGGTGCCTTGCACGAGCCAGTCCAGTGAAGCTGGATTTTGGGCCCTGGAGCTGGCTCTGCCTCCGGAGAGCACTGCAAAGCACTGAGTTACACAGCCGCAGGCAGAGCTGCTCCTCAGCTCTCACAAAGTTGTTCAGTCTCCAGCCAGGGGAGCAACTGTTCCTCCATGGGGCCCTCTCCTTCTTTCTCTAGCTCCCTAGGGGCTGGGGCAGCATCTGCCTCTCCAAAAAGCTGTGCACGTACAGCAGGTCTGTGTGAGTTTTCTCCATTACTGGGGGGCAAGCAAGAGGATCAGCCACAGCTCTTGGCAGGATGAGCTCCAGAAAATCAGTGTGTTCAACTTCAGCCTGTGCCGGCACCTGGGAAGTACATTGACAGCGTGTCCTCGGCACGTTCCTGCCGGGGGCTTGCCCGAGCCCCTGCCCGCTGCGTGGCCTGCCCTGTGTGCCCGGTGGCTGTACTGTCTGAGCATGCTCACCTGGTCATGCACATTACCTTTCTGTTTTGTTTCACCAAACCATGTGCTCCAAGAGTGCGTGCAGCATGCCCTGTGATCTCGCAGACTTCCCATCCATCCCACCTAGTGCTTTACATGGTCACACATGTCTGCCTTGCACCCACTTCTCAAGTTTGCTGTGCACATGCTGTTGTGGAGCCTTCCTTAGCCCTGCAGAGCCATAACCACTTTTCTCTCCCTTGTCTTCTCCTTGTCTCACTTGCAGGCATGCGCGACCACCCGCCTATTCCCGTGACAGACCTCTCAGATAACATTGACAGGCTGAAGGCCAATGATGGGCTGAAGTTCTCCCAGGAGTATGAGGTGAGCGTGAGAGTATATGGGGCGGCTGGGGCAGAGGGATGCTGGCCAGGACCCCCAGCAGAGAGGGATTGAAAGCTGAGACGTGCCTCCCCCACACCAGCAGTGCCTGTGCGGGCCCTGAGCCAGACCTGGGTGCCTGCCAGCTCTTCCTGCCAGCCCCAGAGTGGTGGGAACTTGCCTTGAGCAGTTGAAGCATGGCTTGTACTGGGAAAAGGCCTTGCAGCTGAATAAGCAGCAGCCCACCACGCTCCCACCATGGTTATGGTCTTGCGAGTGAATGGGAGCTCATGTCTACTGATGTGAGCTATCGCTGTTTGTTCTGCTCCTCTGGGGCTGCCCTCCATGACATATTTCAGTCAACAGCATGCTGTGCTCCTTCACTGCCATCTGCATTCAACACTTTGCTTTCTGTGCCATCCTCTACTGGCAGCAAACACATGTTTGGGTTTTCACTGCTGCTTTCCCCATCTAATCTCCTCTTGCACACTGCTGGACTGTGCTGGCATTAGCCTGTGCCATGCACACTGCCAGCAGAAATGCCTAATGTCCTACTGCCTGGACCAGTCCCAGCAACCCTCCCCACATGGAGCCCTCTCTCCCTGTGTCCTGCAATCCTGAGATGCAGATTCCACTGAGCTGCTGAATCACAGTAACCCTTCTCCATATCTCTGCTGGAGCCCCAGGACAGGTAGTGTCTGCATCCACTGCTAATGCTGCCTTTGCACACAGACATGTGCTGGCCTTTTGGTGAATTCTCTCAACCCTGTACTGCACCTCTCCCACCCAGCCCAGCTCCTTCCATTCCTGTCCTCTGAGGACAACGTGCCAGGAGGTGCACATATGGAGGGGAAGGGCCTGTACGAGGGCCGCTTGCCTTTCTCACCCCTTTCCAGGCTGAGTGATTAGGTTGAAGACATGTAAAGGTGGGGAAAGTTCCTCTGCAGCTGAGAGAACGGCAAAGGCAAGATGATGTTTTCCTGTGCTCACATGCAAGACCCTCTTGAGCCGCAGGGGATTGGTAAATAAACCCTCCACTAGTATTACAGTGGGAATAAATTCAGCAAATGTCCTTTGCATGTGTTATCACTTCTGTTTGAATTGTTATCTGCTGGTGCCTGTGGCCTCCCCTTCCTGCAGCATTCTTACCCTGATTTATGAGATGAGATCAGAACAATTGCCATGAGGTAGGATTATATATGCCAGGGAAGACATTTATGTTGAGAAGGTGAGGGATGAATTCCAGCTGGTTCAAAGGGTGCATTGTGTGCATCTGAGGACAGCGTAGAGCTCCTTTTTGCTTCAGGATGCCAAGTGGAGAGCTTTGCCATCCCTCTGCCTGCTGCTGTCTAGGCCAGAGCAGAGATGAGGTTTCACCAGCTACAGCATTACATTACAACACGATTCCCTCACAGTTACGTGTGTGTTCATGTGTGTCCTGCCAGTAGTACCCTGTGTGCAGTCATATCTGTCTGCCTTGGGCTCTTTGTTGTTAAGTCCGCCTGAAATATCGAGCAGAACTGTCCACTGTACTTGGGGCATCCTGTGCTGCGCTGCACAGTTGGGATTCAGCTGGATCCAGTGTCTGCACTCCCATCCTCACACCAGCCGGTGCCAGTTGGAGCCTGCAGCATGACACTGAGCTGTGGGAACTGCTTCAGAAAAAAATAAGCATTAAGTAAATTCTTTTAGCTGTTTTCCTGAGCCTCTCTCTTCTCATTTCTCTTTCTTTAGAGTATCATGGCTGGCTGAGAGCACCAATCAGTTGCACTTTTTATGTTGAAGCAGCTATTAAGTAGCTGATTGTCGCATGTAATTTTTTCCCTGGATTCCGCTGTGTTTGACTCCTTGTCAGCTAGAAATTACTGAACGTGACATGCTCAGATGGTGTTTGACACTAGGATGGACCTGAAAGCAGAATGGGTTGCCCCTTGTTGACATGGAGGGGGATCAGTGTAGTCATTTCCCATTTGAAATGCCAGTGAGAAAAATCCTGGACTGGGTTTGCAGAGAACAGCAGCTGCCTGTGCAGGATCGCTGCATCAGTGGGTCTGGTCTCATCCTGGCCTCTGTGTGTGTGGGTTTGGCAGGGCGACAGCTCCCTTTGGGGCCTGTGGTGAGAGGGCACAATGGGCCTGGCATGTGCTGCTGAGTAAGGAATCTACAGAGTGGATGCAGAAATAGTGGTGGTGGGAGGGGAGCAGCCTATGCAGCCCCTGGGGAACCTGAGAGGCAGGAAACAACACCTCAGCAAATCCTGTGCAATTGCAGTCATTAAGTGATGACACAATCCCACCACTTGCCCTGGGACTGATTGAGCCCCAGACCTACACAGCTGAGGGTGACCCAGTGCTCTGAAAGATGGAGAGCCTGACCCTGTTCCCTTCTGTGCTGCTGACCCAAGCATAGCACAGCTGAGCAGGGAAAGCCAAGGGAGGACGGCATCACAGACGAACCCCTCCAAGGCCCATTTGCTGTGTGATTGGGCTTTGGAATAGTTGCATTTTAAGTGTTTTTGCAGAGCAGCCTGGCAGCCTAATATCTCTGTGGGGTGCAGGGCTGTTTATAGATGGCTCACATTCCAGGAGCAGTGGCATCCCAGGCAGAGAGCAAATATTTAACAGCACTTTCGACCACTGAGGCCAGCTGGCCAGAGCCATCAGTCTGGCACTTGCTTTGGTTGTGCGATAGCAGGGTAGCACAGACGCAGGTCACGCAGAACGAGACCTGTCAGCAGCTTCCTGCACACCTGCGAAGGGAGAAGGGAGGGTGGTAGAGATTTTTCAGAGCTGTCTGGCTTCCATTCTTGCAGGTGAGAGCACAAATACTATTGCTCACACTAGTTTGCTAATCCACATGGCCCCATAGCTTGTGTGGCAAAGCCAGCACCAAGAGAGCTGTGCACTTGCTGCTGCGAGAGCAGGTTCCCGAGCTGCAGGTTAGCCCTCACCTGAAACAGGCAGGGACTGATCCCAGCTGGATCTGCTGGTACAGGAGAGGTTGTACTGCTGGGAGCTGAGCCAGCTGCTCTGGCATGGGGCATAGCACAGCCCCACCACGCACTCCTCAGCACACAGTAGAGCTGGGGGAAAGTGGGGTGCAGGGGCCCGGCAGCAGCTCCTGGCCCGACCACACTGGGAGAGTATTTCATTTTTAGCGTACAGTGAGAGCTACAGTGACTTTAGAGCGTGGGATTAATGGAATTAAATAAGTAAAAGGGAGGCTGAGTCCTTAATTGTTTATATGAGGGCTGTGGCGAGTGCTGCAGCTGTGTTGGAGCTCCTCCTGTGGGCCACCTTCCCCTGCTGCAGCCTGTGAGCGTGGGGCAGGACCCGCACTGCTCTCATGAGTGTGTGCACACACCGCATCTCACACTGTCACTGGGGGATCCAACAAGCCGAGCGCTGACATCCCCTGTGCTGCTGTTAGCAACACAGGACAGACAGGCCTCAGTCAGGGCTGGTTCCTGCTTCTTCATGGCTGCTGCTATTTCTGGGTTAGATCCTGCATCATCTTCCCAGGGGAGAATTTTTCCTTTATGTCCCAATTGCAGCTCATGGCCATTGTGACTGGTGCCCTGTCCCTCTGGTGTGTCACGGCAGTGGATGGCCCCTGGGAGCAGAGCAGGCTGGAGGTGGTGAGAGCTGGCAACTGATAGTGTTCATCCTTGGTAACCTTTAGCTCTGCGTGAGACTCGACTATACTCATCCTGTGTAATGTGGAGGCTGCAGCACCTTCCTCACAGTTTTCTATGGAAAAAACCATGGCTGAGCTGCCCCAACCCCAAATTTGCTTGTATGTCCCTTGAAGCTACCAAGGCTGTTGGATCTCCCATGCCTGCAGCCCTGGCAAGGCAGCTTAGGCAGCAGGAGAGGTGCTTGTCCTTGGGGCCAGTAAGCCCAAGAGGTGCTGGACCAGGATCTAGGTAGAACCCAGGGGAGCCATGTGGTTTGGGTTTAATGGGCTAATCAGGAAGCTGCCTGGCAGGCACGCAGCATTCACGTTCCGGTAATAAGAATAATAGGACTGAAGTGCTGCCAGCGATTGATTCAGGATCACATTAGGTCTTCATTTGAGACACAGCACAGATTGACAGTGGTCAATGCCTGTGCTAATGGGGTCGATTTCACATGAGGCCAGAAACAGCACCCAGCCCCACATCTTCCCACCCCATGCCCCTGGGCTGTTGGGCAGCACAAGGCTATGGCCACCCAACAACTTGGCTGCCTTGGCCACAGCCAGCGAGCTGCCATGCTGCCCTGGAGGTCTGCCATGCTGCCCTGGAGGTCTGCCTGCCCAGACTGCCAAGCAGAGTGATTTTGGAGCTGCACTGAAGAAGGAAAACAGCAAACCCAAGGTGGACTGTATCTGAGAGAAACTGGCAGCCAGGGATGTTTTCAAGCATTTGTGAAGTGCTCTTGAGTCTGTCAAGGAAAGATCCTTTTTCCAATCCCCTTTCAGTGGTGTGGCTCTGTTTTTATGTTGATGTCAGTAGCAGCAGGGATCCTGGAACTGTGTTGGAGAGGTTTCTCCTTGCTGGGAAGGAGTTGTTCTACTAATTGGTCTTTTTCTTCATTTACACTTGCGGTCTTACAATATCTCCTCTGTCACTTTAAAGCAAAATGAAACTAAAAGTGTCGTGGTGCTTAAGGTTGGTTCTGGCTCATTTCCTTCCAATCTCCCAGCCCTTCTGCTTTCTAGGAAAAATTAGTTGAAAAGTGTTTTCTCTGATCAAGTTTTGGGATGAAGCAATGATTCCCATGAGCCCCAGAAAGGAACAAGAGCAAACTCTCAGTGCCCAGGCAGTTGTGAAGCAAGGTGGGAAGGCAAGGCTGCCTTAGTACAGGGCTGCAGAACATCACTGGGAGAAGGGGCAAGACCTGCCAACCACCTCTCTATAAGGGCTTCAACTGCCCTCCAAGCGGCCTATCATCCTCCCATTTATTTACTCATTTGTTTGCTTTAAAGGTGGGAACAGGTGTACATTAATTCATCACCAGAGTTTAAATTAAATCATTTTACTTCTAAATGAGTCGCTAATTTGCAGGAGTATTTAATTAGAGCCTCTCTGCACTCAGGTGCTGTATTACTTCTGACTTTCTCACCTGTTCACCCTCTTAAGAGGCTGCTGCTGATTAGACCATTTCTGCAGATCCTCATTGCACATCAAAGCAATTAACCCTAATGGCAGCACCTTGATGTGCCTTCTCTCCCCCAGAAAATAATCCCTTCCACTGCTGTGCCAGGACACTGACTTGCTGTGCAAAGCACGCTGCACCCCACAACTTCAGCAGCCCTGCAGCCTTTTGGCAGTGATTTGCAGTATAGATCCAGCACCAACAACTGCCCTGAGCTCTTCCTGCTTCTGCTGTGAAGGGAAGACTCACTCCAGCACTCACCTGTACTGGGTGAAAGAGTGTGCACAAGATGCAAGCAGGGCTGGTGCTTTCTTGTGTGGTTCCTCAGTGGCAAAAAAATGCTCCCTCAAACCTTCAGGGCCAGTCTCAGCTCCACAACCACCTCTGTGGATGGACTGCCTGTGCAGACTAAGGCCACCTGTTTGGAAAAGTGTTATTTGTGTGTTCAATTGTTGGTGGGTTTTCCTCCTTATGTTGGCTTGATCTTTAGTCCAGATTAATTAGACCAGTGTCAAAACCGCTCCTACTCACCTCTACTACAAACAGAAAAGTCCTCATGCATTTTGTTCCTCCTGCTTTTCCATGCCTCTGTTCATTTCTGTTGCTCTTCTCCAGTTCAGACCCAGATTAGGTGGGCGGTGGTTGTCCCTGCCATATCCAGAGTGCTGAGTCGGTGAGCGGCTTGTTCTGCAAACAAAATCCAGGTGCCTGAAGGAAATTAAGTGCCCTGGAGAGCTATGAGCTGTGCTGGGATGTTTTTGTGCTGGGCAGAAGAATGTGCAGGGGCTGTGGCAGCCAGGCCAGTGGGTTTTTCAGCCAGAAGCAGTGCTTGCGGTCTGTACTCCCACTCCCACCATCCCCACTGCCTTGCCTCTGAGTGCTGCTGCTGCCTGCTTATTACACTGATAATAGAAAATTACAGGTTTTCTGTAGGAAATGTCTATTTACATCCTACATTTCCCGAACTGCCTATTAGCATCCCTGTGATGTCACATCCTCCTGCGCGTTTTCGTCAGTGCTGGCCCCTCTGCCTGCGGGCAGCCTGCCTGCTGCTGTAGGGATGGCTGGCACCGTGGGCTGCGCGAGGAGATAGACAACTGCTGCGTGCCCAGCACTGGCCCTCACCCTGCACGTGCCACACACCTCTGGGGGCTGCTGCAGCGATGCAGGCAGGGTTTGCGCTCTGTACCTGAGCTGGGTGCCTGAACTCACCGTCGGCTGCTTGGGAAGTACCCACTTGGCAGGGAACAGTGACAGGTGGCACCTTGCACACAGACGGTGGTGGATGGGGCTGAGCAGAAGGATAGTGAGGGATACTCAGATCAGCCCAGTCAGGGAACTGAGCTTCCCAGCTCAGCCTTTTACTCACAGCTGATCCAGAGCTGATGGACTCGCAGGCATTTGACTGCCTGAGAAACCTCCTGACATGGCTCTGTGCCAAGCAATGAACAAGGATGCCTGTAGAGACAATAGTGTGCAGTGCTTCCCCAGCCTGTTTGCTTAGTATTTTTTCCTGTGAGCCAGCAAAGCTTCAAGGACTCTGAGCTGGAGCATGATTTTAAGAAGATTTTGGCTGCATTGGTAATTCTGGGGGAGGGGGGTTATGGGATGACTGATCTCTGCAGGCAGGCTTGCCCAGGACTCCATGTACAGAGCAAGTCCCTGCATTGGGCAGTTATCTTACCTGAGTGCCTCACGTACCTCTCAGACAGGTCATACCAGCTCAGAGGGGTGTTTTGCAGATGGTCTTTTTTCACCTTGTTTTGTGCACACACAAGAAGGGCTTTGGGATGGGACTGTCTGGCCATGGCTCTTGGGAACAGCATTGGGCATGCGAGGCTGTGGATGCAGGAGAGACTGGGGTCTGTGCTTTTCAGGCAGCTGCAGTGTTTGCAGGCCAATGGCCAAGATTTATAACCACGTCTCTTCTCCAGGTTTATAGTTCCTTGTCACTCTATTAACAAGAGATGTTTACATTGCATAAGTAGCTGGAGCAGCAGATAGTAACCTATCAATTTTCATGAGTATTTCCTGGCGAAAGTTCATAGGATGTCTTGCAGGACACTAATACCCAAAGCTCCTGGGGCACAAGACATCCAGGGCTTGCTGTATTTCAGGAGTCTGCAGTTCAACAGCTAATAAAACCGCTAGGTCAGGAACTGCACAGTCAGTTCTCTGTGGAGTCCTGGCATGAGACCAAATTTCTGCTGATAGGTAGCTCCAGAGAAAAGGATGAGCACGCAGCAAGAGTGGAGGCACATCTGCAGCAGCCTGCCCTAGTGAAGGTCTTCTTTGCCTGCAGGTCATGGAAGCCAGGTCCCACTGGGGACTGGGTTTCAGTGTGGTCTGTCTTGATGCTGCTGGGGACACTGTGTAGGGAGATGCAGATTTCCTGACTGAAATGCATGTGTGCTGCAGCGTTCTGCTGTGCTGTAACTGCTCCTGCCCTCTCTTTCTTTCCGCAGTCCATTGACCCTGGGCAACAGTTTACCTGGGAGAACTCCAACCTGGAAGTGAATAAACCAAAAAATCGCTATGCAAACGTGATTGCCTATGACCACTCACGTGTCATCCTGACCTCCATCGATGGTAAGAGTGACTACATAGTGAGCATCCCAGCAAGTAGCTGAATGTGGCAGTAACAGGGGATTGTTATTCTTCCCCTGTTCACAGTTGAACAGAGGCAGACATCAAGGAACATATCCAGTATTAGCATGAGCAAATGTTTGTACTGGCTAGCAAAAAGAGAGAAAGGGCTTTGTAGGGCTTCCTCTGCTTTCCCAATTCTCAGAGCTGTGCGCCCATGGGGTTGCTTCTTGCTGCAGCTGGTGCTAGCAGGGACTGTCCCAGCAGCTTCCGTTGTCACTACTGGCTCCAGCGAGTGACTTCAGTGGCCTTCCTCTGAACATGGTGGGACATGTCAGTGTCACTTGCTCCCAAGTGCCCAGAGCTACACAAGATAAGGGATGCCTCTTCCCCAGGAACATCAGGCTTTGCATGAGACATGTACTCCATGAGAGATGCAATGGGCCCTGGTGTTCATAGCACTGACCCCTGTGTCTCCAAAAAACAGCTCCACATCCCTGGAGTCTGGTCTAATACATTATTTTAGTGCCTGCTTTGCAGTCCCCATGATGCAGAGGATCTGGTGCTCTGGTACTGAAGCCCAGGCTCATCTGTTCTCACTTTTTAATAAATGAGCACCCAGCTCTGTACACCAGAACCAAGCCCAGTCATGAAGAGGAAGCTAATTCAATGCACACTTGCTTGAGGAAGAGTCTGGGGCCCAGCTTTTTGTACTGGCCCTGCAGTCTGTAAGGTCCTTTTCTGGTGATCTTAGAGTCTTTTCTAATGCTAATGCACCGCTCATCCTCTGCCTGTAGGTCCCTCCAAGCCAGCCTTGATAAGCAGCTGCAGCTATGCAAAGGCCTGATCATGGGCAAATCCCTTAGATAGCTGTTGAGTGAGCCCATGGGGGAATCCTTTTTTTTCCACCTTGACTCAGTTCTGTGAGTAATATCTATGCCTTTCTGGGAACTGTTCCCAAAGCATCCTGCCAGGACTCTGGCACCCATGCCAAAGGACCGGGCACTGCACTCCAGCTGCTGCCACTCCCCAAGAAGCATCAGCGCTTCTGTTTCTGGTAGAGACTGCTGGGACCTGTAGAAAATTCCCGGGGACAAAAGAGTGAGGAGGAGACCCTCGGCTTGATTTCCTTTCTCTAATGAAATGCAGATGCCCTCTTCTTGGGAGAGGAGATTCCTGCTGCTTTCCCGCCTGGCAGCCCATGCTGAGCAGGATTTGGGAACTCAGCCCCAGGACTCTGCTTTGCCACATTTATTTTAGTAACTGTGTTTGCATTTTAAAGGCCTTTACAGGGAAGTCCTTTCCACAAAGTAGTGAAGGCAAAGCAGGAGCTGAAGCAGCCTCTGCCAGCAGGCAGCAGAGGGGGGTCTCACACTGAGGAGGTTTTCAGTGGTGATGGGAGAAAAGTCTCCTGCTTCTGCGAGGTACTTGTCCCTGCAGGAGGGATGGGAGGACATCCCTGCCTGACATCACCTGCTAACAAAGACAAGCTAATGAAGCAGTTTCATTTTTAAAAGGTGCTGTAAGACCATAACAAATAGCTGGTGAATTTAAGACAATTACTGTAATCAGTTGCTTGGGGCCAGACAGCTCCTCAGTATTCCTGACTGAATTTCGCTTTGTGTGCTGGTGGCAGCTGTCTCTCTGCTTTGGTGCTGCCTGCTTGTTGCATTAATGTGGGAGTTACAAAGAAGTCTCCTTTGTTCAAGCACCACCCCTGTTGTTTGCAGGGTCCCTGTCAGAGATTCTGGCGTCACCCCTGAGACTTGTCAAAAGGCTTGCGAACATGCCAGCCTCTTACCCTGCCTGCGTGGCCCTGCAGAGCCATGGACACAGGGTCCCGGGCAGCCCCTGCAGTAACACTTTACCCTCTTTCTCCACAGGGGTCCCAGGCAGCGATTACATCAATGCCAATTACATCGATGGGTATCGGAAGCAGAACGCCTACATTGCTACGCAGGGACCTCTGCCAGAAACCCTCAGCGACTTCTGGAGGATGGTGTGGGAACAGAGAACAGCAACTATAGTCATGATGACCAGGCTGGAGGAGAAGTCCAGGGTACAGTGTGTGCTTCCTCTCTTTTCTGGAGCTGCTGTGTGGGAGTGGGAGAGAGGGATGGGAACACTTTGCAGCATATGGGCCTCCAGCGAGATGCAGGACCAGTGGTGGGGCTCACTGCTGCAGGTGCCCCAGCAATGCCTTGTAGAAGTAAACCCATGGGGCAAAACCGTGTGTCACTGTGCTGCTTGTTAACCCATGTGTTGCCTGCCGTTTCCCTGCCCACATCACTTGAGCAAAGGGAGAAAGGAAAGCTCTGATGGGAAGTGTTAACAGTCCCTGAAAGCCTGGGAGCTGTGTCCTAGAAGCTGTGAAGCTGCAGTGGGTGGGTGGTATCAGCAGCATCCTACAGCCTGACAGGACTCTGGCGATGCAGGGGAACAGCTGACAGGGTCTCACTGCAATAATAAGACTAATTTGTGCCTTGTCCAATGACAACATGTATAAACGATCGGCTCATACTGCCAAGATTAGATACTCTGATGTAATAAATGCAAAGCTGCCTGCAAACTGTGGGGAAGGCAGGAGGTGGAGAGGAAGGAGCTGGAGCCCTTGCTGCAAATGATGTTTATGGTGTCTCGTGACAGACATTCTCACTCAGGCTGTGGAGCAGGAGTTTCTACACTGTGACCGCAGTCTTCCCATCCATGCTTAGATGCACCCTTTGGGCAAAGCCTGCCCAAGCAGGACTAGGCTTCTGCCTCTCGTGATTCAGTGTGTTCCTAAAAGTAAAATTGTAGCATGAGCATTCATACTAGCAGAATATTTTAGTGTTGCCATGCCAACCACAGAAGGGCCTGTGTGCTCAAGCTGTGAGGCACTGGCTATTTTTAGCCCAATAAGCTTGTTCTTGAGAAGGAGAAACTGTCAGGTTTAGGTTTAGTTAAAACTTTAGCCTGCACACTCTCCCTCTGTTTCAGGCTTTACTATGAAAATGCTCATGGAGTGTCCTAGCCCACTCTGGCTGGGAGGAAGCAGCTGGAACAACAAGCACTGTGGCAAAACAGATCTGCTTTTCCTGCATGTACAGAAGCAGGCTTTGTTCATGGGCTTCCCTGGCTCTGCAAACACCCTGAAGCCTGCCGGGTGCAACAGTGCTTCTCGGTGACAAACTACATCTAGACTTCCAACCCCAGCTCTGCTCTGCAATTCCTGTGGTGTGGCTTTGCCTGCTCTGTCCCATGGTTGCCATCACCCGCCCAAGCCCAATTAGGAGCATAAATTAATCTGAGCTGTGCTGACTTTGCACATGGCTAAGAAAGATCAGAAGGTGCTGAACCACTGCTCTCTGCAGCTGTGGGTTATATGGGGACTTCTTTGTGCCTTTGCATTTCAGTGACGGCGCATCATTTAAAGTATGAGGAAAAGTCTCTTTAGGTTGCCAAGAAAATCCATGCCCAGAGTCCCGACTCACTTAACTTCTGGGCTGCTTAGTTACAGGAAGGCATTCCAAGGTGCCAGTTTCTCAAAGGTAAAGAGTTTGCCTTGACCCCACAGGCTCTTGTCTTTGCCTGAGATGCCTGAACTGATGAACCGTGTGTTACCTCCCCACAGCACACTCGTTGTGGTGTCATCTGCAGTTGCCTCCTGCAGGCTTTTGTCCCAAGTACAGCGTATGTGGTCAGGTTTTTGGTGACGTGACAGGCACTGTGAATCCCTGTCATGGGCAACTGGTGACCAGAGCCCTCAAAGAAGCTGCAGACAGCCTGCCTGACTGGGTGTGCTGCCCCCAGCCTCTAGGTTGACCCAGCTGGACTCAAACCTCAGCATTTGCTCCCCGACACTGCCTGCCCAGGACCTACTGGCTCTTTGGTACGTTCACAGCACTAGTGAGAATTGCATGGTTTCCTCAGGCACTGTGGAGACAGCAGATTGCCAGGGAAGGCAGTGAGGAAGCTGGGCCACTCCTGAGTCAAACCAGCCCTGCACAGCACAGGCTTCACTGGAGGTGTTTGCTGGACCCTGTAGGTGCCTCAGAGTACCCAGATACAGAAGGGCCCTTGTGGGGAGCTGGGATGTGGACTGGCAGCAGATTATTTTCTGGGTTGTTGTTTGGGATTTTTTTGGTTGGATTTTCCAGCATCTTCCAAGACAGGATGGCTTTCGGTCACCTCCCTGCTCTGCTTTTCCTCACGCCCCTTTGCTGTTTTCTAGACCTCACTCAGGACCACAGGTCTTTGGGACCAAGGAAGATCCAAGTCAGTGCCTGTTGCTCCCCACTTTCAGCATAAGTCACTGTTGCAGAGTTTACTCCACTCCAGACCCTTCAGACCTCATGTGACGCAACCTTTGGGTCCCTGCAGCACTGCTGCCTGCTGATGCTCACACTGCTGTGGGACAGCACTGCTCCAGGCAGTCACACATGGCACAGCATTACCCATGGGTGACCTTGTTGAAGGTCCCCTTGCCCAGGGGCTTTGGCTCAGGCACAGGACTGTGTCTCCAGCTGTGGAGGCAGGGGTGGGCAGCGGGGCCTTATGGCAAGCTGCCCAGTGCAGAGCAGGCTCTGCCACTTTGCAAGCAAGCTCCCCATGTCCCCTCAGCAGTGTTGTGTGTAGATAAGCCAACCAAGACCGGCTTCAGCTTTGCAGCCCTGTAGGGGTGACACTGCTTTAAAGGGCTCCTGAGCTGCAGGGGGGGAAAAAAAAATCTTTAAAGAGCATCAGCTTTTATGGTCTGCAATTTCAGCTGGCATGATGGTCCAAATCATCCTCCCTTTTTCATGTTTTCACAAAGCGAGAGACACATAAAGGATAGAAATGGCTGGATTGTGCAATTTAGCTGCCTTCAAAGCTTTACAATCAGTTTCAGAATCATTTGGTGGCAGTTCAGAAACACACATTGTAGATTAGCTTTCCTGAAGCCGCGAACATGGCGTGTCCCAGCTGGGCTGTGTTGCACGAGAGAGTTATTAAAGCAGGATTTCTCCTACCCTGGGCTATCCCCAAGAGCCCAACAGAGCAAGGTCTCCCAGAGCAGCACTATGGTTTGTTCCAGCCCAGCCCAGAACACCAGTCTGTGGGGTGTGATCTACCCTGGTGTTTCGTGTCCCCAGGCAGGGGTGCAAAGAGGCTGCTGGTGCTCAAAGGCTCTGGGGAAGCCGTGTCCTGCTCCAGCCATCTTGCTGGTAGCAATGACATCTGGAGCTTACAAACAGAGCCAGGAGCAGAGCGCAGCTCTAGAGCTAAGGAGAGGTGCCCAGCTGCTCTTGGGCACAGGACATCAAAGGGGAGGGACAGGAACCACTCGGCAAAGGCACAATAAATGGCTGCTCAGGACATTACTGTGCTCCTTAAGTTAATGAGAAGCAAGTGCTGCCAGAAGAAAACATCTCTTATCTGCTTTAGTGCCACAGTGCATCAGCTTCAGCATAAAATTTACAGAGCTTGAAAATGGGGCATAAACATTATGGGTAAATTTGGCAGAAAATGTGACTGACTCTTATCTGGTCATGAATAAATAATTTTCAATTACCAGCCCGGGCACTGCTATTATCCCGCACAGGGAACTCCTCCGGAGTTTGTTTTGTGCTCAAGCGCACACGGGCTGTAGCGTGTGGGTGGCAGGATGGGACCTGTCCCTGAGGTGTGAGCTCAGCCACAGGGACGAGGGTAACACAGCTAGAGGCTGTCCCCACCATTTGCAGGGAGCTGTTCTGCCCTCACCTATCTTACAGAGGAGTTGCGTTATCCCTAAACCAGACAAGAGAAACTCGAGTGGGTAGAGATGCAGCTGCCACCTGCCTTTGAGGATAGGGTCAGTTTAGCTGTGAACAAAGGTTTGTGAGCTCCCAGTTGTTCGCTCTGCCACGAGTCGGTGTGAAATAATGGGCTGCTGTGTGCTGAGCAAGAAAGAGAAATCTGGGATCCAGGGCAGCACAGCAGCCAAAATGGCCAGAGACCCTGGGTTGGGGGCATTGGAGCTGCCCTGGGCTTGCAGGACCCACGAGACAGCCTTGCTCCAGGCACTTCTTCCAGGGCAGGACTTCCTGAGAGCAGACCCGAAAAAAGCAAGGCCAGATGCATCCCTCTGACCCCAGGCTGCTACACTCCAGCAGCCAGAGTGCAGGATGAGGGCTCTCAGCTCTCACAAGCCCAACTCTGCTTAAAGTGCCTTCAATTAAAAGGCAGAACTTCATTGATTTCTAATTAAGCCTGTTGTTTTCCTTCCCACACATTCCCCTGTAAACACGCTTGGCTAATAATTAAGTTTACTATTCCTTGACAAGCACAAGATGATCTTCCATTCACTCCTCTCTCCTAGGGCGGGAAACCATTTTCAGTGCAGCACACATGAGTAGGAATGAAGTCTTCCTGCTGTCAGCCAGGCACTGTGGCTCCATGGGGCAGGGGAGCTGGGCACCAGATGAAATAGGGATGCTCAGGGTGCCAAATTAAATAAGGAGCTTGGGGCTGGAGAGAACAAAATTGGAGGAGTAGTCTCTAAATGCCGAGCTGTGAATGGGGGAGGGAGGGCATCAGCAAGTGAGCAGGGAGGAATGTACAGGGAGATGAAGAGGGGCAGAGGGATGGGGCCCTGGGGATGTGTTAGGGCTCTCTGCCAAATGGGCTCACAGCCAGAGCCACGACCAGCAGCTCAAAGTGCTTTGGCTGTGGAGTTGGGAGGGGGAGACAAATGATGCTGCAGGGCAGAGGATCTCTAGGGAGCAGAGATGTTCTCATGGTGGGACAGTGCTGCCTGCAGGAAGAGGCTGAAGGGATGGTGTGGCCACAGTCTGTCTGCCATCAGAGGGACAACAGGCTGAACTGGTGACTGGACTGGCAGCTGTGCCTCACTGCGGAGCAGTTTGTGAAACACCTGGGAGATGCAGATTTCTGGGGATTATGCCCACCTGCCAGAAGGACAGATTGGCTTTTCTCAGGGATGCTCAATGTACTCGAGCCCACAGCAGTGCAGGAAGAGTGGCAGAGTCAGCTCTGTGGACACAGTTTTCGGGCTGGATGCACGGTGTGGGCTGTGTCCCATCCTTCACCAGGATGGTCTTGCTGCCTGGGGACCACGCTGGCACCCCAGGGACAGAGCATGTTACAGGGAAAGTTAGTGTCTTCTATTGTACTGTTGTGGGGCATATGCTGAACTGTGAACTGACAGGGGTACAGTTTGCATCTCCCTCACCTCAGTTGCCCTTCAAGCAAAGCTTTCCACAGAGAAACCACCACTTCCCCTGCCCTGCTTCACAGCTTTCCTCGTGCCAAACCACAGTTACGCAGTGACTCCTTTCTGTCTTTATCCTTTGAAGGGCAGAGCCCAGTTCCTCACCCCAAATACCCCAGCCATCAGCTAAGTACTGACCGTTTGTCCTCTCTACCCCACAGGTAAAGTGTGACCAGTACTGGCCAGGCCGGGGTACAGAAACCTATGGGATGATCCAGGTGACCCTGCTGGACACAGTCGAGCTGGCAACCTACACCGTCCGCACCTTTGCCCTATACAAGGTATAGTGCTGGTAGAGCTGTTCCTGTTGCAGGTATCGCAGGGTGTCCACAAGCAGAGGCCACCAGCTGTGCCGGGCTTGGCCAAGCGTGTGGCCTGTCCACACATGGGCTGTTCCTCACAGCTGGGCTGCAGTGAGAGACCAGCTGCAGGTTGTACATCTGGCCACCACAGATACATGATGCTCTTCTCTACACATTCAAACCTTGTGATGGACCCCATAGTGGGGGCTGTGCTTGCCTCTGGCGAGTGCACACATAACAGCTGTCCTCCCATTAGGGGAACAACATGGGAAGCAGTGCATTTTTAGCACTCCTGTCACTGACAATGCAAATGGAAGGGGCGTGCTGATGGGTGAGCGTGCCCTTCTCTCCTGCCTGCTGCGTTCCTCATTAGTGTTTGGAAATCCCTGGGGGAAGTGCTAGCAGCAGTGGTGTGTCACAAATGCAAACAGGCTTTGCAGCAGGCTGCCTCTGTGTGGAATGGGTCTGCGTCACACTGGAGAGAGCACAGAAGGGTGTGATGGGGACATGCTCGTGCCCCAGGAGGGCATCTGGTCCCCAGTGGTCACCCAGCCAGCCCTACCACATTGCTTGATAGGTCACTCAGCCGTGAGGAGACAGGAGCGGGGCAGTCTCTGCAGACAGTGAGTGATCAGCCATCCCAGAGGCCCATGATGTAGAGGAGCAGGCAGGGAACGGGCTGCTGTGGCCCTTCCACACCCAGTACCTGTTTTTCCCTGAATGTCCAGCGAGTACACAAGTAGTGATCCCATGCTGTGCAGGAGTCATTCACCTTGCTTTCAGGTTGCTCTGCTTGAGCAGAGCTGCTCTGCCCTCTGTATCAATTATCTTTCCACGGTACCTCTATGTGTGCAGAAGCCTTGCAAGAAGTCTACATTTTGCCTGCAAGCTTTCAGTGGCAAAAGCACAAAACATGCATGATCACACACAGCGTTATATGCCTGTTGTTACCCAGCCAGCTGGGTACCTCAGTACCCCATCAGTGGGTTCCTGTCTCATGCTAAAGAACTCCTTTATCTTCAACAGAATGGCTCCAGTGAGAAGCGAGAGCTGCGACAGTTCCAATTCATGGCTTGGCCTGATCACGGGGTACCAGAGTACCCCACCCCAATCCTCGCTTTCCTGCGACGGGTCAAGGCCTGTAACCCGCCAGATGCTGGACCCATGGTTGTCCATTGCAGGTAGGACTGTGTTTGTGAAGTTGCACCTGGACACATGCCTTCTGGCTGCAGGAGCTTGACCTGTCCAGCCAAATGTGGAATCTTCTCTGTCTGCAGGAGACATTTTATAGAATCATAGAATGGCTTAGGTTGGAAGGGACCTCACAGATGATCTAGTTCCAACTCTTCTGCCATGAGCAGGGACACCTCTCACTAGACCAGGTTGTCCAGAGCACCATCCGACCTGGTCTTCAACACTTCCAGGCAAGGGGGCATCCACAGCCTCCCTGGGTAACCTATTCCAGCACCTCAGCACCTTCATAGTGAGGAATTTCTTCCTAAGATCTAATCTGAATCTACCATCTTTGAAACCATTCCCCTATGTCTATGTCCTATCACTGGAGTCCCTCATAAAAAGTCCCTCTCCAGTTTTCATGTAGGTCCCCTTTGGGTACTGGAAGGCTATAAGGAGCCTGCTCTTCTCTAGGCTGAAGAGCCCCAAATCCCTCAGCCTGGCCTCATGGTAGAGGTGCTCCAGCCTTATGGCCCTGCTCTGGACTCGCTCCAACAGTTCCACATCCTTCCCATGTTGGGGATGCAGTACTGCAGATGAGGTCTCACAGGAGCAGAGGTGTAGAGTCACCCCCCTTCACCTGCTGATGGCACGTTCTTTGGTACAGCCCAGGTGGCGTAACCTGCCCTGCATGCTTGGGCTCGGAATGGGACAGCAGCCAGCGGTGGTAATGCAGCGGTGACGTTTGTATTGCTACTGCTCTGTCAGATTTAGCAGCACTGCTGTATGGAGACCCCCAGAAAATACTTTTTTCAGCTAATCTGCAAGTACTATTTAAAAATGAAGTGGTCTGTGCCCAGTGTAAGTAGGTGTTACCTCTCAGAGGCACGTTGCTGACACAATACCACATGCAGTGACCTCTGCTAACATTCATATTTACAGTATAAGTCTTTCACAGGGTAGAAAGGCAGCTCTTGAAGCAAAATATTAGTCTGCTAAGGCTCAGCATCTTATCCAGGCAAGATTTATCTGTACCAGCCAAGTGGGGACTATTACTGAGCAAACCACTCCATCATTGGTGCTCCAGCATACGCCTTGCCAGCAGTGTTTAATGCTCTGCTTTCATGCTCTGTTTCAGATGGGAGTGGGGTGTAATTAACACACAAACAAGCTGTATTAAAGCCCTGTTAAGGATCTGACTTGCACCATAAATGAGGAAATGTCTAGCTCCCTTTCCCTGCCTGCGTTTACATGTCACGACAGCAGGTCTGTTCCTTTCAGGGCTCTCTCAGGGTGAGTGGTTGAAGGATTGCTACCGCACTTCCAACAGACGTGGAGAAACACCTGATGCTTGTGCAAAGGGTTCAGCATAGACACGTGTGACCTCACATTTCTGTGTTCCCCTTCTCGTCTGGCTGGCCTTGTTGTATGAGTTAGGAAACTGATCTCAATTAGGGGTCAAACGGGCCTGAAATTAAGGCTTCCCTGGAGCTAGGGCACAGCCTGAACTTCAGGTCTCTGCCTTCATGCACGTGTACACTGTCACTTCTCTGCCTGTTATAAACACATTTCTCCGTTCCTTGTGGAGATGCTGCCAGCCACCACAGGGACCAGCAGAGTGTCACCATGTCCTTCTGCTTCGTCAGGCAAGGAGGGACGCACCAGTGCCTCTCCCCTCACTCCTCCTGTCACCTCCCAGTTGGGACTCAGCTCATCAGCCCTCAGCGTGGGGAGCAGCCTTTGCTCCTCTTTTGCGCACCTGAGGTCCAGGTGCTCTCTTAAGCAGGAGAAGAGCTTTTGTGGCATCTGTAGGAGACTGTCATCTCAGGCCATGTGCTTTGTTCCCACAGTGCTGGCGTGGGCAGAACTGGTTGCTTCATTGTCATTGATGCCATGCTGGAGCGGATGAAGCATGAGAAGACTGTGGACATCTATGGCCACGTAACGTGCATGCGCTCTCAGCGCAACTACATGGTGCAGACAGAGGACCAGTACATCTTCATCCACGAGGCCTTGCTGGAGGCAGCCACGTGTGGCAATACCGAGGTGCCTGCACGCAATCTCTTTGCTCACATCCAGAAGCTGACCCAGGTGCCACCAGGCGAGAGCGTTACTGCAATGGAGCTGGAATTCAAGGTTCGTGGCAGAGCCCCAGCACCCCTCTTCCCCCACTGCTCTCTCTCTCTCTCTCTCTCTGCCCACACAGTCCCACTGGGCCACTTGTCCAGGAGCTGGGAGAAAAGGGCTGTGGATCACTGCAGACAGTTATTATTTTGTATGTTTCTAAACCAGGTAGGCAGTGATTTAAAATACATTTGAATTGTAAAGCTTGCATCAGCCATGGTCCCCCCTGGATTGGCAGCTTCTGGGGAGGATATAAAAGGCAGATGGATGCAGAGTTCTCAGCAGCACGTTCTGCTCTAGGTTCACTGTGCAGTGGGAGCTGCATCTGAAATAAGATGCAGATCATGTTAGGATAATTGATGTTACTGTGAACAACTTGTCTGGAAACAGCTCCAGTTTAAATATGAGACATTTCTAGACTAATTTCTTCAATGCTGAACTCTGTTATCATTTAACCACTTCGACACCGAGCCTCCATGTCTAGAACTGAGGAAGGCTTTTTTTTTTTTTACACCCACTGTTGTTATGAAGCCAGGCTCCCATTTCTCTGTCTGTGTTTGTGCATGCCAACTGCAGATATTTGTTACGGCTCTGGAGAGATGGAACTCGGCTCGGGTAAGCACCCATGTTCTCAGATGAGGTGCATTAGTCCACAGAACTCATGCCAGAGTATATAGCTTATAGCTCATGCAGGGAGGCAGCAGACCATGCAGGCTGTGAAATGAACTGCATCAATACAGCTTCACCCTGGGGATTCCCTCCCAAGTGACAGAGGAGCAGGAGAGGCAAAATATTGACTTTCTACATACACTGGGAATAGCTGAGCAGCTCTGTTCTGGCATTTCCAGAGCTGACAGTATCCTGGGCTTGGGACAGTAGAATGTGCTGTATTAGTATCACACAGTGACACCTGCCCTTAGAAACCCCGCAAGGGAGCCACAGAATTAGGTTCAACTCTAGCAACTCTGTTGTGAGAAAGGCTAAAAATTGCAGTTTCTCCAAGGACCTCTGTAGAACAGTAATAAAATCTGCCCTTTTTTGAGCCATGGTAGTGTCTGCTGCTTGGGAAACCCCCTGGGAAGCAGGATTTTGGGGGGCTCACGTGGCTGCATCCTGTCCTGCAGGGAGCTTCTGCCAAGGACCAGATGCCACATACAAAGAGAAGAGTGGCTCTGGAGATGCTGGAAGAGAGTCTTTCTGGGAGAACTAAAAAAAAAGAAAAGAAAAAAGAGTGAATTCTATTTGAATGTCTCTGCTAGAAGATCTAAGTAACACATTTGCCATGACTCCAGTTTACAAGGCTCAAAGAGAACCATAAAACCTCTTACAGAAACCCAAAATAGATCATCTTTACCTAAAACTGTCACAACTCTCACATTTTTTCCTGGGTTCTTCTGGGGTGAGAAGTAAATAGCAAGATGTTGTTGGAAGATGGAAAACTTTACTTCTCCAGTGCCACCAAGCACGTGTTCACAGCGTACACAGCTCCATGTCCCAGCCCTTTGTGGGTCAGAGAGCTGCTCTGAGTCTTCACTCCCTTATGTGTAGCTTTGGGGCTGCACCAGTGGGTCAGTGCAGGCTCTTTCCCCTGCTGTCACCTACAGCATGCACTGAGGGCCAGCAGCCAGGCTGAGCTGTACACAGGTGTGCAGTGCTGTGAAACAGGGGCTCACAAGGTACTGAAAAGCACGCTGGACACCCTGAAAGAGAGCAGCTGGGGCAGCCTCCTTGTAACGTGGTGGCAGAGCCTTTCATTTGGTCCAGAAAGGCCTGGTCCCCAGTAGCTGCCTCTCAGCTGGAGCTACGTACGTGGAGGGACTCTTCCCTGCCCTGCTGCCTGGTCCTGATTTTCACAGAATCATAGAATGTTTCGGGTTGGAAGGGATGAAGAAAAATGTTCTCAGATTGCACCAGGGGAGGTATAGTCTAGAAAGTAGGAAAAACTTATTTATTGAAAGGGTCGTCAGGCATTTGAACAGGCTGACCAGGGGAGGTGGCTGAATTGCCATCCCTGGACACATTCAACATTTGTGTAGATATAGAGACGTGGTTTAGCGGTGAGCTTGGCACAGGTAGGTTAATGGTTGGATTTGATGATCTTAAAGGTCTTTTACAACCTAAACAATTCTATGATTCTGTAATAACGATGATCTAGTTCCAGTCTTCCTGCCATGGCCACAGATGCCTCTCCCTAGGCCAGGCTGCCCAGAAACCCGTCCAACCTGGCCTTGAACACTTCCAGGAATGGAACATTCACAGCTTCTCTAGGCAACCTGTTCCAATGCCTCACTTTCCTCATAATAAAGAATTTCTTCCTAAGATCCAACCAAAATCTACCCTTCTTTAGTTTGAAACTGTTCCCCCTTGTCCTGTTGCTAGATGCCTCAAGGCTGCTGCATTCCCAGCAGAGGTATGACACGTCTTCTTTTTCAGCTGCTGGCTAACTCTAAAGCACATACCTCACGTTTCATCAGTGCCAACCTCCCATGCAACAAATTCAAGAACCGCCTCGTGAACATCATGCCATATGAGCTGACGAGAGTCTGTCTGCAGCCCATACGAGGCGTCGAGGGCTCCGATTACATCAATGCCAGCTTCATAGATGGCTACAGGTAAGTGTCACCTTATCCACATAGGCCAGTCCATCCTGCCTGTTTGGGAATCTGGCAACAGCTGCCTTCTTCTCTGTCTCAAGGACTGGTCCTGGCTGCCCAGAGGTTGGCTGGGGATCACTTTGTTGCATTTCATCTATTTCCATCTTCTCAGGCACTCCAGTGTGTGCAGTTAACAGCATGTGAAGACTCTGAGTGAGATGGCTTGTATTGTTGTACACAGATGCCCACATGGCTGGGGTGGGAGGCTGTGCTGCCATCTACAGAGGTTTGTAGGATCCTCTTGTAGGCGTAGGTGTCCCTTGACGTGTGCTTTATGTCGGCAGCATCTAACACAAACCTGCCCCCCCCACCAGCTGCAGCAACCAGAGGCAGAAATGCTTCATGCACTGCGTGTCTGAACCAGACAGCAACCCCAACCTCATTGTGCCTTGATTTTGGGGAGAGTCTGTGGATCTTCAGACAGGACTGGAGCTGAACTTTGGGGACCACCAGTTCTGCTCCCCAGCATACCTTTTAGAAAGCATAAATTGAAATCTAGTGGGGCAGTTCTGTACCCCACTGGTGGCATCATATTCTCAGAGGCTAAGGAGAGGAGAAGTCAGGGAAACAGCCCAGTGGCCGCATCTCCTTACCAGCCTATCTTTAGATGATAATCCAGTCCAAATCCTAACCACACGCTTACAAGGCTCATTCCTGCCATCTCTTTGTGCACTGTCAAAGGGAGCAGATAGATGTTGGTGCAGCCAGGCCAGCAGCTCTGTGCCTCCATCCCTGCTCCAGCAGCTGAGCCCACTGAAAGGTTCCCAGGGGAAGTGCTCTGTGGAGCAGGGGGAGTGGGCAGGGAGCAGAAGGGGAGCAACCCCGGGAGCATGGCAACACAGCGAACGTGCAGTGAGCCAGGCTCCCTTGGCAGGGACACAGTGGTGGGGACAGATGAAGGGGCTGGAGTAAAGCTGTCACAGAGTAGCCTCCTCTCCTGCCTGTGCAGCTCCAACCTGTCCAGCACTAGGGAGGCTGGCTGCCTGCCTGCATGCCTGCCCCAGCAGCCTGGTGTTGGACAGGCAGGTGGGCTGCAGCCACCATGTCCTGGCTCCAGAGCCAAGTAAGAGCAACGCTGGCTTTGCCCCTTGGTGACAGTATGGAGCACAGCGTGGGGGGCACATTTTGTGTGCCACCTATCCCATCTCTAATGAGTGCTGTTATCTCTTCTCCTTTCCTTGGAACAGAGAAATCTTCTTGGTATTATCTAAAGATACCAGTTGGCCCAAGGTCCTGCAGACACCACTGATGCTGCATCTTTATTAGCTCTTTTGTTTCAGTCTGCACCTCCACTGCCTGCTTTTTATGATGCGTTATAAATCCACCTCAAAGCAGCCCCTGACTTCATCCTGCACATTACAGCCGTCCTGCCGCACGTTCATTAATTTTTAGCACCAGTGGAGAGATGAGGTGCAGGAGGGGAGGATGTGGCCCCCAGTCCTGCGGGCTCCAGCGCCCCGCTGTGGTGAAGCCACGCTGCGTCTTGGCTGTGGCACCGTGTGCCAGGCAGAGTGCCCGGCGAGACAGGGAGCTGCACCCTTCTCAGAGCCCAAACACCAAGGCCGCTTGCTGCAGGGCAGGGACGGGCAGGTCAAGCTCTGTTTGCACACGGACGTTTTGAGAGCTGCTCTGGTTCATAGTGGAACTGAGGACAAATATTGAAGTTTCAGAAGAGTTGACAAAATGAGGTGTGTGGTTTCCACACTGCCCTCATTATGAGCTGGTGTGTGTGAATCAGGTGACCTGGATCTATTCCTCTGTGTGATCACATGCGGTGGGATGGACAGGATGGTGGGTGCTGCAGAGAGGAAAAAGACAGGAACATGCAGATGCTGCTGGGATCATCCCCAAACACAGCCTCCCCTATTAGCCTGGGCTGGTGCAGGCAGCCCACTCACGTGGGTCTGGGTGCCAGGAAGGCTCTCAGTGATGCAGTGCTGCGAACAAGCATCAAGGAGTGGCTGAGCTGGGGACACTGTCACCTCAGCAGGCACCAGCAGACTTTCTAGACCCTACACCTGTATCCAGGGAGAGCACTTAGAAGATGTGCCATGCAGGCTCTTTCCTCCCCCAGACTCCATGCATAGTCCTAGAGGCCTCCGTTGTGCACTAGAGTTATCAGACCTGCTGCAGAGGGCCTCTGCCTCCAGCTCTCCCAGCCTACCAGCCCCTGGGAGCAGCTGCTGCCCATCTCCCAGGAGCTGGTCTGAACACCGTTACGTTTGTCACAGGCAGCAGAAGGCCTACATCGCCACGCAGGGACCACTGGCTGAGACCACAGAGGATTTCTGGCGGATGCTCTGGGAGCACAACTCCACCATCGTGGTGATGTTGACAAAGCTGCGTGAGATGGGCCGGGTATGAATCTGCTGAGGGGACAAGGGGGCTGTATGGCAACTGTCTGTGGGCACAACCTCGCTGCTCACCCCAGTCTGTCCCCAGCACCAAACTATCTGGGCCAGCCTCTCACAGGCATGTCCTGTGACTGACTCTGTGGCTCCACAGTCGCACTCCTCCCCTGGCAGCAGGAGGGAGGAGCAACAGCTTGTTGGTGCTAATGTCTCATTGTACTCCTCACCTACAGGAGAAGTGCCATCAGTACTGGCCTGCAGAGCGCTCTGCCCGCTACCAGTACTTTGTGGTGGACCCCATGGCAGAGTACAACATGCCACAGTACATTCTCCGGGAGTTCAAGGTGACCGATGCCAGGGTGAGTGCAACTGCTCCCTAGCTTCTGCTTCCTGCTCCTCTGCCCCACCTAAAGCCAGCAAAGGGAGCATGCAGCTCCTGAAGAACTGAAAAGCAAGGTGCTTCCTTGCCCTGCAGGCAGAAAGGGCTGCTGCTCCTCTCACCACAAGTCCCTTCCTTGCCAGCTGTGTTAAGCCCAGTGAGCCCCTATCAGCACCAGACCCTGCCCACACTGCATGCCTGAGCAAACGTTTGTCATGGGCTCCCCTGCACCTGGACTTTCTGTGTGCAGCATCTGAGTGAATGCAGGATCCCTGAGTGACAGGGGGTCACATAGTCCTGGGGCGGAGCTGGGACTATGGTACTGACTCAGCAGACCTGCAAGCACTCAAAGCCCAGCTCAGCTCAGCTGGAGTGAGCATGGGAAGGCAGAGGCAGGTCCCACTCGGTGACAGGTCTGCCTGCGTTCCTCCATGGCCCATGCACCCTCTTGCCTGGCCTGCGCCAGGGGCTCTGCAAGCAGGTCAGCTGCACCAGTGCTGAGTGGCACAGGATGAAGCACACATCTACAGCTGACATCTAACACCACTATCCCCACAGGACGGCCAGTCACGGACCATCCGCCAGTTCCAGTTCACAGACTGGCCTGAGCAGGGAGTGCCTAAGACAGGAGAGGGCTTCATCGACTTCATTGGGCAGGTGCACAAGACCAAGGAGCAGTTTGGGCAGGATGGGCCCATCACAGTGCACTGCAGGTGAGTTGGAGACAGATTAGCACCCACCTCTGCCTTTATCAGCTCTCCTCAGCTCTACCTCCCATACCCTGGCAGCCCCAGCTCCCCTGTGCTTGGTGCTGCTTCTGCATACCGTGAGTTACAGGGCTCAGAGGAACCAGCAACATCTGTGGGTGCCATTGGCAGCCTTTCTGCCAGGTGATGAGATTAACCCTGTGCCATTATTAGCTCCTTGGAAGAGTCCTTGGGCAGGGCCCAAAGGCAAGGTACAATTGGTGGGCACCATGGGGCAGAGGGAGCACCTCTGTCTGGCAGTGTCGCTGTGGGCCCACTGAGCAGGTTCCTGTGGTCCAGGAGCTGGGGCTGCTTACACTGCCCCTAGGAGCCTTGCTGGGGCTGACGGGTCTCTAATGGCAGCTCCTGTTCCCTCTGCACAGTGCCGGTGTCGGGCGCACAGGCGTGTTCATCACGCTCAGCATCGTGCTGGAGAGGATGCGCTACGAGGGGGTGGTGGACATGTTCCAGACGGTGAAGACCTTGCGGACGCAGCGGCCAGCTATGGTGCAGACAGAGGTGAGTGTCTGGTGTTCCCTGGGGTGGTAGGAAATCTGTGGGGAGAAGAGAGGGGAGCCAGTGTCTCTGTGTTTTGAACCCCACTGCCCTTGGGTCCCCACTTTTCACACCTACCCCCTCACTGCCTTGCAGGACCAGTACCAGCTGTGCTACAGAGCAGCACTGGAGTATCTCGGCAGCTTCGACCACTATGCAACGTAACTAGTGCTTTCCTCCAGTCGCGGTGGGGATGTCTAGGAGTGGAGATGGGTCCCTCTGAGCCAGAGCTGCCCATTCCTCAGTCCTTCTGTACAGGTGGGGGTACTGCCCAGGCAGCAGGCCTCCGCGCCAACCAGATTTGACCATGGCATTTAGGAACTTCGCCCCAGCGCCAAACGAGGGAATCCGACTCCAAAAGCATTTCCAGTCTCTGGCTGAATTTCTGCTCATGTGCATCTCTCGCCCTCTCTCACGCGACTGCATTTCACAGCGAGGCTTTAGGTGGGTGGAATGGGATCTTTTTTTTAAACATGTAAAATAGTTACTAGTGGTTTTTATAATCTCCTCTCTCTTCATTTTTTATTTTTTTTGCAAGTCTTAAATGTTTTGCCCAGGCAGAACTGGACCCGCCAGACCTTTGGGAGTTGGGTTTTATTTTTTTAATTTCCTTTTGCTTTTACATTTTTTACTGCCCTGTGTTTATTTCAGCCCAGTCACTGCTGGTTCTGCCCATTTTAGTGCAGCTTCCTTGGTAATTCGCAGCAGCTGGCTTGTGGTTCCTGCCCGGCTCCATTCCCCATAGGCTGCTTTTTAATCCTCTGTAGAATATAAAATTTCATGGAACTGGACCCCTGAGCTACCAATTATTTTTTTAGCCTTTCCCCTCGTCCCCATTATTTCCTGAGTATGTTTGGGTTTGGGTTTGGGAGGGCACGTGGGGTCGCTGGTGAAGCAGTCCCCTTTGTCAGCTGGAAGCCGTTCAGTCCTCTTACGGTGCGTGTTAAACCGATCCGGTGACCGTGTGTATTGGCAGATCCCGATATGACATGAGTTGTCGTCGCCTTGTTTGTGAGAGACCTGAAATCCCAGGCTCCAGGCCTTGGAGCCTCTTTCTTTGTGTCTCTCTGGGAAGGGGGCAGGACAAACAAGTGGGTCCCACACGTCCCTGGGGAAGGGGTGGAAAGAGCGAGACACAGCCCTTGTTGTTAATCCCACGGTTCTGCGGGTGCAAGCGCCGTTCTGTCACCTCTCACCAGTGAAGTGCATCAGAGCATTCACAAAGACAAGGAGCACAAGCCCAGCAGTCCCAGAGCAGATCTGGGCCAACTCTCTTTGGAAAGCAGGGTACTGCAGGGATGGGGAAGGGAGTACACATGGCTTCAGAGGTTGGGTGTATCTATAATTTCTGCTATCCTGCAAATGTTAAAAGTCACTAGAATATTGTACTTTCCGCTACTTCAGGACGTTCTAATGAACCAATGTGGCAAGACTACTGGACTTAATTTAATGGTACTATATATTAATACTCCTTATTATATCACGCTTGCACTAAAGACAGGGAGTGAGCAGCCCTCTTTTGAGTGCATTGAGTTATGAATAAAGGTGGTGGAAGGGTATCTAATTGTATTATCTCATGTATTCTGAGTTAAGAATCCGAGCTACGTTGAAATGAGCAATCCAGGGTTGGTAATGTTGGAGGACACATTCATTTTTACCTTGTGGATGCATAGTGCTGTAGGGGTCACTGTTGTATACAGTCTGTTTTCTATTTGTTAATAAAAAAATCTACAGCATCATTGCATAATTCTTGATGTTAATAAATTTGAATAATCAGGTTTCATACAAGCTGGCTTTGCTGTCTGTTTCTTCAGCAATGAGGCCATAGAGTTCCTCAGTGACACACACGTGACCCAGGTCTGTTACCAGAGACGTCCTTTCCTATGAGACATCCCAGCCACAGGTGCCCCGCACTGCCCGCAGAGACCCTGTAACTGCAGGGATCTTGGAGGCCCTCTATGACAGCCACCTTTGTGCATTCATGTGCTCACCTCTTGCCCACCTGCAGGGTGCAGCCAGAGTCCTCAGTCCTTGGGCCCTCCACGAATGGCTCCTGCCAAGCCTGTCTTTGTAGCCATGACTCTCTCAGTCCTCTTCACTTGCCAAATGTTTGAGCATTCCCAGCAGGAGGAAACCAGTAGCCACTTTCTTCCCAGGATATGCTCTGCAGAGGCTATCCCAGTGGTAGCTCCACCTGCTTTAGTGCCAGTTACTACTCCTCAGAAGACCCCAGGATGCAGCCCTTGGGTGATGCAGAGCTTTGCAGTAAACACATTTACCTGCACCCTCTTACCTGCCAGCGTGCCGGCTGCAAGACTAGGCTGGACTTTGCTTGGGGGTGGAGGGGTTGGTAGTAGTGGGTTTGTTAGCAGTGTCAGACCTGAATGAGGCTGAGGCAATGCCAGGCTCCTGGGACACAGCAGTAACGTGGTGCTGTGGCATTTGGCTCAGTTGTGTGAAAATTATTGCTCAACAGTAAGACCTTTGCCCGTCGTCTACTGCAGAGCAGCACCCAACTATATTCAGGTGTGAAGTCCCCACCAAGGCACGTGGCTGTGCCTGCTGTGCGCATGCTGGCCAGCCTGAGCCCTGCCTGCATGTGAATTGCAGGCCCCTGGTCAGTGCAGTTCCTAGAGAGAGGAGCACCCACACACAGCACACACGTGCAGGGGAAGAGACGGTGCAGAATCACACAGGCCAGAGTCTTATAACCTGTCCACCCTTCCTGAGGATGCTGAATCTGCCCCGGCCAGCACATGCTTGATGGGTGGCAGACTAATGGGCTTCTCCCCAGCATGACTGTGGGCAGACTGCAGGAGCTCCAACACAGGCAGCATTTCCTGCCAGGGCAGACTGGTGCCTGAACAGGTACCAGATGCAAAATGGTGTTTCTCCCTTGCCCAGTCGGTTTCTATCCCAGTGCTTTTCCCTTAGAGTGAGCTGAGGCTGGCAGAGCCTGGCTCTGCTGGCTCAGCCCCACTCAAGGATGCACATCCAAGGGCAAAGCAAGCTCCTGCCCTGGTGAGGCAGCACACGTGTGCAGGTGTATGTGCACACACGTGTCAACACCACTGGCATCGGGACACTGCACTTTGCGTCAGTGCCAGGGCCCAGGATGGCAGAGCTGCACAGGTACCTCCTTTCTCCCTGTCTGAGGGCATTTGGGCCTTCCCCATCAGCCCCCAACCCTTTACAGCCAACCTAGGGAAAACATCAAGGAACAAACACTCTCAATTCATGACCTCTGCAGTGAATTGGAAGGCTCTGCTTCTGTGCCTGTCACAACTGGCACAGGGTCACCTTTTTGGGAAGTCAGTGAACTTGTGTGTGGGCAGAGTAGAAACAGGAGGCAGGGACAGGCTTGTGCCACACTCCAGGCAGAGCCATGCTGCTGCTTCCCAAAGCCTGGCACTGCCATGCCTGGACTGCAGTGCCCAGCTTGCCCTGTTCAGAAAAGATTTATCCCAGCGAGCAGTTATTTTCCCCATCTTCTTTGGTATCAGACTGAGAATTCTTCTCAAACTGATAAAAAAGTAGTATCAGACTTGAGGGAATGATCCTGAGATGGTGCCTTTGGGCGGCATTTGGCATTTTCCCTGTAGAGCTTCTGACAGACCAACCCACCACAGTGAGTAATGGTGCTGGGGGATTACTGCTGGCTTTTTTTTTCCCTCTAGTGAAGGTTTTCAATGTTTTAATCGTACCAGGTAGCCCTAATTGTACCAGGCAGCCTCAGATAAGCAGCTCTGTAAAGGGCACAGTTTGGCAGGTGGGACAGCAGCTAAATGGCAGGTAGTCAAAGGTGAATTCATGGGCACTGAGGTGCTTCTCCTTTGAATTAATTCCATTGATGTCTGTAGCAAGAGAGCTGTGGAGGCCCTGCCTAGGCTTCGCTTGCCTCCTAGTGATGTAAAATCATAGGATCATAGAATAGTTTGGGCTGGAAGGGACCTTTAAAGATCCTCTAGTCCAAATAACATCCTGCCCAAGCATTTTGGAATTTTTCTCTAAGGGCAAAATAATTGCTAAATAAGGAAAATAAATGAACAAATCTGCACCTAGTCTGTGCAGAAGCTTGGCAACTCCTTCCCCTACAGCCCTGGCATTTCTTTTTCTCAACAATTTGCCATTTTCATTTGACAAGTTTCCCAGTAAAAAGTGACTTTTTCTTTTTCTGCCTCTTATGACCCCGTTCATTTCTGAGAGCAGGAAAATTTCTGATCCCTCCAATTAAAAGCTCATTATTGCCTTTGTGCTAGTTTTAATAAGTAATCTCAGTCCACATAACAATTTTATGTCACCAGCTTTCTTGCCTACACATTTCTGCTCACGCCAACACTTTACCACTCATCATTGTAGGAAGACTGGCTGACACTGCCGGACACTAGAAACTTGGTCTTTCTTGAGGACAGCTGCCAGGCCACCAGGAAGGCCAGAATCACGGAGTTCGTCTCAGAAGCATTAACTGCCATTGTCCATGTTGGTACCTCCAGTTGTAGGAGGCTTCATGATGCATCTGCTGTGATTTCAATCCACCTTGGGCTTCTGGTCCATATACCTGTCAAAGCAGAGGCTGAACGTGCCAGAGAGGCCACCAACCACAGAATATTGTTGCTGGAGCAGTGTTTTGGTAAGACTTTTTGTGGCTGCTGAGTAACACTGAAGGAAGCTCGTTATCAGGAGAGAAATGCAGCAAAATGAGTTTTATTTAGGTGTGTGTGAGGGTCTGAGAATGGTCATGAGCTCTTTCAGTTGGGCTGTGCTTACTTGCAAGGTTGCGTTTATCAAATGCAGTCCGTGCAAACCGCACGCAGTCCCGTCTGAGGGGAGGTTGCTGTCCCTGGGTAGGCTCTGTCAAGCGTTCAGCCCTGTTTACACTTCGGAGCGCACGCTGCGGCCATTCTCCCCTCCCGTGCTCAGCACAATGCGCTGGATTATCGCTGGCCCCAAGGACACTCCATGGCTCCAGCTGCGGTGTCTGTGCTGGCCAGACTCCCTGACGAGGGCCGGTCTGGCAAAGGCCCAGCGTCATGCTGCGGCTGCTGCCAGCCGTGTGCCCAAGATCACATTTTGCTTTGGCTCGGCCCACACAGGGCACTGTACGAACATGATGAGCTCGGCTAGTGCGCTCCCTTGGCACAAGCTATTGGGTGTCACGGTTCGCCCCGGAAACCGTTCGCACACGGGAATCCCTAGCGCCTTCGACTTGCACAGCCGGGCCACAGCCGGGCCGCACCGGCCCCGCTGCCCCGCGGGCAGGGCGAAGGGTCGCGCAATCCCTGCGCAGCCGGCTTAGGGCCCAGCCACCTCCACCGGCCGTTTGGGGTGGGCTTGGGCGCTGCTCCATCACTGCACGGCGCAGCCTAACCATGTCCGGTCCAGGACCTGTCCCCAGCACATTCTGAGACCGATCAGCCGCGCTGCCTCCTGTCCGGAACAGGGCCTCCTCAGCAACCGCCCCCTAGCGACCGCCTGCGGGCCCTGCCCTCCCGCCTAGCAACCGCCTAGTTCCCGGCCTCCTGATTCGCTGGACCGCCCTGACTGGCTTTCGAATTCTTATTGGCTGTGAAGCGGAAGCGGAACCAGCGATTGGCTGCAACGGCGGCGGCGGGGTGGGCGCCCGCGGGGAAGGGGGCGGGGCGTCGTGGCGGGGCGTGGCGCGGGCGGTGCGGAACGGCCGTGGTGGCGTCGGCGGCACGGCCGGATTCATTGGAGGCGTGCAGTGCAGGGATACAGCGTCCGGCGGAGGCGGCGGAAGACAGGGACACGCTGCTGACGTGAGCATCGCGGGCGGGGACTCCGACCCCTCCGCGCCGGAACGAGCTCGCCCCGGCCGGGGAGGGGGGGAGGGGCGTGAGTCGGTGGCGTTCTCCGCGAAGAGCAGGAACGAGAGCCTGACGGGCAGGCTCCCTCTGCCAATGGGGGGGCAGGGTTGGTGCGGACCCCACGGCGATTGGCCGCCA